>CM029012.1:223251374-223851374 GCA_016801055.1 Panax notoginseng | reverse complement strand
CACTATATTTTTTAATAAAAATATTTATTTCTAAAACTTTAATAATTTATAAAAAAATAGCCCTTTTATCAGAAAAAAATTCAAATCTCATCTCTATTCTATAGGAAATTTAATTCTCTACAACTTTGTAGAAGAAAATTTTTTCAAATTTCAAACAGAAAATGTCTGAAATCCAAATACGGATGATTTTTAATACCTCAATTCTGACAAAATACTAATAAAACACCTCAGCATTAATTCCTTCATTTATATCCACATAAAAATAAATATTTTCTTATCATATAAATTAATAATTAATTATTCACAAATAATATTACAGAATCACAATTATGACAATCAGGTCGTTTCTAGGAAAGAGGGGGCTTCTGATAAGGATTTTCCCTTACTGGCGCGCAATTAGGTGACCAAACCCCTTTTCTAGACAGAACTTCCTTAGACATTACCAATAATGCTGTCTAATAATATTATTCAAATAATATGAATTATTAATCTGATAATGGAAAATACTGTGCAGTGACAATTATTGAAACAACAATAATATAAAATATCAACGTAGCAATTATTGAATCAATAAAATAAAATATTAAACAGTAACTACTGTAACAATTATTGAGTAGTACCTTCTTATGTAAGAATTATTAATTCAAAAATATTGTACAATACTGTGTGCTACTATGCAACCACGCGTATTACTGTATTTTAACCACCGGGTATTCCAACAGTATTAACGGTAACAACTACGCCGTTATTTATAAAAACTCAAACTTGTCATTTTCTTCATCTGACCGTTTTTCGTTATGGGGCCCACAAATGGCTGCGCCATCGTACGAAAATTCTCTGACAGCAAGAATATTTTACGAACAAACGAATATTCCCCGACAACAATGAATATTTTATAACCACTTGCTTATTTTGTAAAATTTTCACATTTCACCCATAACCAAAGCATTATATCAAATTAACACCTTATTATTCAAAATAATAATTAGAGGAAATTCGATTTTATTTATAAAAAGTTGGGGTCTTACAACCTCCCATCCTTATAAAATTTCGTCCTCGAAATTGACATACGTACCTGGTGTTTCGTAAAGTTGAGGATACCTCGTTTTCATTTCCGATTCTAACTCCCAGGTCATTTCCTCAATAGCATGGTTCCTCCACAAAACTTTGACTTGTGGTATAACTTTTGTGCGTAGGACATGCTCCTTCCTATCCAAGATCTTGACATGTTCCTCCTCTTACGTTAAATCTTCGGTTATCTCGTCTGGTTCTAACTCAATAATGTAGTTTGGGTCTTTCAAATATTTACGAAACATAGATATGTGAAACACATTATGAATACGAGACATGCTTGGAGGTAATGCGAGTTTATAGGCCACATTTCCTGTGACGCCCCCAAATCCAGGTCCTTTCGAACCTCGAATCCGGTCCGCCACGATACTACTATCGTCAAACTGTTTATATTTTTCATTCATAACTTAATGAATATAACTTTACTTATTACAATTTAGAATATAAATTCATTCCATTTCCAGGATCTGCACAATGACCCCCAAACTTTTATAAGTTTCAAATCTTGGTCATTTACTATTCCTGTATTACATCACATTCGATGTTGTATAAATATGCAGAATAATTTAAACTTTTTCAATCTCCCTTGAAAGATAATCTTTTATTGATATCTTAACTTGAATCAATTATAAATCCCTAAATCAAATTATTCTATTATTCACTTTATTCTATTTCCGTATAAATCTTTACATCTCGATTCGAATTTCTCTATGTATCACATAGTACAACTTTACAACTTAACATGTATTACACATCGTAAGTATATATCAAGTACACTCATAGAACCTAAACATTGTTCAAGTAATAATCTAAATAGTATCCTTCGTTGCGAAACTATCTACTTTATCAACCAAGAAGCACGTAATCTTTACCGTGAATCCTTAACCTGCAAAAGTGGTTATTTGAAAGAGTGAGCTCGACAGCTCAGCAATTCTAACAGTTGTCATGCATCACATAGCATATAACATTATACACAGTTCATGCCTTTATAGTCAATTTATATTTACTACGCATGTTACTTCTCACATAACAAGCATATCATCAAAGATCAACTTTCAGTCTCATACATATCTCATATACAGTTCATATATAAGGTCACATCATCACAACATAATATAATTCAACTAACAGTTATTGAATTCATATATCAAATAGGAGCTGAAAGACTTGCCTGATGCATAGTTTAACAACTACGACTTAACTGTTTATAGATATTTGCACTTCGTGTAATCCTAAACAGTTATATTAATCATAGAGATCACACTCATCAGTTATACACTTCCATACATTCTCAATATAATAATAAGTATTACATTGTTTTCTATCTTGGTTCTTAGAACCTTGTTTCACTTTCCTATCATATACTTAGTATCGTTAAGTACGTATAGTTATACCTTAACCACACTTAATATCAATATTAACACACTTAACTATCTAAGTGTTCGACACATATTTAAAACTCATAAATATGTAATCTATATTGTTCTTATGTTTCTCAAACCTTATCGAAACCCTTACATTCAACTTTTTAAGTTTTACTTTTTCAAAATCCTTGTCATACTTAAACTAGTCATGCAAGGCTATTATGTTCCTCATGTATACACGTTTATAAGGGCATTAACTCAAGTTTTAAAACCTAGCATGCTCATTCAAATCCAATTCAAAGTTACATGGTTTTCATGTCGGACTTTCATATACCTTAAGTAATTCAAGTCCATGCTTCAAGGTCAACTACTAAGGTCATGTTATCACATAACAAGCTTAAACAATACTAAGTAGGCATGCTCGTGCTCATAATACACATATATACTTAATCACATAGTCTATGCTTTAGAAATTCATTTCCTTAAATATGTGTGCGTAGGTGAAATCCAGGTTTCATCACATGATGCTTATGTCAACATGTCTATAGGCATAATGAATCTTAATATACATGCTCGCATGATCATAATGTAACTCACACAGTGTTTGATGCTATCATCTTACACATTCTAATTTTTTCATAAAAATCGCACTAAGTCAACAAGGTAACTTAGTACATGTCAAGTGCTTCGTAACCACGACTCTCATGTATTAGAGCACCTATACAAGTCACTTATACGTGCTCAAATGATCGGAATGTGGACATCCTATATATACGTCCAAAAACTCTAAGTTTGTCTTTTGAAATCAATGTAGTCTTTAATCATGTATGCTAGTGTGTGCTCAACACTTTAAGCATGCCTTTCATGTCAATATAGACCACATGACTACGTTCACAAAATCAGAATATATACATGCTATGTAGGCGTCAAGATTCAAATCCAAGACCATAAGTTTTATTTTAAAATCATATGTTTTCCTTCCATAGTATGCATTAACATGGCCATTAAAGTTCATGAACATATACTATAAGTTAATACCAACTCTTATACATGTCTAAGTCATACAAATGCTCTTATAAGGTCGGAACACATGTTACACATGTATCAAAGTTCATATCAAAAACTATAAGTTTCATTTTAAAACTAAATGTATACTATCATGCTTATGTCATGTCATGATACTCATATATACATGTTATTTATGTGTACATGCTTGTTCTAATGATATACCACATGCTAGCATATAACAGTACCTAACAGAAACCAGACTTGACTGCTTCGGCAGTTTTAACAACCCATCTCAGAATTTTCACAGTAATTTGAATCTAAATGTGCTTCATAATGGTTCTAACATGTTTATAATAGTTATATATCGATTAACAACTATTCTCCAAACCAATCGACATCTAATTAGCAAGAATCAAAAAATTGCCATTAATGAACATGAGTGGGAAAATATAGAAATTATACCTTTGTGAAACAATTGATGCTATACCACTCTCCTTCAATATCAGTACACTCACTCTCAATTCACTTACTTATACAAACTCAACTTAGAATCTCAGTAAGTATAATGAGGGAGAAGGGAATGCTCTATATATAGAAAACCCAAAACATAGTCCATAGCTTTGCTCCCTAATTTAAACCAACGGGAATGAGAACTGTATTATGGTTAAGGAAGAGTTGGTGAGTGGCTGGTGAATCCCATTATGTTGCCCACTCCCCTTGAAATTATTTGCTACACTTTGATGAAAATGAGGGAAGAGTAGGCTAGTCTCTAGAGTTCACGTGAATGAGAAAAGGAAGAGCAATTGGACACTTAATATGGGACAAACAAACCTCAGCAACTTGTAAGTATAAATCATTTATGCCCAACTCTTAGTCATATAATAAGTACACTAAGTTATATAATATATGTATACCATTCCTCCCATATAACTTAGGTTATAATTAAATTACAAATGTAATTTTTAATTACAATGTATCATATATCATCTATATACATCTCATCCTACCAGATATAATTCTATCGGGGTATTATCACATTACATTGTCTCCTTTATTATTAAATTTTATTAATCAATAAATGTTTACAATATACTTGTGATGTACTATTTTGATGTTCACACACTTACATTGCCACATACACATTTCATAATTTATTCATATCATATAGTTTTAATATGTCCAATCACAACGTTTCATGTGATATAGATTAATAAATCTTAATATATGGTTTCTAAATAATATAGTCACACCACACTTTACACTTCGTATAATATATAGTTAACTACCATACGTTATACTTTTAATATCGCATACTTGCACATAGAAATTAATAAATTACTTATCTTATCAATTAATTAATAGTATAACAATTGATTAGCGTTTATATGGTTAAGTATCACAATAAATATAAATCTTATAATATTTATAACCAATATACTTATCATCATGCTATCACTCGCAATAATAATAATTCAATATACCATCAAATAATTAATAGATACTAGTATATTATCCATAACAATAATTAATATTATAAGACAATATATCTCATTCCTCATCAATACAATTTCTGATTATATTCCTAATCAATTTTCTTATTATTACATTATTACTAGTCGTAGCAATATACTATAATAATTAATTAATATTCTACGATAATAATTAACAACAATTAACAATTAATATAGATTAATTGTTCACTTAATAAATCCTTCGTTAATTAATATCATCATTAATATATCCCATCACTGTGTCACACAAGGCATATTTCACAAGCTCGATCTTAAGCTTCTCTCATTCTCCACAATTATTATTTTTTCAATATAATATATGTGTAACTGAAACATTTATATGCTAAACTACCTCAATTAATTATAAGTATAACATTTACGCTTATAATAATTAATATATACTCTATTAATTATTTAAATGATAACATCCACGATAAAATAATAACTTAAGTTATTTAATATATTAAAATAACTTAGTTTTCTTTCATTAATTAACTCCCTTGAAAATACATTAGAAATTATATATTTTGTCATAACATAAATATTATGTTTTCTCCGAATAAAGAAATTTACAATTAGAAATTAATTTGCTTATTGTCTCAAGATATTATTCTTAATATAATATCAATTAACTATATGTACGACACATATACATATATTATATATAGAAAATAGATAATAAGTTTATTTTCTATTATAATAAATTATTTTCATCAATTTATTTACATATAACAAATACGTTTTAATATATTTACTATATTATTAATCATACCTCATACAAAAATATATAAGGTAATATTATTATTCAAAAATAACATTTCCTCTTTTTATTAAAATAACTCAATATTAGAAATTATTTTAATATCCTTTATTAAAAATATATAATTATTATTTCTCTCTCCCTCTATAAATTGTTCCAAAAATAATTTCTTCAAATATTAAATATTCATTTAAAGATATAATGATTTATGTCTCCCTTTAATAACGTATATATATTTAACGTTATTCGTACATTAGACTTTCTCACATAGTACCATTCTGAGTAACATATATAAAGTATCACATATTCAACACACATATTAATTCACTCATTTACTTAAGTAAATTAAACATTGTACTATATTACCATAGTTATTTAAGGTTTAACATACACATTATATTATTTCATAATATAACTCTCAACTATCAATTAACCAATATTTATTCTTATTAGTTAATTCTCTCAACTAACTCATGTTTCACTATCCAAACCCATTCGCGGATAACTTACGTATTATCAATAACCTATATTATAATCATACCAGTTATTAGTACACATACACAAGAAAATGACGAGTATACATTAATGTCACCCACTTACTATGATAAAATAATCCTATAAACTATTTAATATTGATAGAAAATTTCATCCACTTCTTTTATCTCAACTGAATTATCTCTGTGATAAATAACAATATATAATAATAATATATTTATTAATCACAAAATCACATATTACATAGTTCATATTACCCTATGTAACACATTCCTACATACCTCGTATCACATAAATATTTTTATTCGAACCCATTTCACACTTAAGAGTTTTATTCATTAAATTCTTATTTAATAATTTCTGAAAATCCGAGTTCTTACATTTCCTATTCGGTCAAGAATCTCAAATGGACCAACAAATCGTGGATTGAGCTTTCCACTCTTCTCAAATCTTGTAACTCCCTTCCATGGAGCAACACGTAACAATACATGATCCCCAATATTAAATTTCACGTCTTTTTGATGAAGATCCACATAACTCTTTTGTCGATCTTGTGCCGTTTGTATACGTTGTCAAATTATTTGAATCTTTTCTGTAGTTATGCATACCAATTTCGGTCTCAACAACATTGCTTCTCCTACCTCATTCCAACATAACGGAGAGCGACACTTTCTTCCATATAATGCTTCAAATGGAGCCACACCTATACATGCCTGATAACTGTTGTTGTAGGAGAATTCCACCAATGGTAGGTACTTATCCCAACTCCCTTTGAAATTTAGGACACAGAGTCTTAATAGATCGTCAAGAGCTTGAATAGTCCTTTTTGATTGCCTGTCCGTTTGAGGTTGGTATACCGAACTGAATCGTAAATCCGTGCCCATAACTTTCTGCAAGCTAACCCAAAATCGTGAAGTGAATCTTGGGTCACGATCCGAAACTATGGATACTGGCATTCCATGCAATCTCACAATTTCATTTATGTACATACTAGCAAGACGTTCAAGGGAATAAGTTTCTCATATAGGCAAAAAATGGGCAGACTTGGTTAACCTATCAATAATTACCCAAATCGCATCTATGCCTTGAGAAATCTTGGGAAGTCCCGTAACAAAATCCACGGTGATGTGTTCCCACTTCCATTTCGGAATCTCAAGTGGTTGCAATGGACCCTTTGGTACTTGATGCTCCGCCTTTACACGTTGACCAGTTAAACACCTCGAGATAAACTCCGCGATCTCTCTCTTCATATTGCTCCACTAAAATGTATGTCGAAGATCATGATACATTTTGGTACTCCCAGGATGGATTGCAAAAGGTGTGTTGTGTGCCTCCATCATGATTCTATGCTTCAAGTCAGGATCGTTAGGAACACAAAGTCTGGAGTTGACTCGAAGTATACCTTCTTCATCGATTC
The DNA here is from genome assembly GCA_016801055.1 of Panax notoginseng. Taxonomy (NCBI): domain Eukaryota; kingdom Viridiplantae; phylum Streptophyta; class Magnoliopsida; order Apiales; family Araliaceae; genus Panax; species Panax notoginseng. Next base: position 223,843,748 of record CM029012.1, on the reverse strand, counting down.
TTGCTTCTGGAATAACACCTTCTTGTACTTTCTTCTTCATACGCATCAACTCTGGATCTGTGTCTTGAGAAGCTTTAACTTTATCGATTAAAGTCGGTTCTACTCATATATTTGATATCATCACTTGGATACTTGAAGCTTTTAACTCCATCTTCATCCTTTATAAGTCATACAAAATGGGACTTTGCGTTGACAATATCGTACTTGTACCCGCACATGATCTTCTACTCAATGCGTCAACTACCACATTTACTTTTCTAAGATGGTATTGGATGGTATGATTGTAATCTTTCAACAGCTCGAGCCAACGTCGTTGCTGCATGCTGAGTTCCTTTTGGGTGAAAAAATATTTGAGCCTTTTATGATCTGTATAGATCTCCACTTTCTCCCCATATAGGTAGTGTCTTCAGATCTTTAACGCAAAAACGACTGCTGCCAACTCCATATCATGAGTAGGATAATTTCTCTTATATTCTTTGAGTTGTCACTAGGCATAGGCTATGACTTTTCCATGTTGCATGAGAACACATCCTAACCCTTTGCCCGAAGCATCTCTGCAGATAATAAATCCATCCGAACTAGATGGTATTGTCAGAACAGGTGCCAAAATGAGTCTCCTCTTGAGCTCTTGGAAACTCTTCTCGCATTCCTTGCTCCATACAAATTTTGTATCTTTCTAAGTCAAATGAGTTAACGGAGTAGCGATTCGAGAAAACCCTTCCACGAATCTTCGATAGTAACCAGCTAAGCCCAGAAAGCTACGTACTTCGGTCACCGACTTCGGTTGCTTCGAACTTTGTATTGCTTCAATCTTCATCGGGTCAATAGATACTCCATGTTTTGACACCACGTGCCCAAAGAATGCTACTTCCTCAAGCCAGAACTCGCATTTCTTCAGCTTGACATATAGCTTGTTATCACGAAGCCTTTGAAGTACCAGCTTTAAAAGGCACTCATGATCTTCACGGCTTTTGGAATAGATGAGGATGTCATCAATAAAGACGACAACGAACTAATCCAAATATTCTTTGAACACACGGTTCATCATATCCATGAAAGCAGCAGGAGCATTAGTCAATCCAAAAGACATGACTAAGAATTCATAATGCCCGTACCGAGTTCTGAAGGCAGTCTTTGAAATATCCTCAGTTTTAATTTTCAGCTGATGATATCCAAAACGAAGATCGATCTTTGAAAAGAATTGTGCTCCTTGCAACTAGTCGAACATGTCATCAATACGAGGTAGCGGATACCTATTCTTGATGGTGACATGGTTCAATTCCTGGTAGTCAATACAAAGTTGCATACTCCCATCTTTCTTCTTTACGAATAAAATAAGAGCACCCCAAGGATATGTACTAGGACGAATGAAACCGATGTCTAACAACTTCTGTAGTTGGACCTTTAACTCCTAAAGTTCAATAGGAGCCATTCGATATGAGGTTTTAGAAATAGGTTTTGTACCAGGTTCAAAGTCAATAAAGAATTCAACTTCACGTTCTGGGGATAAACCGGAAAGTTCTTCAGGAAATACGTCAGAAAATTCATTAAAACAGAAATATTATTCAAATCTGACGTATTTTTATTCAAGTCCATAACATGTGCTAAGAAAGCTTGACATCCGTTTTTCAATAAACGATTGGCTTTATGGCTTGATATGACAATGATTGACTTTAGTGGTTTGGTTGCTTGAATTCGCATAACAGGTTGGTTAGGAATATAAAAACTAACAACCTTACGAAAATAACCAATTTTAGCATGATGAGTGGTTAACCAATCAATCCCTAAAATCACATCAAATGCAAGTATTTTCAAAGAAATAAGATCAACAGGTAATGTGATGGTCCCAACTTGAATCAAGCAAGATTTATAAACAGTAGATGTAATGAAAGTTTCTCCTAACGGAGTCTCAACAGATAAGTCAAAGTCTAATTTCTCCGGAGTCAAGTTCAAACGTTGAGCACAAACAGGAGAGATAAAAGAATTGGTAGAATCGGTATCTAGTAAGGTATAAACTTCGCAAGAGTTTATGATTAGCTTACCCGTGATCACCTCGTTTGGGTTCCTTGTGTTTTGGGCAGTCACAACAAACGCTCTTCCAGGAACAACCGACTTTGACTTGTTTGGGATAGCCTTTGGAGTCACCATCCCCGTTGGACTTGGTTTCACTACAAGACAATCTCTAGCTATATGACTTTCCTTTTCACATTTATAACACACCTTGGATTGTTGTAGGCAGTTTGTGTTAGGTTTGTAATATTCATGAACGCAATCAAATTGCACAAAATAAGCGAAAACGTGATAAAATAGAGTTTAAAATTTTTACAAACCATATACCCGGATCATTCTTTATGAACAATTATTAATTAAACGAAAAGATAAAGAATGAAAATCATACCCTTGAAGATTCGAGCTTCCTCAGGTACAAGTTCACCTCCAAATCCTTTTCATGTTCAACTTCAATCCACCGGGTTGGGTTCCTTCTTTTGATCAACGTTAGCCACCCAAGTGTTTGGCCTCTAGAGGTGATCCACCAAGGAAGAAGAAATATTCAAGAAGAAGGGTGGTTGGCTAAACCCTAGTTTTCTATCTCTATAGAAAAAGGTGTATTCTCCAACAATTAGAATCACGTCTGTTGTGAAAAAGTCAACAACCCCCACCACCCATAATAAGACTTCTCTTATTTATAGATGTAGGCAACCCTCCTTAACAATTAAGGAATTGTATTTTATTTTAATTAATTAGGCTCCCAATCTCATTAGGAATAATTAATTAAACTCTTTTAATTAATTTTAGCCTCCTAATCTTATTAGGATATATGAGAGTACTTTTATTAATTAATTCTCAAACTCCTTTAGAAATTAAATAATAATAATAGTAATAATAATAATAAGACTCCTCTTATTAATTTATATTTAATATTTCTAAAATATTAAATAATAAATATTAAGCTATTTAATTTATTCTATCACCATAGATTAAATTAAATATACTTAACTTATTATTAAGATTATGTCATTAACTTCTTAAATAATTATTCTTCCTTTTATGGTGTGACCCTTTAGGTTCTCCATATTAAGTGAATAAATTAATGAGAACAATTCTAATCTTATTTAAATAAATAAATTAAACTATTAATTTATTTAAATAAATAATATTTATTCTACAATAGGGATAAGCCTCCCTAGCGATCAATGACTTTCCAGATAATATAAATTTCAACATTAATCATAAAAGAACCTTTGAGTAAATAGTTACCGTACAATTTAATCCTTTCACCGTACAATGTCCCAATTAAATATAAGACATGGAATTACTGTCAAGTCTTATTTTATTTAATTATATGTATTTCGTCTCTTAAATGCACAACTCCAAATAATGCAAATTAGAAACTCCTTTCTAATTTCATTCTGCCTTGGTCAAGGACTACTGGGTTGTCATTTATCGAATCACATAGGACATTTCTCTTCTTTTACTAGAAGTGGTAGATTCTTTATTGATCATACATTATCTCCATGTACAACTTATTATATATACCCTAAGGGTCTTAAGGAATAAGTTAAAGTATAACTCATCATACACAAGATACTATGATGATCTCAAGTCCAAGGATCATTTGTACTATTATCACTACAGGAATTCATATTGACAGACAAGTAAAACTCCATTAGGTATTCCTTAGTGAGCCACGTTCAGTGAACTTATTCTCTAATAAGCACCTACATACTTGCTTTAGTGTCTCCACACAAATGATCATGAGATCAATCATCCTCATTCAATGAATAAGCAACGTATGTACCAATCTATCCGGATTCACTAATTCCCAATTTAGTAATCCAACGATTGGAAACTATTTTAGTTTTAAGCTTTCTAAGAATTTAGATCTCATTAGAATGATCATCATCACTATTCTAAAAGCATTGCTTAAAACTATGAGTTTATCACATATTATAAAATAACATCATGTTGATAATTAAAAACCTTTAATAAATTAATATTTTTTATTAATAAATGAATAAGATTGTTACAAAGTATATGTTTTATCATCAAACATGATTGGCTTGTGTGCATACTACTTTCAATAAAATTCCTGATATATCTTGAAGTATGTATTCTATCAAGCTACAAAGATTCTTATATTGGTTAAAGCAATTCAGATGCATATTGTGGTACAATCACCTGAGTGGATATCTTTTGAAAGAAGGATTTGAGATTAATTCAATTTGTGCATGCATTTTTATCAAAAGATCATAACATAGACTTGCTATTATTACTGTATTTATTGATGAAAGATCTTGCTCTAGAAGAGTCGACAAAAACAACAAATTTGAGATGAAAGATATTAGTAAGAATTTTTTTTGTCTTGGCCTACAAATTGAACTATTGAATTCTTGTTCATCAATCAACATACACAGAAAAAGTCCTGAAGCAACTTTACATAGATAATATTAATCATTTGAGTACTCCAATGATAGATTGGTCACTTGATATCAAGAAAGATCCGTTTTGACCTCAAGAAAATGATGAAGAAACTTTTAGTCCTGAAGTACCATATCATCGTGAAATTGCTGTTTTGGTCCTGAAGTACTATATTTTAATGTAATTGGTGCTTTGATGTATCTTGCAAATTTCACACGACCTGATATAACATTTGCAGTTAACTTACTAGTAAAATATAGTTATGCGCCAATTCAGAGACATTGGAATAGAAGTAAACTTATTTTTCGATATCTTCGTGGGACTATTGATTTTGGATTATTTTATCCAAATGAATTAATACCACAGATAGTTAGATATGATGATTTCACACAAAGATCATTTATGGAAATACTGCTATTTTATGGAGATCTGTTAAGCAAACAATTTCTGTTACTTCCTCAAATCATGCAGAGATTATCACAATTCACGAAGCGAGTCGTGAATGTGTTTGGTTAAGATTGGTTAAGGCTGTAAACGAGTCGAATCGATCCGGATTCTAGGCTGCTCAGATTTGATTTGAGACAAAAATGTCTTGCTCGTATTCGATTCGAATTCGAAATAAAATTTAAGTAATGTACTCGTATTCGACTCGATGCAAAAAATGATACTCGAAGTTCGATTCGACTCGACTCGAAATTATATTCGAACTACTTGTTTTAAATCAAACTCGAGTAAAAACGAGCTTATATCATATTATTTATTCCAAATTTACAATATACAACATAAAGGAAACTATACCCTCAAAGCTTGATTCTAGTATCTAAGTATATGACAGAAACAAATGACAGCTTCATTCTTATGCTAATCATTCCCACCCTAACTACTAGGATAAACCATTTTTTGTACCAGCCTTCAGCAAAATCATCATAAAACAAAGATCCATGATGGAAGAGCATATGACCATGAAGGATAAAAGAGAAGGTCCCTCTGATTGTAAAAGATAGGAAGCTTTGCAATAGTCATGGCAAGCTCTGCCAACCAAACATGAGCATAACCACAGCGAAAAATAGAGCACCCATGTATAACCCTCCTTCGGTAGTCGAACTTTGGTCCAACTGCTTCATTCCGTCGTATTCTAACAAACTAAGAGCATATTACTGTAGTAAATATATAGTCAAACAAGAGATAACGATCAAGGAAATCAAGATTATGGTAAAATTATTAGCTCCATGCATACCTCATAAGCAGCACTAATCTCCTTAAACTTTTCAGTTGCTCCAGGTTGCTTGTTGACATCAGGGTGATACTAAAGAGTAGCATAGGAAGAGAGATATCAGGAGTTATGAAGAAAAAGTAAAGCATGCACTTTTGCATTGGTAATTACAAGATGCTGCTAGTGAGTACCAAAATCTGGACAAAGAAGTTTAGCTAACTGGTTTTTAGTGGGATAAAGTTTTTGGTTTTTAATATAAAGTTCAATTCAGATAATAGAAAAATATGTGCAAAATAAAAGCAAACCAAACAGTTCTGAAATAGAGGCATGATATCATAAGAATAGCAGACAAACTGTATGCAATCTTATCCAAAGTGAATCCTATTACTTAAGTGGATCATTGATAGCGTAAAGCTTCACCATTAGAAATAAAACTATTGGAAAGAGAAAATACAAATGGGAAAGATGATCAGCGAAGAAAATAACTACCTAATTACATAACTTGACGCTACTTCATTACAAGCTCAATCATATCGCACCAAGTCAAGTAAAGAGAAAGAAAAACTAAAGAATGCTAGAATTTATCTCCCTGCCAACAATGCATGAAAGGAATGCATTTATATGATTGGGATTAAACTTAAATCAGCAAACATATAACAATTGACTGAACCAGTCTAGAAGCCAACACAACCCAAATCAAACCAGACCAACATAACTCTGAATGTAAATAAAAATTAAACTATGACCCAAATTGAAAATTAATCAAAATTGATAACTATTACCATTATCGTTAGCACTGGTTAGTTGAGTACCAGTAATAGACTCAGAGTTTAACATTTGGAAAAAGTTTAGGTTGAGAGTTTAGAAGAAACTAAAACTAGGGTTTTGATTTTTGAATGATTTGGGGAAAATAAAATTAGGGTTATATAAATGAATCTGGGGACTGAATCGACTGATAACTTACCAAGTTAAGCTTTTAAATTCTCTCGAATCATAGCCATGCATCTGCAGATCTTGAAATTTTCAACTACAACATAACATAAATGATGAAAAATTAGTATTTCCTAAACAAATAGTTACTCTGAGAAATCGTTACTCTGAGTCTCTGACCCAAGTCCCAACTGGTATGGGGAACAGCCGAACCGGGGAAGAGAAATCGTTACTCTGAGTCTCTGACCCAAGTCCCAACTGGTATGGGGAAGAGAAATCGGGAAGAGAAATCGTTAGACAGTGAATCAAAAAATAAAACTATGTATATACATATATAAGCATACTCGTGAACCATAGTCGAACATATTCGATCGAATTCATGACGAATGATTCGAAATTGATCGAACTACTCATGGAGAAAATGAGCAGAGTATGGCTTCTCTCAGATCCGGATCGTCTGAAGAGTCGAATAATGAATGTTGCCCAAAATCGACTCGGTTAATATACGAATTCGGGTCCCGTTCGAATTTTTTCCGAGTCAACTCCGATCCGAGCCCGACCCGTTCGACCCGTTTTCAGCCTTAAGATTGGTAATTCAACATATTCGTGATAACTAGGATTATCATCAATCATAAATAGTCCAACGATATTATATGAAGATAATATTGCTTGTATCACTCAAATTATGGGAGATTATATCAAGAGTATACCTGGCAAACGGGCGGGCCGGGCCGGGCCGGGCCAACGGCGGGCCGGGCCAAAAGGCCCCGGTTTTGGTGGGCTGGAAATGGCCGGCCCGTGGCCCGTGGCGGGCGGGCCGGCCCGCGGGCTTCGGCCATTAAATTTTTTTTTTTTTTGCAAACTCTTTGTTACACCAAAAATAATAATAATAAATATTAAAAATAATAAAATAATTAATAATAAACAATAATACAAACAAACACGATTAATTAATTACATACATTAACTACATATCTCAATTAATTAAAATTGTAATAGTATTATAAATTAGTATTATTAATTAATTTTTAATTATAGTTAAAATATATTGAAGATTACATTAAAAACAAATAGTTGTTGTAGCTCAGTTGGTTTGAACTCTTATTTATTTACTTACAAGTCTTGTGTTCAAGCCTCACAACCTAACACTTTATTTAAAAAAAAAAAAAAAAAATTGTTGGCGGGCGGGCCGGGCCAAAAACGAGCCAGGCCAAAAAGGCCCGGGTTTTCATGGGCTTAAAAACAGTGGCCCAAAGCCCGGGTTTTGACGGGCAGGCCGGCCCGGCCCGCGGGCTTTGGGCCGGTTTGCCAGGTCTAATCAAGAGTTATAGAACCAAACATATTGCACCAAAATTCCTTTATACACATGAGCTCCAGAAGATTGGTGATATTGATGTCAAGCAGATACGACCATGTGATAATTTGGCCGATATGTTCACTAAGCCATTACCAACTGCGACTTTTAAGAAGATGATGTACAATAATGGCTTGCGTCCATTTAATGATATTTTTATCATGAACAATGAAAATTCTATATACTTATGAGGGGGAGTAAAAAAGATATGTGTTGATTATACTCTTTTTCTTTTACTAAGATTTTTTTTCCACTGGGTTTTCCTTTGCAAAGTTTTAATGAGGCAATCTTAAGGTACTAGAAGTTATACACAAATATTATACGCGTTGCACTCATTTTTTCTTAACCAAGGTTTGTTCCCATTGGATTTTTCCTGTTAAAGTTTTTAATGAGACAACTTTCAATACGTATGACTATACAATAGACACCCAAGGGGGAGTGTTATAAAATTATAATATATAAATGTGGATGTCTAGATTTATTCCTCTCATCATTATTGTAATGGTCTTTGATCTTTTGAAACTCCCATATTCTTTAAGTTTTGAAACTCATGACTTTTGAGTTTTGAAACCTCCAAATGTTGATGTTGATGTACTTATAAATAGATGTATTGAAAAGAGAATGATACACATGAAAATATAAGAAGAATGCTATCTTTTTTCACTAATCATTGTTCTTAATATTAGTATTCTTTTATAATAATACATATATATTATTCGTATATAATTATTTTCATAAAGACGACAAATAAAACTCTTCCACTCTGTTTCTGAGTTTTGAACAGAAAAGAAAAGAATAGAAAACTTAAATTAGAACAGAAAAGAAAAGAATAGAAAACTTGAAGTTTTTCTTTGTGTTGTTTCTGAGTTTTTAATAGAAAATAATAGAAAATTTAAATTTTTTCTTTTCTTGCGTTTTTGAGTTCTAATAAAAAGAAAAGAAAAATATAACTTTTATAAATTTACCCTTATATTAATTATAACCATTGAACCATGAATAAAAATATGCAAGATAAATTTAATCAAAGAACACCATCTTGGTTACAAAAGCACTTGCAGATCCTATAGAGTGTGATCAAACGAACAAAATCACTACGCAACTAGAGGCTCTTGAAAATATGAATAACCCATAAAATTGTTAGATATTTATTCAACCAGATAACACAATATACACATATAGACAAATATACGTGTGAGTTGAAGAGAGATTGCTAAGAGCAAATTGGGGACTATATTTATGCATGAGTTTTATCGAAATAGGAGACAGATCTGGCCGAAAAAGTTACTGAAGAGGGGGAGATTGGGATGCCGGAGCGCCGACAAAAAAAATCTGGAGATGGATTTGTTCAGTTACACTGTTGCAGGGAGCTTGGGCTTGAACCGAAGAAGAGAACTTGTTCGCGGCAAGTTATTTGCACCTATACTTTTCTCTTTATCAGATTAGGATTAGTAGATAAAAATAAATTGAGGACATGAGTTGTAATTTAAAATTTATTATATTAAAAGTTGAGGATAATATGAGAATTATAAAAATATTACTTATTCCAATTTTTTTTCGTCCAAATCAGGCCAATTTTGGACGAAAAACTTTGACAGAAAAAGTGGCCAAGTTTTCTATCCATTTCTTTTTTTTTTCGTTTATTAAAAAACTCATAAATATAAGAATTTGAAAATTTTAAACTTTTCGGCCATTTCTTAAAGCGTTCATGTGAAGAAATCTTAAGTAACATATTTTTTCATGTGAAAATATAAATTCCCAAAATAAATCATCCTTCTAAACGGCATTATTTTAATGTCGTTTTGGGTATACGTTATCGTACCAATTTCTGTCGCACAAAACACAACCTTCTCCACCAGCAGCCAAAACGGAAACAGCCGCCGCCTCCTAAACTGAAGAAAACAAACCTTTTTCTCATCAATCAAAAATGGAAGAGCAGGTGGTGATTGCTTCGTCTCCGACCGATGCCGGCATAAGTTGCTTTGACCTACATTCCGGCACCGAACACCTCCGGTATCGGTCATGCACCTCCCCTCCTCACGGCCTCATCTCCGTAGGTGGCCGCCACCTCGCCTCCTCTCAAATCCGTGACTCGGCCGCCCCCTCCGGCTCCGTCCTCTACTGGTCCTGGAATAAGGTAAATACAAGTATACAACCTTAAACAAATACGCAGAGTTTACTGATGTTGGGTGTTTGATAAATTGCTTCTGAGAAGAAAAACGTGAAGTAGTTGCTTTTTAAGTTACTCGAATACTTGTGTACAAGTTTAGGTAATCTAAGAATATAGTAGACTTTGTTTTCAGTGAAAAATTGTTAAACTATAACCTATATTTTGTGCGTTACTTTTCTTAGAAGAGACTGGAAGGAGAGTATTGGTAATATTTAGTTATATGTGTTATTTGATTTATGTATTCAATTAAGACTTTTACTTTAACACTTTGTTTCTGAGTTTTGAACAGAAAAGAAAAGAGTAGAAAACTTAAATTAGAACAGAAAAGAAAAGAATAGAAAATTTAAAATTGAGGACATGAGTTGTAATTTAAAATTTATTATATTAAAAGTTGAGGATAATATGTGAATTATAAAAATATTACTTATTCCAATTTCTTTTCCGTCCAAATCAGACCAATTTTGGACGGAAAATTTTTGCAGGAAAAATGGCCAAGTTTTCTATCCATTTCTTTTTTTTCCTTTCCGTTTATTAAAAAACTCAGAAATATAAGAATTGGAAAGAAAACTTAAATTTTCCGTTCATTTCTTTTCTTTTCAGAAATATAAGAATTGAAATATAAGATGGATTTGTTCAGTTACACTGTTACAGGGAGTTTGGGCTTGAACCGAAGAAGAGAACTTGTTCGCGGCAAGTTATTTGCGCCCATACTTTTCTCTTTATCAGATTAGGTTTAGTAGATAAAAATAAATTGAGGACATGAGTTGTAATTTAAAATTTATTATATTAAAAGTTGAGGATAATATGAGAATTATAAAAATATTACTTATTCCAATTTTTTTTCCGTCCAAATCAGGCCAATTTTGGACGAAAAATTTTGACAGAAAAAGTGACCAAGTTTTCTATTCATTTCTTTTTTTTTAATTTATTAAAAAACTCATAAATATAAGAATTTGAAAATTTTAAACTTTTCGGCCATTTCTTAAAGCGTTCATGTGAAGAAATCTTAAGTAACATATTTTTTCATGCGAAAATATAAATTCCCAAAATAAATCATCCTTCTAAACGGCATTATTTTAATGTCGTTTTGGGTATACGTTATCGTACCAATTTCTGTCGCACAAAACACAACCTTCTCCACCAGCAGCCAAAACGGAAACAGCCGCCGCCTCCTAAACTGAAGAAAACAAACCTTTTTCTCATCAATCAAAAATGGAAGAGCAGGTGGTGATTGCTTCGTCTCCGACCGATGCCGGCATAAGTTGCTTTGACCTACATTCCAGCACCGAACACCTCCGGTATCGGTCATGCACCTCCCCTCCTCACGGCCTCATCTCCGTAGGTGGCCGCCACCTCGCCTCCTCTCAAATCCGTGACTCGGCCGCCCCCTCCGGCTCCGTCCTCTACTGGTCCTGGAACAAGGTAAATACAAGTATACAACCTTAAACAAATACGCATAGTTTACTGATGTTGGGTGTTTGATAAATTGCTTCTGAGAAGAAAAACGTGAAGTAGTTGCTTTTTAAGTTACTCGAATACTTGTGTACAAGTTTAGGTAATCTAAGAATATAGTAGACTTTGTTTTCAGTGAAAAATTGTTAAACTATAACCTATATTTTGTGCGTTACTTTTCTTAGAAGAGACTGGAAGGAGAGTATTGGTAATATTTAGTTATATGTGTTATTTGATTTATGTATTCAATTAAGACTTTTACTTTAACACTCTGTTTCTGAGTTTTGAACAGAAAAGAAAAGAGTAGAAAACTTAAATTAGAACAGAAAAGAAAAGAATAGAAAACTTGAAGTTTCCTTTATGTTGTTTCTGAGTTTTTAATAGAAAAGAATAGAAAATTTAAAATTGAGAACATGAGTTGTAATTTAAAATTTATTATATTAAAAGTTGAGGATAATATGGGAATTATAAAAATATTACTTATTCCAATTTCTTTTCCGTCCAAATCAGACCAATTTTGGACGGAAAACTTTTGTAGGAAAAGTGGCCAAGTTTTCTATCCATTTCTTTTTTTTCCTTTCCGTTTATTAAAAAATTCAGAAATATAAGAATTGGAAAGAAAACTTAAATTTTCCGTCCATTTCTTTTCTTTTCTGTCCATTTTACACTCTGTTTCTGAGTTTTGAACAGAAAAAAAAAGAATAGAAAACTTAAATTAGAACAGAAAAGAAAAGAATAAAAAACTTGTTGTAATTTAAAATTTATTATATTAAAAGTTGAGGATAATATGATAATTATAAAAATATTACTTATTCCAATCTCTTTTCCGTCCAAATCAAACCAATTTTGGACGAAAATCTTTTGCAGAAAAAGTGGTCAAGTTTTCTATCAATTTTTTTTTCCGTTTATTAAAAAACTCAGTAACATAAGAATTGGAAAGAAAACTTAAATTTTCCGTCCATTTCTTTTCTTTTCTGTCCATTTTAACACTCAGAAACAGAGCGTAAAACTCAGAAACAGAGTGTAACAGTTTGGTTGTATTCAATCAAGACATTTAAAGAGTTTATAAAAGTTTACTGGTATTCAATTAAAACGTTTGTAATGTCTTTAAAGACTTGCAAAGTTTATAAAAGTATTTTGGTATTCAAAAAGTCATAGATTTTTTAGATTTTCATCGAATGGTAGAGTTTGACCGACTTTAGAAAAAGAGATACCCATATCCAAAGTCTGACCTCATCTCTAAAGAATTCTAAAGACTTCTAAATATTTGAGAAAGGTAGAAGATGAGCAGAGGAGAAAGAGAAAGAGATAGAGGAGATCAAACAAAGAAGAGAAAATAAAACAATATATATATATGTCTCACTCTCTCTCTCTACCTCAGTCTTCTCAAAATAAAAATCTCAAAAGGAAAGAGAGCTATTATAGCATGCGAGGAGAGAGAAAAAGGAGGAGAGGTTAAAAAGAGGAAGTAGCGTTAAGAGTTCCAAATAGAACCAATGGTATAAATGGAGATGACAAATATTTTAATATCATTTTATATTTCTTCTCTCCCATAAAAAAAATTTCATTTATTATATTTGTAAGTACTAAGGAGGTATTTTGTTTTATGTTTATTTTTAGAAGTAATAAATTTGTTAATTTTACTATTTGTTGGAAATTATAAATTGTTAGTTTAGTAATAATGACTTGATAGGAAAACGACAATGAACAATTTTAAAATCGAAATTGTTATTTTATATTATTGTTAGTAGTAAATGATTTTTTTTAATGAAATATAAAAATTATAGAATAAGACATTTTCTTGTAATAGACTGGGTATGATCTAATAATTCAACTTCAACAATACATTTTATTTCAAATTAAGTTGTGACAAGGTCAAAATATTTTAATATTATTTAATATCGTAGTCATTTCATCTAAAATATAAGATCTTTGTTGACTTTTTAACAATTAATATAAGCTGCAAGATATATTAGAAGTATACAAAAGTCTATCAAAGTCTTGGTAAAAAGTCTATAAAAGTCTGTCACTTATTTCATCGAGTCTTTAAATGTAATTTTTAAAGTCTTTAAAATTCACAAACTCTACAAAAGTCTCTCACTTTAAAAAAGTATTTAAAAGTCTTTATTGAATACACCTTCCGTGTGTTTAATCGAATTTTGATCATGCATTGTGTAATAATTTTGAAAAAATGCAGCCTCAGGTAGAAGTGAAGTGCTTTCCTGCAGAACCTATAAATCCACTAGTCTCTAACCGTGAGGGAACTTATATAGTTGGTGGAGGTGTCTCTGGTGACATTTACTTATGGCAGGTGAGTGTCTATAATCATTGACAGGGTTTGGCCATGTTTATAGTAGTTTTTGGTGTTTTCGGAGCTTTCTGTGTTGATTATATGTGTATATGTGATCATATAGGTGGCAACTGGCAGATTGCTTAAGAAGTGGCATGCTCATTATAGGGCTGTTACTTGCTTAGTGTACTCTGAGGATGAGTCTCTTTTGATTTCTGGGGCAGAGGATGGGTCTGTTCGAGTGTGGTCACTTCTCATGTACGTAATTCTTATTTTCTTGTTGATTCTTTACAAGATACTGCTTGATGGTTTATCATCGTACAAGCATTATATAATTGTTCTCCATTGATGAAATAGGATCTTTGATGATGTGAGAAGGGAGGAAGCAAAGCATCTATTTGAGTATAGCTTTTCTGAGCACACTTTGCGAGTAACTGATATTGTTACAGGGTATGGGGGATGTAATGCAATCATGGTATCTGCTTCTGAGGATCGGACTTGCAAGGTTTGCCATGCTCTTTACTTAATTATTATTAGATGTTAGATATATATCATAGTATCATGGCTGCCTATTTGATATGACATGTTATTTGGTTGAATTAGGGTGTTGCAATGATATACATAAAAGTTGGCATGCTTGCTTCCGAACAAGCGGACTTTAATCTTAAGCATTGACTTGGTCAACTCCTTTGCTAGTTATTTTTCCCCAGAACTTATAGATGTGCTTGATGCACATAGCAACTTCTGTGTTAGTTCTGATTTTTCAGTTTTCATTTATAATAGAAAATCTCTCTTCTTCTCTCTTATCACTTTAATGTCTCATTCCTTTCTTCTAGTTCAAATTGGCCCCCGTTTTGTAAGCATATGTTACTTACTTTGTGCATATCGACATGGCTTAGTTTTTGGGCTTCTATCTCTGATCAATAACTCAAGAATTCCTAATTCTTGTAAGGTTTCTGTAGTATAGTAGGACCTGATATTATAGTAAAGGTTATGGTTTTCTTGTGTATTTTTCAATTTATTTTTCACATTATTCTTGGGATCATTATGGTGTTTCTGATGTTTAACTTTTGCTTGATCTACATTGTCTTAGGTGTGGAGCCTATCTAAGGGGAAACTACTGAGAAATATTGTGTTCCCATCAATAATTGATGCAATTGCATTGGACCCTGGTGAGCATGTCTTTTACGCTGGAGGTAGAGATGGCAAGATATATATTGCAGCACTGAATGCTCAACCTACCTCCACCAGCAGTTATGGACTACATATCATCGGTACATTATCCGATCACAGGTTTGTAAGTTTGATTATAACTTGAATGTTACATTGTTTTGTATACTTTCATATGTTAATTACCAGCTTTTCGCCTTAACTATTTTCTTAAATTCAACATTGTCATGTAGAGGTTGCCTTAAAGTCTGGACTGTTGTTTGTTTGCCAATTTAATGGGGACAGAGAATTTATATGCTGAATGACTCGGTTATTCTATATGATGTGCACTTCAATACATTTTGCTTTCTGTTTTCACCATATATATTTTCCGGAATCATAAAGTCTAACAGATCTTAAAAAAAATTCATCTTTTTCTGGAACAGTAAGGCTGTTACTTGCTTGGCTTTTGCTGCGGAAGGGTTTCTTTTGGTTTCTGGAGCAGAGGATGGCATGATAAGAGTTTGGGACACTAAATCCCGTAACATCATTCGTATTCTTAAACATGCAAAAGGTATCATTATTGTTTTTTTTAAATAATGCTTGCTTTGTTGCTGGATTCTTTCTAAATTTATTGCATTATTCAGTTTTTTCTTCAAGATTTACTTTTCAATCATCCCCTACCTTTTTTCCTCCCCTACCATATCTGAGGATAATTCGAGTCATAAATTGGCATTTTCTTACTTCGTCATGCATGCGATAGTTATTTTGAAAATCAGTGTCTGTAGTTTTTGGAATTAGTTTCATAGAGATTTGAGATTATTGAGAATCTAGATTTTGATTTTTGTGTGCGAACATGTATAATTGTCTGCAAGTATAGAAGGGCACTGCAATAATTTTTTTAGTAAATTGTTAAATTGATAAGGAGGTAGTAGATTATGATACCATTCTTAGTATTGCTGTGTTTCTGTATCATGCAGGTCCTGTAAACAATATACTTCTAATTAGACGACCTTCGAGCCTATATCCTCGAACTTTAATGAATTCTCAGGTTTCCTCCATGAGAAGGCCCTTGTTGCCACCTCCACTGGAGAAATATACAAATTCCATGGGTGAAAATTCAGATGTTAAGGCTGTCATCACCCCCCATGCTAATCCTGATAAACCTTTTGATGCTTCATACGTCAGTGTTTGCACAATGGATAGTCAAATCAATGAACTTCAGGTCCATATCTTCTTCTCTCTATTTTTTTGTTTAAAATTTGAAGTATTGTCTTGATGAATACTTTGTTACTCCCTCCATTCTGAAAAGTATGTCTAGAAAAAATACACTAAAGTACACAAATCAAGTGTAAAATATGGTATAAAAACTAATTTGCCCCGGACTGAACATATCCTTGTACAAACACTCCACCATCAAGTTAATATGGTATTTGTGTGAGTCCAAATTAAGGGTATAACTGGAATAAGGTTTATATTATCACCTCTGACTTGTCAATCTTAATTTGGGTGCTTATTGTATATTTAGACATCTTTTGAGGAGGGAGTATTTAAGATTTCACCATTATCTATGTCCTATGCAAAATTCCAAATATCTATAACTACACAAAAAAATCATCATAAAAGATTACGTTTGAGATGTAGACTTTTATCAATAGTGGGCATTGTTATAACTTAATAAAATTAATACAATTAAATAAAACATTATTAGAATTAATAAAATCATCGTATATATTTCAATCTAAATTACATAAAAGTAACTAAAAATAATTCTTGGAGACTTTGAGCGGACATGTGATTAAGATTCCCCTTTCCCCCCATTCTACAAAAAAAGTCGTATTTGCAAAATAAAATAAAAAGAAGAGATTCACAAAAGAGTCCTCTTTGTATTAATAGCAGTATAAAATAACACAATGTTCTCAAGTTGAAGTTTATCATCTTAATACCATTATCATGACACCTCTACTTAACTAAAAACTTATTATTCTTAGGGATAACCATGGAACAAAAGTACATCATTAATATTTGCAAATTTTACAAGTGAGACTTTTTGTGAAATGAATGGAGTAACTTTTTAATGGAAGGAGAGAAGTTTCATTTCATCCATTGGTTTGCTTTTTTACTTTTTGGATGTGTTTTTGTATGTATGTATATGGCTTGGTATATGTTGATCGATTTCACAATCAATATATGCGTGCAAGTATACACTGTCAACCAGTAATAAAGTGAAAGTAGACTGTCGTTCCCACGAGGAATTATTAATAAAATTTACTAAGTACTAACTCTTAACCAAACTAATTTTATTTAAACAATCCATTTAAGGTTTTGAATCAAATTATTTAATTAAACTAATTCTAATTACCACTAGTTAAAATCAGAGTATGAAGATTTAAGATCACAACTTCATGTATTGCTTCACTTAAATTAATACATTTATCAATTATGCTCACTATTCTGAATTGTTAATCAAGAACACAAAAATAAATATGACCATCTCTCAATGCATCATACTCAAATCAATTTAAATACACAGATGATAGAATTAAGAAGAACACCCTAATTAACTAATTCATTATATCTCTATGTGAATTACAATTAAAGAGGATTTAAAGTACAAGTTCTCTATCAGATTACATGCGATGTATAAGTATATCTCTATCCTAGATATAAATCATGAATTCTAACGCCATGTAGAAAACACAATCACATACTATTATGATCGAATCTAAATCTATAATCCGTTTCTCAATTTCATATAGATTATCACAATAATTGTTAGCTAGACAATTAAGCAACAAGCACAAACCATAATAGACAATCCAAGAATAATCAACAATAATTAACAGAGAAGCATACTAGGATAAGCTACGCAACGCAATAAGATCCGTTGTAATCTTAAAATAGAATTTAGTTCATAATTGAATCAAAATCCATAATCCACAACTGAATAAACATTAAAAGACAAAAAAAAAGAAGAGAAGAAGATGAAATCTGTTGTCTACAAATCTGAATCTCCCTCCTGCTCCTGCTTTGAATATTCAATGATCTTCAAGTTGCTGCAATCTCCAAATCTAATCTAAACTAGGGTTTTGACCTAATCTAATGAAAACTAATCTAATGGAATAAGCTCTCCAATCCTTGTGAATTCTCCTCCTTTTATATCCCTCTTCACGCGTCTTTTAGTCCTCCTTAAAGTCCTTGAACCAATCAGCCAAACAAATCCTTCTCTGACTCAACTTTTGAAATCACCTCTTTTTCTTCCTGACAAGCCCGTCCCGATGGTTTTTTTGTACTGGAGATGCACGCCTCGGCGGGTGTACTTTATAACTTGGCCCCCGACGGGCTTTTTACACTAGGGAAACCCCGTCCTGGTGGGATTTTTGTTCCACAAATTACAGAAATGCCACTAAGCTTCATTTTTCATGTTTTGGCCCTCCAAAGTCGTTTCCTACAACACAAACATAAAAACAAGTGAAATGACACTAAATATACTTAAAGTTAACAAAGAATTAAGCCTAAAAAGTGTCCGAATCATAGGTATAAAACCCACTTTTCAGTATATATTCTTTATATTTCACAAAAAGGTTCCCATTTACAAAATTTACTAATATTAAGAATGTATTTTTGTTTCAATGTTTACGCTTAAAAATAAAAAGTTTAATAGTGATGACATTATAATGAAATGATGAAACTTGAGAACATTGTGCCATTTTATACTACAAGAGTAGTTTTTTGTTTAACAATAAAAATTTGACAGATGGAAACCTTTTTGTGGAATAGGCCGAGTATAATTTTTTCTAGGGTGGGGACAATATTCTTCTTACTTATATCCCTAAGTTAACAATAACTTTCCAAAATCGGGGATTTTTTTTTGTTTGGGGGAAGGGGGGGCGGGGGGTGGCAAGTGACCCCCCCTGCCCGAACCTCCTTCCACCCATCTCTTAAGCGTTACAAGTGTCCTATGCAAGCTTTAGTAGTAGTAAAAAGATAATATCTATAACTATCATACTGGTCCCTTTTCCTAGATTAGAAATAATGCATTGAGAATCTAAATATGACTCCTATACTTTGTTTAGTTACACTCCAGACATGCTAAAGGGTGCTGTTTACGGTATTTGATTTCTTATGTGGCATTGTTTTATTGTAATTATCTTCTTGTTGGAGTAGAACTTGGTAAAGAAAACATGTGAGGTCAAATTATAACATGTGTTTTCTGGCCTTGTACTCAGCAACAAGGGTCTACTGTAGCTGCTGAAATGGAGATAGAAAGACTTAAACTTGATTGGAGAAGATCTATGCAAATGGTTCAGCAATGGAAGAAAATGTATAAGAATTTAAATCAATTTTGTGTTAATGAGCTTTTGGATGGAGATCAAGCCAGAGGACCTAATGGGCACTCCACCTGAGACAGCTCTCCTCCTGGCAACAGTTTCCAAATTTTGTTTGTGTAAGTCATATTACATGTATTTATTTTTCTCTTTGCATTATGTTCTTAATTTTTTTTAACTATTTATTTAAATCATTTGGTGTCTTTATCTGTTTTTGCCATTTAGAATGTCTATTAGTAGATTGAATAGTTAAGGCTGCTATATACAATATTTGTGGTTTGGAACTTTCGTATTTATTTTTGATTGATCCATGAGATTGCAATTTGATCAATTGAAAACTTAATTTTTCCACTCCATGAGCAATTTATTTTTTGGGTTAGAGGTTTCCATTATGGTAGTTGCACCTACAAAGATGTGAGATGTCAATTCACTTTCCAAGGCATCATGCTGGTTTAGTTCATCCTATTGTCAACACATAAACATGTGTCTAGGTGGGGAAAAACCTCTTTTTGGGTACTGAAATTTCCCAATTTTATCAAAAATAGGTCACCAGACTTGCAGGTGTTGCAATTGCCTATGTTACATGGAATCATATACGTGAATCAGATGACAGATGTTTCAGTGTCTAGGTGGCAGAATTATCTATTCCTAAAATAAATAAGATACGGGGACATAACGTAAAAGGATCCAAATTTAAGATATATACGGCAAGTAATTGATGTTGTACGAAAATTGATGAACAAATAATAAATTTGAAGCGGTAAATCAATAAGAAAAATTAAAAGAACTAGGGTGATCCAACCGCAAGAGAACTACTACCCCTAGGGTTTCCCTACCACAGTAAGGAGAAAAAGTATCGATCACAATCAATAATTAAGATAATTTCAATATCAAAGTGTGTCCAATAATCTGTCAGGACTTACATATTTATAATAAAAAGAAACTCTAATAATCTTAAGCCATTAACAATTGGGTCTCTAAATAAATAACCCAATATTGAAATAAACCAATAAAGAACTAGTCCATGAACTAAATAAATAAATAGATAATGATTAATAAATAACTAAATAGCGAATCATCTACGACAACGTCTCATGGATCGATCCTTATCAACTCTTCCCGGCTGTAAAAATGAAGTTTCTGATGAAGTGAAAGCCTTGTATCTCTCAAAAAGGTCTGGATCAAGCTGACAGAAGTCCTCAGCACTAAGCCTTGTACCATCATTCGGAGGCCTGTTACGCTAATTCACCAAAAACTGACGGTTACCACCCTACTTGGTCGACACAACCCGGTCATCAAACACATTCTCAATAACCTTTGTTGCACGCTGTGTAAGAACAATAGGAGGTGCACGTAGAACAAGTAAAGGAGGAATAAGTATAGTCTCATCAGAGTTAGCAAATGTAGGCGAAATAGGGGAAGAAGTGGAAGAGGGGTGGAATCATCAAAAGGCCTATGATAAGGAGTAATGTCTTTCACATTGAATACAAGACCAATATCCATATCACTCAGATGCTCTAACTCGTATGCATCAGCACTAACCTTCTTTCGAACTTGAAATAGACCCATCCTTTTAGCATGCATTTTCTTCCATGTGCCTGGAGATAATCTCTCAGCATGGTGTCCCAGCATCACTCGATCATTCTCATTAAACTCTTGATACACGCGATGAACATCTGCAACATTCTTATAATTTTTATTGCTCAAATTAATTTTCTTTCTTATCTCAACATGCAAATCATGAATGTGATGCGCAAAAAACTCTACAGACTCACTAGCCGCCCTATATGCAATGGGAAGAGGAGCTAAATCAACAGGTTTCCTAGGCTGATAACTAGTGTAAGCTTGAAAAGGACTTACTCCAGTTGAATGATTAACTGAGCTATTATATGCAAACTCAGCCATAGGTAAAACCTTATCCCATGTACATACATGATCACCCACAAGACACGTATCAAATCGCCTAGACTTCTATTAACAACCTCAGTTTGCCATCGGTCTGGGGATGATACACAGTAGAAAACTTAAGTGTAGTGTTAAGTTTCTTCTAGAGAGTTTTTCAAAAATAACTCTTAAATTTTGCATCTCTATCAGAAACTATAGTTAATGGTAACCCACACAATCTCACCAACTCATTAAAGAAAATCATGGCAATATGTGAGGCATTATCAGTTTTGATGCAAGGAATAAAATGTGTCATCTTAGTGAAACGGTTCACTACAATAAAAATTGAATCATGACCCCTTTGGGTCCTCGGTAACACCAAGACAAAATCCATGATAAGATCTTCCCAAGGTGTATGGGGAACCAGAAATGGCGTGTACAAACCCGTGTTCTGCTTCCTACCCTTAGCAGTCTGACATGTGCGGCACACAGAAACAACACAAGCTACATCCCGCTTGAGGTTAGGCCACAACAATGACAATGGTCTTATCTCGACCAAAGTGTTCAGCTAAACCTCCCGCATATACCTCCCACAATAAATACTCACGCATCGATGTATTAGGAATACACAAGTGGGTGCCTTAAAAAGATACCCATCATGGATACGAAAATCACTAGAGGGTGGGGAAATAGGATTCTGTAGGGTAGCATAAATGTCACTAAAGTCTCGACAAGTAGTACTCCTGGATAATGCGTTCAAATCCCACCACCTTCACTTTCAAAGAGTTTACAAGGATGGAGACCCTACTCAATGCATTGACAACCACATTTTCTGTCCCTTTGCAATGCTTAAGTACAAAAGAATACTCTTGGATAAACTCTACCCACCTAGCGTGTCGATGACTTGGTTTCTTTTGGGAGTTAAGGTACTGGAGTGCTTGATGATCGGAGTAAAGAACAAAGTCTCCATGCAACAAATAATGTTGCCAATACTTTCCTGGACTATAACATAAAACTCCCTATCATAGGTAGAGTACTTTTGTCTGGCTTCATTCAATTTTTCACTAAAGAATGCTATCGGATGACCTTCCTAACTAAGCACTCCTTTTATCCCTATGTTTGAAGTGTCGCATGCTACCTCAAACACTTTACTAAAGTCAGGTAGAACGAGAATAGGTGCTTGTGTCAACCTATTCTTGATTTTCACAAAGGCTTTGGTAGCCGATTTAGACCAAACGAACTCTTCCGTTTTCAAACTATCAGTGATGGGAGCCATAATGGTACTAAATCCTCTAATGAACCTCCTATAAAACATAGCTAGCCCATGAAAGCTTCGAGCTTCGTGAATATTAAAAGGTTCATGCAACTCATTAATAACCTTTACTTTCTCAGGGTCGGCAGAAACCCCATCTTTAGAGATCTCAAACCCAAGGAGAATGACTGACTCCTGAACAAAAGAACACTATATCAAATTAACGGAGTTTCTCACGTAGAAGAACAGCTAGAATCTCTCGCAAGTGAAGTGCTCATCTCGGGTTTTACTATAAATGAGGATGTCATCAAAATAGACCACTACAAACTTGCCTATAAAAGGACGTAGAACCTGATTCATAACTCTCATAAATGTGCTGGGTGGATTGGTTAAGCCAAAAGGTAAGACTAACCACTCATAAAGTTCGTCCCCTGTCTTAAAGACAGTCTTCCACTCATCTCCCTCTCAGCCGTAGATTTGGTGGTATCCACTCCGTAGGTCTATTTTGGTGAAAACACGAGCCCCAATCGTCATATCTATCATGCCATTAAGTCTAGGTGTAGGAAACTTATACTTGATGGTGACTTTATTTATGGCTCGGCTATCACAACACATCCTCAAACTCCCCATAAGCTTTAAGGGTGAATAAGGCTGGAATGACACAAGGGCTAAGGGGTTCTCTAGCAAAGCCCTTCCTCAACAACTCACCTACCTGATACCAATATGATGTAGGATGAAAATTGATGAACAAATATTTAATTGGAAGTGGTAAATCAATAAGGAAAATTAAAAGAACTAGGGTGATCCAACCGTAGGAGAACCACTACCTCTAGGGTTTCCCAACCGTAGTAAGGAGGAAAAGTATTGATCGCAACCAATAATTAGATAATTTCAATATCAAAGCGTGTCTAATAATCTGTCATAGCTTATATATTTATAATAAAAAGAAATTATAATAATCCTAAGTCCATTAACAATTGAGTCTCTAAATAAATAACTGAATATTGAAATAAACCAATAAATATTAAGTCCACAAACTAAATAAATAAATTAGACACTGATAAATAAATAACTAAATAGCGAATCATTCACGACGACAGCGTCTCATGTTGTTGTTCAAAATTAATGTTATGGGTGATTCATGAAAGAATGTCAAATATTTATGGTTAATTTGAATATAAAAGATAATTTGTAGGTACATTGCAAGTAAAAATTTAAATATGAAAGATATAATGAAAAAAATGTAATAAGCTCATGGCCTCAATATTGAAAAACCAAAAAGTTTATGGGCTACAAAATCATTTGTTTGTGACTTGAGGTGTCTGATCGACACATGAAGGATCCAACTTGGATCAAATACCCATGCCCATTTCATGTTTTGTCGACATATGGGTACTGTAGGAAAAAGTGAAGAGTGCGTATATCACAGGAAATTGCATAACAAAAGTTGTAATCAGTACAATTCTCGAGATCAATGGGCAACCATAGTTTACTTTTTTTGTGGTTATGTTGACGTTGCTGAAAGCGAATTTTTAAGTAGGCCTCACTTTTCGGAGCTACTCCCAGCTCACACTATGGTGAAGGTGGTGCTATGAAGATCTAGGAGTGTGAGTAGTACGAGGTGAAAGGGTCTTATACTGTTTGAGGGCAGGGGGCATAGATGCCAAACAAACCTGACCCCTATCTATTATCAAACAAACCTGACCCCTATCTATTGTCGTAGAAGCTGTTCATAGGAAAATTTATGATTCTCAGGTATCCAATCAATTAATCCCCTAAACCGAGGATGCTTAAGCGGAAATAAAAGAGTAGGGGTAGGGTGAGGAAAAAGGGGGAAGCAACTAAGTGGAAGGTTTCGCCCGCTCGCTCGTTTAGTAGACAGTAAGCCAGTAAGCGGAGTGCATAAGCCCTTTTAGAAATAGGGGCAAGTACTACACGAGCTCGTAAGTAAGTACAAAACGGGCCTTGTCTACGAAGCGGATCGACCTCGTCTTGCTTGCAAGTAATTTGTAACGCCTTTTAAACAAATTAATTGCATGTAGTATATTGTATGATTGTGTTGTGTGAGTTGGTTTGGAAGCTTTTAAGAGAGGAATGGTATTATGCATGCGAGTTTATGGTCTACATATTAGGTTGTAATTGAGGGGGCAAACTAGGGTTTTGTTTGAGCAGAAGATTTCTTGGGGGTCATCTCAAGTAGATTCTAGGATTTCCTTTTCACAATTAAACTTATGGATTATACTTTATAGGGTTTAGCTTCAAGCTTGAAAAAACATCACATTCGAGGGGTCTTAACAGTTGTACTACACTAAACTCTGGATATTCGCTATAGAATTACAAAACTTACTTTGTCAAACCTGGTTCTTGCACTTGATTAATTATCCTATTTCTATATTAATGCGCGGACTTGTTACTCAGTGAGGAGGTTAAAACCCTAGCTCTTGTTCAATCAGAGCAACTATTGGTGCTACGGTTTTGATGTCCCCCCAAACTGTGTATAACCAGCCCCATGACAAGGAGATGGAGTCAATTAAGTTAACAGCAAAACACACACAATTAACAATTCATTTTGATTTACCACTTGTTAAATATTCATGTTCCATTTTAGCAAATTTAATGACTGCCATTTCAAATTATTAAAGGATTGTGCTAATTACAGTTTTAAATTTTTAAAGTTGATGATGTGATTGAAACAAACTTTAAGTTTAGGGACCTAATTTAAAAACCTGAAAACTGCATCGACTTAAAAATAAATTTGCCTATTGGAGGCTCATCAAATTTCGGGCTTCCTTTATTGTTTAGCATTTCTTTTGTTCTATGTAATCTTCATCTGGTGAATTCATTTGACCATTCTGTATTTCATTATCATGGTATCTGAGTAGTTGATATCAAAGATTGTAGTTTGCTAAACTCATTTTTCCTTTCCTGGTTGTTAATGTAAATGGGTGTTACGTCTTGAAAGTCTAATAATGATCCTATCCACGGATATAACCCTTGCAAATATATATTTTGTTTCCATACTGATTATTTTTATTTATTTATTTGGTTTCGTTTTTTTGGAATTCTAATTTCTAGGAGTTCCATTAGGTGTCAGACACATGATTAACTCCTAGTTGAACAGTGTGTTCTACATGTATCTGATTTGATCCTTTTTTCTTCTACAGACACTGAACTACTAAGGAGATATTGTGATATGCAAGTCAGCATATGTAAACCTGCAGGAAGTTTAGGTTGTCTGTACTGGTAAGTATTGTAAACCGAGGATTTTCCTGGAGCAATGCAATTAAAAGTTGGTTTCGATAAGGGAAGTTTATAGACCTACGTGGGATAGGAGAACTAAAGCTGTATAGTTGCTTGATAGTTGTGCTTGAAGGTCCAAAATCATCCTCTTAGAAATGTTATTTTGTGATATGTTTGTGCTTTTTTGGATATGTAACTCCTTTTCCCAGATTATTGACTTTGATAATTTGTGCAACATTCTTTTCATTTTCAACCTTTTCTTTTAATAACCTTTCTTAAGGTTAATTGGTAAAAGTATTTACATTGTTTTTACGTGCATATTTGGTTATTAGTTTTGGTTATGTTGATGTCAATTTGATGACCACCCAAACCATTCTTATGGTTATACATGTGCACCTACAAAAGGTTTGTTGATGACCCATGAGTATATATAATTGTGCCTGGCTACACTTTAAACTATGAGACTAAAAACCCACTAAAGCATTTAAGGGGGAACTAAATTAGAATTAAGGAATTACTCGCCAGTGAACTATCCACATGGGTCAAAATTTTCAGGTTAAAACGGTCCAACATAAGATTGTGCAGCCTAGGAGAGTTCATATAGTTTGTACGTAATTTTAAGCTTTGATTATTAGATGAGTTAAACTTGATTTAAAACGTCTCAAGTGAGTTAAACTCAATTATATGTGAATATTATTTATTATACTTTTTTAATTAGATGTCCTTGATAAATACTTTAGTTTGACTGCGTTTTGAGCTATATAAAAACTAAAATTTAAACCATGACATTGATATGAACTTTGATTAAACATGAACTTAAAATCTTAAAAGTTAAATTACAAATTTACTCAAATAACTCAGAATCAGTAATAGTATATAAACTTGAAAGCACCAAATTATTATATATATTCTCTATTATATTGGTATTTATACTGCCTAACTAAGTCATCTAGATATCAGGTTTTCCAATCTCTGAGATGATCAGTTTCCTTTCAGAAGGCCTCAACTAAATGAATCGGCTGAAGTCCATTTATTCAGAACTAAAAGGGATTATGAGGGCCCAAGAGACCAGTTTGTGGTAAGACTAGCTGGTATGCATTAGTGTGTTACAATTTACACACATCAAACAAAAAATGTTTAACTATTAACAGAAATATGTCCCATAATAATAAACAACAGCAACAACAGCATCATCAACAACAATAATTAATTAAATAAATAAAACACCTAATTTAAATTCCATTTCCTTTCCAAGATAGAGTGGACTATGAGATAAGACAACAAATGGTTAAAGCCAAATATTTGGTTGAGTGCTTGACTCCGTTTCTCTAATTCGGCAAAGAAGCCTAATTTGATGAAAATTATGTACAGGGAGAGAGAGAAAGAGAGAGGTGGGACCACTTCTAATTGCTGTATAGTATTAGTTCTTTTCTTTTCCTTTCTTCCGTGAGATCTGCATTCGGTTCCCCACGAGGGAGAAAGGGAGGGTGAGGAAAGTGAGTGAGTGGGTGGGTGGGTGGGAGGGTGGGAGGGGGGAAGGAGAAATTCGATTTAGTAATAGAAGAATATATTTATGTGTGATAGTAAATACATATATAATTATATATACATGCAAGTAGAGGGAGTATTATTAGTAGTATAATACATAATAAATGGTGATGTGGGGGAGAGAAGATAAGGTGGTGGCGGCAATGCAACCGTGATAATGCAAAGTAACAAATAAATGAAAAACCCACCCAACAACAGAATCTATCTCTTCTGGATTCTCTTTATCCTATCGAACCTCTTTCTTGCAGAGAACATGTCCTTTTATTCATGTCTTGTTGGTCAAATGCCCTTATTTTATTTGTTACTATTTTTTAAATATGGTTAGAGAGGGAGAAAGATAGAGGAGAGAGAGAGAGAGGGTGAGATTTGTAGTTAGCTACGTTGCAAGCTCTTCTTTCTGGTCATGATAAATTGTGGAAAGTTATTGCTTTGAAATCAGGGTGCTGAGGGGTTTAATTGTGTTTTGAAGTGGTATTGCAGAGTGGGGAAAAAAGGGCAGGCAGTGTAGGCAAAACAGTATCCCAAAACAAACATATGCATCTGTTTTCCTTTACTTTCTCTTCTCTATCTCTTCCTATCCTTTTCTCCCCCACCCACCTCTGCACTGTACAACTGTGGTGTTGATTACTGAAACAACAACTACCACTTAATTATTTAAATCCCTGAGCAACTTATTATTATGATATTTCAACCAGCTGTAAGAATTACTTGGTGTCCTTAATTAGCTCATTAGCCGCGTATTTCAACAATATGTTTCTACTCCCAAGTCCCACCACATAATATTAAGGGATTGTTCTTTATTAATTTAGTCCTCAAACTACAGTTGTATTGCATATTTAGTCTCCTAACTATTTTTTGTTGTTGTGTCTTTTGTCCTCAAAAAATAATTGTTTTGCATGTTAGTCACCAAAAGATAGTTGGTTTTCATGTTTAGTCCCAAAGTATAACTGTTTCTCATGTTTTGTTCCCTTTCATTGCTCTATTTTTGTGAGGTAGACCTGAGATTGCAGATAAAATAATGAAATACCGTTCCATCTTTTACTATTTGACCTGTTTTGTTGCAAAATATGAGGCTATATATTGACATTGCTGATTTTTATTTTGGCTGAAGCATAATTCATATTAAATTGCCAAGGGAAAAAATAAAATTATCTACCTCTGCGAAGCAACAAAGTGATAGATCATGTACCCTTATCTTAGTGCTGTGCATTCATCACAGTTCAAATGCTTGCGCCACTTGCATTATTCTCATGTAAACACACATGCTTAATGCATATATATATATATATATATATATATATATATATATATATGGAGTTCCATCCAAAGCAACCGGTTGCTGTGGAGCAATCCCTTTTTTGGCCTGTTGAATTTTTTTTATTTTATTTTTTTGCTCCAGCAGAAATTTTAACAGGCCAAGGTTCTTGGGTCAAGCATTCGGTTGGTCAAGGTTCGACTTCGGATGGTGTCATGACTTCGGATGCGGTGAACTTCTTCTGAAAAATTGTCATGACTTCGGAAGTCGATCGACCTTATTATTATTATTGTTTAGTTATTTTTTTAATTGCAAGTTTGTTATTTTCTGTAAAAATAAGAAGTTTGTTAGAATCTTTTTTTGCATTCCTAGGAAGTTTGTTAAACTCTTTTCATATCTCTAAGAGGATTTTATTTCCATTTTTATTTTCTTTTTTATTTCCATATCTCTAGGAATATTCTAGACTGACTTGGGGATAAAGTTTAGCTAGCTATATACACCTGGCTTGTAGGTTGGAATATCATACTTGACTTTTGATAAATATACTATACATATTAGAGAGATTTCTCTGTATTTTTTGGTGAATCTCTTATTCCTTTATTTGTGAATTCAATTGTTTACCAGCCCGCAGGATAATCGCTATCCCGCCCGGCGTCAGTTGGTGTAAGACCTCGAATTTTATGAAATAAAAGTATTCAATTTTTCTTATAATTACTATTCAGTAAATGGTTAAATTGATAAAAGTTAAAGTTAAGGGTGATATATGAATTTTTTTTTTCAAAATACGCAAGTGGTTATAAAATATTAATTGTTTTCGGGGAATATTCGTTTAGTCGTGAAATATTCTTTCTGTCGGAGAATATTCGTACGACGGCGCAGCCATTTGTGGGCCCCATAATAGAATAACTGTCGGATGAAGAAAATGACAAATTTGAATTTTTATAAATAACGGCGTAGTTGTTACCGTTAACACTGTTGGAATACCTGGTGGTTAAAATACAGTAATACGCGTAGTTGCACAGTAACACACGGTATTGCACAGTATTTTTTCAATTATTGATTCTTACGTGAGAAGGCACTATTCAATAATTGTTACAATAATTTCTGTTCAATATTTTATTTTATTGAATCAATAATTGCTGCGTTGATATTTTATATTATTGTTGTTTCAATAATTGTCACTGCACAGTATCTCCATTATCAGATCAATAATTTATATTATTTGAATAATATTATTAGATAGCATTATTGGCAATGTCTAGAAAGTTCTGTCAAGGAGAGGTTTGGTCACCTAATTGCGCGCCAGTAAGGAGAAATCCTTATCGGAAAGCCCCTTCTTTCCTGGGAACTGCCTGGTTGTTATTATTGTGATTCTGTAATATTATTTGTGAATAATTAATTATTGATCTATATGATAATGAAATATTTATTTGATGTGGATATAAATGATGGATTTATTTATGTGGTTATAAATGAAGGAATTAATGTTGAGGTATTTTATCAATATTTTGTCGGATTGGAGGTATTAAAAGATCAAATCAGTGTTCTTACAGCTTTATTGTGTGAGTTATAATTTTTAATATGACCGTTGGATCGTTGTGATTTTTGGATATGTTATACATATATAAGTTGAGTATATGTTCACAAATTTTGAACCGTTAAAAATGAACGAATGATTTGTTATGAATTTTAAGAGGTGACTGATTCGGAAATTAGGTTTATAAATAATTTTGGTGAAAACTTCTAGAAATGGGTGGGCCCCACTTTTGATTGTTGGGGAAGATGACTGATTTTTGGTGGGTAGAATAGTAGTAGGTAAAGCCATCAGGTAGCAGGTCAAGTCTACTTCGGCGTGCTAACATTTTCCTATAAATAGAGGTCTAAGTTAGAATTAAAAATCACACCAGAATTCAAAAGTTTTCTCTCTTTTTCTCTCTAAATTATCGAGTGTATTTTGTGAGTATTTAGATACTTGGTGAGTTGCTATTCATCAGTGCAAGTTTCCTTCAGCGTCACATCCGATATCCAGTCAGAAGTGCTGCTCTTTTGAGGTAAGGGATAGTAAGGGATTTTAAGGGTTGTTATGTTTTTCAGTTTCGTAATTTTTCAGACCTTCAAAAATTTTAGAAAAATTTGAAATGATAATTTGATGAGTTTTCTTGATTGTGTCCAAAAATGACGATTTTTTGATGTATAGATTAAGAGTTGTGAATTTTATGAGAAAAGACTATTATATATAACATTTTTATAACCCTAATGATGATATTTCTATTTGACTTGAGTGTAAAGATGGGTAGGTTTTTGGTATAATCATGACTATGGATTTCCTTTGGCCAGTAGTGCAAAGTTGAATTGTTAACTGGTATGATCATGACCATTGAATTTATAATTGAATATCTTTAGCTTAAGTGCAAAGGTGAAATGATCAACATGGTTATAATTATTGTTTATATAAATTCTGAAATGATTATATATTTCTTTGAGATATTAATATATTTGGCCTGTAGTGCAAATATGAACTGTTGATGAATATATTTGGCCTGTAGTGCAAATATAAACTGTTGAAGAATATCTTTGGCCTGTAGTGCAAAGATGAATTGTTGATGAATATCTTTGGCCCGTAGTGCAAAGATGACCTGTTGTTGAATATCTTTGGCCTGTAGTGCAAAGATGGTCTGTTGATGAATATCTTTGGCCGTAGTGCAAAGATGAAATTGTTAGTATGATTATAAACAGGAACTGTGATTTGGTATAACCATGATCTTTGATGTTTCAGGTAAAGACATGTGATGAAAATTATCTTCGTCCTGGATGCGAAGAGGAATTTAGAATTACAATTATGATTATAAGTTATTCATATAATTGTGAAAAGGAACTGTTGATTAATATTACAGGGATAAAACATTGTTGGTGGACTTTTAATGTGAAGAAGATAATAGACTTTATGGTCTATTTGACTCTTCTAATGGATTGCTCGTTCCGCTGCAACTATGGTTGAAAAATTTTATCATCTACCATATGTTCTAAATCTCTGATTTATTACTGTTGAAGGCTATTGATAATTTATTTATCTTTAGTCATGATAATCTTTACTGAGCAAGTTGTGCTCACCCTTCGGTTTCAAAATTCCTTTCAGGTAATACGAGTGTAGCTGGGTTGAGCGGGGGTAACAGGAAAATAGAACGATGGTCATCATTTAGTAGTTATATTTGATGAATCCAATAGGGTGAGGCCAACGTTGGAAGGGTGTTTTGCCACTATCATACAAGATGTCTAATGTCATACAACCTCGTGTCATTATAAGACAGGATTGTGCACATCCACTTGCTGAGTATATTTACGAGCACTACCTATATAATCTTGGTGTTTGTTTGAAGTATAATTCACGATTAAAGACAGTGGAGATAATGATATGTCAAGAGAAGACTCACCATTGGAAAGAATATGATAGTAATCTTCTTGTTTTTCTTTGGGGTTTATTAGGTCAACCAAGGATAATTCTGTGGACATATGATATCTATCATAACCTGGAAGCATGGCCTCCCATGTACGAAGGTTTCCTTGAGCACTTCCCAAAGATTCTAATTTCTAAAACAGTTTTTGACTATACCTTTATGTAGGTATCACTGTGAGGTGCTGTCCACTGATGGGACATTTATCACATTACGGTTGGGACACGAGTCACAGTTGGTATATATTTGTATCCAAACTCACAACATGTGTTGTTGTATTTTATACGATAATTGTTGTAATAAAGTTGTAGTTATTTTCTGTACCATGTATTTGGCGACTCAGAATAGGTTGGGTGAAATGGACCTATTTTGGGGTTGTCACAGTTGGTATTAAAGCCCAAACATCTTTATAGGAGATGACTCATCGTTTTTAATGGCTGGTGGTCGTGGTCATGGTCGTGGAGGGTAGATTCCGGCTGAGGAAGTCCCGCCCCATGATCGTAGCATCCAGGATGTGATGATTAAGAACACTAAAAGGAAAAACCTTATTTTTGATAGAATTTTCCCTCGAAAATAAGCCTATTCCGTCGAACATGGGTTATTTCCGACGAAATATTCCGTCGAAAATTTGGTCGTATATATATGCGTCGAAGATACCATCCGTCATAAATTTCGTCATACCTATCTTATCTATGACGGATTATCTCTGACGAAATTTCATCGAAAATAAGTTATTTACGATTAAATAAATAGGACGAAACTTTCTGTCGAGTATTATATTCCTTATTTCCGACGGAACTATTCCCTCGGAAGTAACCTATTTCCGACTGAAAATTAAAATATATCAGTATTTATTAAAAATTGGGTGACTATTAAATCCGACGAAATTTCCGTCGGAAATACCTTATTCCATCGGAATTAACTGTTTTTTTAAATGTAGATTTTAAAAGTGCAGTTTTCAGGTGTTTAAACCCATTTATGTACCTGTAACCTGTCACAATCCAATACACAGTGATATAAACCTGTATCTCACATTCAAATATTCAACGTAGCGCTAAAAACTATAGCAACACATCCAACAAAACGTAATCTACTAAATAATTATCATCAACACTACTGAGATAACAATTATAAATATAAGCTAATGTTTTATAAATGATAAACAATATAATTTACAATACTTATACAGACGCAATTAGACACTACAATATATACAAATGTTCTACAATACTTATACAGACACAATTAAACACTACAATATTTATAAATGTTCTACAATAACATGATTACAAATGAACTATAAACTAGTAAAAGTATCATCATCGGGCAGAGATGAACGACGCTGCTTTAGTGTGTGGAAATCAGTGTCGTTCGCCTGCTCGTCATCGCCAGTCCGCTCGCCATCGCCACCCTGTTGATAGAATCAAAAATATAAATCATTAGTTCGTATATATATATATATATATATATATATATATATATATATATATATATATATATATATGTGTGTGTGTGTATGTGTGTGTGTGTGTGTGTGTGTGTGTGTGTGAGAATTAACAAGCTAGCCTTAATTGAGAAAAACATAAACAATAAGAATACCTGAGTAGGCGGGGACAGACGAAAAGCCTCCTCCAAGAGGGTAATCACCATCCGGGGCATCTCGCCGCTGAAAGCGTCAAACTGCTCCCGCGGTAATCCCGTACTCTCTATGGAGGCTCCTGCTATAATATCTTGAGCAATCTAGTGAAGACGAGAACTGGTAGGCAACTGCTGACGCCGAAAGATCGGATCGGTACGAAACCTATCCGACACGGCCCCTATCAGTCGCTGGAAGATATCGTCATCCAAGCCAGCGCCCGTATGAGATGGTCCGACATGTGCTCTAGGACGTTGGCGCTGACTGGAGCCTATAAAAAGATACAAATTCGATTACTAATAATAATTTATATAATGTGATAAATTCGGATAATTTCGTGAAACATAAAAAATATTACCTCTAGGAAGTGTATATTCGGGTATCTTCGACAAACCCAACACTCGATATCTGCCGGTACTGCTAGTAGGGGGATCCTAAGACGCGACCCATAGTCTCAACTCCTCATTTCGATCTAATACAATATCTGGAAGAGGGGTGGCAGAATCAAACGACTCAGAACCCCTCCTAATAGCCTCCAGCTCAGCTATACGCTCATCCCAAAGCCTCTAAAATCGGTCCTGTAATCTTTTTTGTATACGTATGTTAATTATATCATTTTATTTACGATTGAATATTACTAAAAGCTAAATAATAAAATGAGTTTTACCCGTATAGCTAAAGCTGCCTGAGACAAAGCATGCTTGGCCTTAGGCATGTGGGCTCGATCCCAAAACTCTAAAATAGTAGGATCTCAGCCCAAGGTTCTCCTCATGGCCTAATAAAAACATTCATAAAACATGTATTAAGTATTTGTGTGAGAACTTGATAACTAAACAACTAAATACAACGCACTTACCGTCTTCGCCTCCTCGAACGACTGAGAACCAGTGGTGTGTACTATCCGGAGCTGACCACGGTTCTTCTTCACCTGCTCAGACTTTTTCTTGAAGTCATCAGCATCCCAGTGCACACACATAGCCTCTCAGGCTAAATCGGAGACTATGCGGGGCTGATGATCTTTGATGGTGGTCCCGGGCTGGTCCTCAACTGCCCGGGTTGCCCTCTGTCGCATCTCATACAGCCAACCGGAGTAATTCGCAGCGACATGTGAGGTAAGCACATCTTCGCTAGCTGTCTGAGAGATGTTTGGGTCAAATCTATAGTAAACCTATAACAAAAGTTTAAAAATTAGGAACAATTGATTTCGTCATCCTAATACAACTATGTAGTAATTAATATAATATGCTTAACTTATGTGGAACTCCCGCAAGACGGTCTGCATAAAAGTGGCATCGTACCGCACATACTGGCTGAACCGCATGCACCCTCTCGGGAGATGCGTCAAACAGATCGCGTGTAGGGTGTGCTTAGCCATCGGGTCTAGTATACTACAGAAAAAATATAATAATATGTGTTATGTGAATTATGTTTTGCAATAACTGACAGAAATATTACCAATATATTAACAGTTACTGTCCAGAAGCGACATCCACCGATAATGTAAGTGGCACTGCCGGCGGACGACCAAAGATACCGAGGTTTCTCCCTCGGTATCGTCGATGAGGTGCATCTGTAATAATTGTATTTAACTGAGTCAATAAACATAAACTAATGCAGCTTGAGATATATTTTAATCCTAGTTAAGATAACTTACTAGCGCCTGAAGAAGAGCCTCCATCGTGGCTACCATCTCTAGTACCGGATCGCCCACCACCTCGGCGACCTCCACCACTATGTCTAGCCATGAATATCCTACTGCAATAACCAAATTGGTATATTATGAATATGTAAGGTTTAACAATATGTGGTATGTACTAATATGAATGCTCATTTTCAATTACGTACGTCATTAAACCCATCAGAATCAATGTGTATATCATTCTAGGATTCAGTATCTTCCTCATCCTCAATTTCGACCCATATTTTTTTTAATTGCTGTCGAGGAACCGGTTGGAGTACTATTAGCTGTAACTGAGGTGTCGAACCTTGCATACAAGGAAGTCCTTGACTCTTCTCCTAGTAGTCATTACTCATGGGCGAGAAATATTCATTTCCAAATTAAGAGCTGTTATGTGTGATAACAGTTGAAAAATCCTCAAAACAAAAAAAAAGTACCGTTTCGTATTGGCACCGGCCTAAGTGAGAGACATAACATCCGGTAACAGTCCCAAATTGGGGACTGTTCGACATTCACTCTTACTGAGTGAATGTCAAACGAGTTTCTAAGTTTCAAAGTATAGTACATATATTATTGAGTGTATTGAAGATTAAAGGGAGAGTATTATTGAGTTTATTGAATATTGCGGCAAACTAAGCAAATGCTACTTAGTTTATTTTGCCAATAAAAAACTAAGTAAGTGCTACTTAGTTTCTGAGAACTGTTATTTGAAATATATATGGAAACTACTGTTTGACATTCACTCATACTTGTCAAACGGGTTTCTAAGTTTCATATTATAGTACATATATGTAGGGAGAGTATTATTGCATTTATTAAAAATTGTGGCAAACTAAGCAAATGCTACTTAGTTTATTTTGCCAATGATAAACTAAGTAAGTGGTACTTAGTTTATGAGAATTGTTATTTGAAATCTATAGAGACTACTGTTCGACATTCATTCCTACTTATCAAACGGGTTTCTAATTAAGTTCCAAAGTATATTATTTTATTTAATCGAAAATATTCTTATTCAGTTTCTTTTAATTGCATCCCAACTAAACAAATGCTACTTAGTTTATTATTATATTTTCTTTTATTTTATTTTGTATTATATTATATTATAGTTTATAATTGGTTTATTTATTTATTAAATTTAATTTATTAAATTAAATCATTTTATTTTATTTTATTTATTTTATTAAATCAGATTAAATTTATTATTATTTTTATTTTATTTTGTATTATGTTATATAAGTTTTAATTTTTTTATTAAATTAAATATAATTTATTTTAAATTTAATTCAATTTAAATTATTTTAATTAAATTAAATTAATTTAATTTATTAATTATTTTATTTTAATTTAATTTATTATTTTATTTTGTATTATATTATATAATTTTTAAATTTTTTTATTAAATTAAGTTAAATTCGTTAAATTTAATTTATTTTAAATTATTTTAATTAAATTAAATTTGTTTAATTTTATTTTATTTTATTTTATTATTTTAATTTATTTTTTTATTGAATTGTATTTTATTTGCATTATATTATATATTTTTAAATATTTTTTATTAAATTTAATTTATTTATTAAATTAAATCAAATTTGTTTTATTTTATTCAATTTAATTTAATTTATTATTTTAATTTATTTTACTTTATTTTGTATTTTATTATATTATCTAATTTTTAAAATTTATTTTATTTAATAAAGTAAATTAAATTAAATTTATTTTATTTTATTTATTTTATTTTATTTTATATTTTAATATTGGGAAACTAATTACTAATACAATACATGTAGGGCCCACAAATCTTACAAATGAATAATTCTGACAGAATTTCTGTCAGAAATTCCGTCAGAAATAGCAAATATATCAAAATTAAAAACAGTCCTAAAATCAGTTAAATTCAAGATTGCAAATTAATTAAAATACATAAACAATGCAAATAATATATACTACAGAATTATCAATTCTCAATCAAAATGAATTACACTTTCCAAATATATACCAATTTTCAGCCCCAAATTTCAGCCTCAAATCCAATTTTTAGTCAAATATATAAAAAAAAATTTAGCCCTACCAATTTTCAGCCTCAAATCCAATTGATAATAACAAATTGATGCACACACAGTAACCAATTAACGAATTTAAACATTTTCAATTTCCAATTCTAATTGACAATAACAAACTAAACCAATATCAAATCAAAAACTATACCAATTTTTAGCCTCAAATCAATATATACATACAATATAAAAATTATTCATTCTACTGATTGTGTACATCATCATCAATTTGAAACAATATTTGAACTCGTACCTTTTGGAGCTAATAAACTATCCGGCGTGTGATGGTGGTGGTGGTGGTCGGCGACTGGAGGTGGTGGTGGGTGGCAGTTGGAGGTGGTGGTTGGTGGCAGCTAGAGGAAGACAGAGAACTGAGATGGTGGTGGTGGTGGTCGGCGGCTAGAGGTGGTGGTGGGTGGCGGCTGGAGGTGGCCGTTGGTCGGCGACTGGAGGTGGCTGTTGGTCGGCGGCTAGAGGTGGTGGTGGGTGGCAGGTGGGCGCTGGAGATGAGAGTGAGAGAGAAGAGAGTGAGAGTTGAGAGGCGCCTGAATAAGATGAATCTGATTAGGTTTTATAAGATAGTTCTGACAGAATGTCCGTCGGAAATACGTCCTTCGGAAATAAGTTATCCTCGACGAAAAGTCCCTCGAAAATAACCATAGTTTCGTCAAACTTAAGTTTCGCGTTGGCGGGAAGCTTGGCGCCAGATGAGGCCTTATAATTCCGACGGATTTCCCCCAGAAATAAACTATTTCTGATGGAATTATGTTCGACAGATTATTCCCTCGAAAATAAATTATGCCCGACTGGATACAGTCTGTCGAACCCAATTCCGTTGGAATTAAGACTTTTTCTTGTTGTGGGATTTACAGAGACAGGTTACAGAGCTAACCCAGCGCCTAGCAGCGCAAAATCTGGGGCGTCGTGGATAGGTTCTGGAGGAGGATGTCCCGCATCTTGAACACGATAAAGAATCCTATGATTCTGAATTGAGTTACGAAAACCCTTACCACCATAGGAGGCAGCTAAGGGAACAACGTGACCGTGAGGACTAGTAATCTGGGTTTCAGAATGGAGCTACCAGATTTTTTTGGTACACTACACGCAGAAGGATTCATCGATTGGTTGAACGAGGTGGAGCGCATATTCGATTTTAAGGAGGTTCCAAATAACGTTAAGGTGAAAACTGGTTGCCATCAAACTAAAGGGCCGAGCATCTGCTTGGTGGGAAAAAATGAGGCATTCACGGGAGAGATAGGGAAAGACTAGAATCACCAAGTGGGAAAAGATGAAGAAGAAGATGAAGAGTCACTTTCTTCCTTTTGGATATACTCAGTCTCTATTTAAGAGATTGCATCTGTTAAGATAAGGTACTCGATCTGTGGATGATTATACTGAAGAATTTTACCAATTGATAGCAAGGAATGATCTATCAGAAACTGAAGAACAAATGGTGGCACGGTGTTTGGGAGGATTAAAGCAGCTGTTGCAAAGCGCCCTTAGCCTCCATTCACTTTGGACTGTTTCTGAAGCATATATCAGCGAGCTCGTGAGGCAGAGCAACAACAGAACAATAGACCAGTGCCAAGGAGCAATCCCCCCAACAAGCCAAGCCCATCCCCACAATTTTGTACTACCCCACAACCTCTGGGTAACTTTAATCCCAGCATCAAGTGCTTCAGATGTGGAGAACCAGGTCACAAAGAAACAGAGTGCCGAAAGCCTGGTAACTAGAAGGGTAAAAACTTTTTTATTGAAGAACGCGTGATCGATGAAGCAGAGGAGTTTGGAGAGCCTATATATGATGAGTACGAGGAAGAAGATGTATTGTATGGAGACGGGCAGGAGACCCTAGTCGTTTGCAAAAGTCTGCTAACTCCGAAAGAAGAATATGAAGAGGATTGGTTGAGGACGAATATCTTCCACACTACTTACACAGTGGCGAAAAAGGTTTGTAAAGTAATTATTGATAGTGACAGCTCTGAAAACATGGTGTCCGAAGAGGTCGTTCGGAAGTTAAACCTGAAAATGGATCGGCATCCAAATCCATATAAGTTGTCTTGGTTGAATAAAGGCAGTAAAGTAACTGTTGACAGAAGGTGTCTAGTATCCTTTTCAATCGGAAAGAAATACTTTGATAATTCTTGGTGCGATGTGGTGAAAATGGATGCTTGTCATATACTATTGGGAAGACCATGACAATATGATCGAAGTGTCATCCATGATGGTCGGAAGAATACTTACTCCCTCAGTATAAAAGGGAAGAAAGTAACAATTTGACATCTGGAATTACAGAAGTGTCAGCTGATGTACAAAAGTTGCTAACAGAGTTTGCCGACTTAATGCCCGAAGAACTTCCATTGGGATTACCACTAATAAGGGATATGACATTCAACATGAAATAGATCTTATCCCCGGATCAAGTCTACCGAACAAACCAGCCTATAAACTCAGCCCCAAAGAGTCTGAAGAACTACAAAAGCAGGTAATGGACTTAATGGAGAAGGGATACATTCGTGAAAGTATGAGCCCATGTGCAGTTCCAGCTCTATTAGTGCCGAAGAAGGACGGCTCATGGAGGATGTGCATCGACATTAGAGAAAACAATAAAATCATAGTGAAGTATCATTTTTCGATACCTCGTCTGGATGATATGTTAGATAAGCTGTCCGATGAAAAATTCTTCTCAAAAATCGATCTGAAGAGTGGATATCATTAAGTTCGGGTGAGACCTGGAGATGAATGGAAGACGGTCTTCAAAACACAACAAGGCTTATATGAATGGCTGGTTACACCATTCGGACTCTCCAACGCGCCTAGTACCTTCATGAGGTTTATACATCAAGTACTACGACCTTACATGGGAAACTTTGTGGCTGTTTACTTGATGACATTCTTATCTACAGCAAGACATCGAAATTACATTATGAGCACTTCCGAACTATATTTGAAACGTTGAGGAAGGAACGATTGTTCATAAATCAGAAAAAGAGTTCTTATTTCACAATTTCAGTAACCTTCCTCGATTTTGTTGTTTCCACCGAAGGTGTTCACACCGATCCAACCAAGATCGAAACAATCTCGACATGGCCAACACTGAAGACCATACATGACGTCATAAGCTTTCATGGATTAACATCTTTTTACAGACGGTTCATCCAAGACTTCAGCACGTTGGTTGCGCCTATCACTGAATGCCTTAAAAGGAAATCATTTTAATGGTCCCAGGAAGCCGAAGATAACTTTCAGTTAATCAAAAAGAAGATGACCAAAGCACTCGTACTAGCACTTCCTGACTTTAAGAAGGTCTTTGAAGTAAATTGTGATGCATCAGGAGTGGATATTGCTGGTGTTCTTAGTCAAGAAGGTCGGCCAATGGCTTTTGTGATGCCCCTAAAATAGGTATACATCACCCATTCTGAGTCGCCAAATACATGGTACAGAATTCAAATACAAACTTAATTTATACAATACGAAAAAAGCGTAGCTGAGAGTTTTAACACGAATATTGTCCCATAGATAATATCCAAACTCAAATGGAGTCCTCATTACATTTTATTTCATAGAATAGTGAGGACTACTATAGCCATCATCTCGGACCATCACTCCGTTCCCCGACTAGTTCCGACTACGTTCTCATTTCCTGAAGAGAACAATAAAAGCAAAAGGGTGAGCTCAACTAGTCAATGTAGAATAAATTATCGTTAGCCTTCAACAGTGTTAAACTGATAGAATATAATAAACAACAAGTTTAACTGCAGCAGAACAAGCAATCCATTAGAAGAGTCAAGTAGAGCATGATATCTACTATCTTCTATGATTTAAAATTTTATTATCAATATTTTATCGCTGAGACTCAGCTCAATAAATAATCCACATCATTGAATTATCCATGCACTACGGGCCAATGATATTCATTATTATCACATCCACGAATTATCCATGCACTACGGGCCAATGATATTCGTATTATCACCAATGGTTATGATCATGCCAGCAACTGTCCATCAATGCACTACGGGCCAATGAGGACTTTTACCACATCATTTGTAACATTACAGGTCATGATTACACCGAATAATCCCTGGTCATAATCATACCAATCAATAGTCCATCTATGCATTACGGGCCAAAGATGACTTTCATCACAATATAAGCATAAGGATGATGACAATGATATAAGCATTCAATTAAATGAGAGCAAGAATAAATTTTAAAGATTTATAATTCAATTTATCTAGAATTCAATAATTGTCCAAATTGTCAACATGATACTGCTTTGTGGAGTAAAATTCAAGAATAATATTGTATCAAAAATAATTTGGATAGAAAAGAAATTAATTTTTGTCATGAATAGTACCCCGGGTGAATAGTACCCAGGTGAATAGTACCCCATGAATAGTACTTCGGCATAAAATATTAAACTTTAACAAGAATGTTCAGAAAAATATCATTGTGAAACGATACTAGATGAATCTCAAATTTTAAGGATATTCTACTAATTTCAAGGAGTATAGAAGCAATACTTTAACAAAATGAGTGTAGAATTCAGAATCTGAAACGAAATAATATTACTTACATACTACAGAGTATGAAAAAATATTATTTCTTACGAATATTGAACAAAAATAATATCACTTACCTTAAAAAGGAGAGTATTCCGTTTGGTATAGCTGGGATATTCTTGAAGAAAACTTATACTGTTTTCTACGCTCAAAGCTTCCTTAAACTCTAAAGAAATACGCTCAATATTATAGAAGAAGAATTTTCTAATTCTAGTGTGATTTTCATTTCCAAA
This sequence comes from Panax notoginseng, assembly GCA_016801055.1. Classification (NCBI taxonomy): domain Eukaryota; kingdom Viridiplantae; phylum Streptophyta; class Magnoliopsida; order Apiales; family Araliaceae; genus Panax; species Panax notoginseng. The sequence continues at coordinate 223,801,649 of CM029012.1, read as the reverse complement.
CTAAGTAACTTATTTATAGGAGGATGGAAGGGGCACTGTTAAGAAAAAATTACGGACGCAACAATTGCAGAATCACAGAAAATTTTAGATTTCACATGATTTACTATGCAGGTCTATGCTGCATAGTAAAAATACTATGCAAATACTATGCAGACACTATACAAATATTATGCATAATAAAATATAATATATTCTATTTTTCATAAAAAAGAAAACTTATATTATATATATATATACATATATATATAACTGAGATAATTTTCTCCCGACGATTTTGAAAAATGAGTAAGTGGGGGTCCATATAATAAGCCAAACTTGCAACAAATACTTCATAAAATACCCTTCTTTTTATCTCAATTCACTTGGCTTTACAAAACACATTTTTAATAACATTCATCATTAATATTATAACTCACAATATTGACAACCAGATCATTCCCAAGAAAGAGGGGGCTTTCGATAAGAATTTCTCCCTATTGACGCGCAATTAGGTGACCAAACCCCTTTTCTTGACAGAACTTTCTAGACATTGTCAATAATACAAATAATTATATGAATAACTTTGTGGTCTCAATTACTGATTTAATAATATAAAATATTATAACAATAATTGAATCAATAACGTGAGATACTATGCAACAATTACTGTAGCAATAATTGAGTATAACTGAGTGACTTCTCACGTAAGCATCAATAATCATTACCGTGTGCTACTATGCAACCACACGTATTACTGTACTTTTATCACCGGTTATTTCAGTAGTTAACGGTAAAACTTTCGCTGTTATTTTTATAAAAAGATATTTATGTCATTTTCTAACTCTGACAGTAATTCCATTGTGGGGTCCACCAATGATTATGCCGTCGTACGAATATTTCCCGACCAAACGAATATTTTCCGACCAAACGAATATTTTATGATAATTTGCTTACTTTGCAAAATTTATAAATATTACCCACAACTATAACATTATAACAAATTCACACCTTAATATTCAAAAATGATATTTAGAGAAAAATTCATCTTTATTCATAAAAGTTGGGGTCTTACAGCTTTCTTCAGTGAAAAATTATCAGGGTCAAGAAAAAATTATTCTACCTATGATCTGGAATTCTATGCCCTAGTTCAGACACTGAAGCATTGACATCATTATTTAATACATAAGGAATTCATTATCTTTATTGATCATGAAGCTTTAAAGTATATTAATGGTCAGCATAAGCTCAGCCGAAGGCATGCTAAGTGGGTAGAGAACTTGCAAGAGTTCACTTTCACTCTTCGACATCAAGCAGGAAGTCTGAATCGAGTTGCTGATATGCTAAGCCGAAGAGCATTACTCCTTAGTTTTATGAAAAATAAGATTTTAGGGTTTGAAGTCTTCATTGAGATGTATGAAGGAGACCCTTCCTTTGGTAAGATAGTTCAAGACATACGGGAAGGTCGACGATCTAATTTTATCTTACATAAAGGGTATTTGTTTCGAGGACTCCAGCTGTGTATTCTTGATTGTTCGCTTCGGCAACAGATAATGAGTGAACTTCACAAAGAAGGACACTTTGGACGAGATAAAACATTAGCCTTAATAGCAGCTGACTATTACTGGCCAAAGATCTCGAGCGATGTGAAGCACTATGTAAGAGGGTGTTCTACTTGTCAGAAGTCAAAAGGAGTTCTTACCAATGCGGGATTATACAATCTCTTACCTGTTTCTGAAAGGCCTTGGTGTGATGTTAGCGTGGATTTTGTCTTATGCCTACCCCAAACTCAAAGAACTTCAGATTCTATTATGGTTGTCGTCGATCGATTTTCCAAAATGGCTCATTTCATAGTATGTCGAAAGACCATGGATGCTACTCGGATCGCCCATCTCTACTTTCGGGAGATTGTACGCTTACATGGCGTTCCATAGTTTATCACTTCTGACCAAGATACTAAATTTATGAGTAATTTCTGGAAAAGTCTGTGGGAAAAGCTCAGAACCCAATTGAACTTCAGCAGTGTTTACCATCCTCAGACTGATGGTCAAACTGAAGTGGTAAATCGAAGCTTAGGCAATATTCTGAGGTGTTTGGCTAGAAATAAATCGAAGCAATGGGATCTGGCACTTTCTCAAGCTGAATTTGCTTATAACCGTTCAAAAAATCGGACCACTAACATGAGTCCATTTGAGATAGTTTGTGGTTAGATCCCTTGTGGAGTCTTGGACTTAGTTCCTATTCCTCGGATTGGTCGAATACATCCCAAAGCGAAAGAAATGGCAGATCATCTTCGGGTTATCCATGATCAAGTATACAAATCTATCTTGGACAACAATGCTAAATACAAGGATCGTGTTGACAGTCATTGGCGTAGAGTTGTTTTTAAAGTTGGAGATCTTGTTTGGGCTGTACTTACTCATGATCGTTTTTCTGTTGGCGATTACAATAAACTTAAAGATCGAAAAATTGGCCCTTGTGAAGTTTTGCAGCGAATCAACGAAAACCCCTATCAGTTACGCATTCCAAATCATCTGAGGACTTCATATGTTTTTAACGTTAAACATCTAAGCCCCCATTTAGAGTAGTCTGCTGAACAAACTGAGAACTCGAGGACGAGTTCTTTTCAACCTGGGGTGACTGATGCAGGATGGTCTGAGACCGAAGATACCGAGTTATCAGATAAAATGTTGATGGCATTTGAGTATCATGAATCGGATGATCGTCACAAACGACGAGGCTATTAAACACCTTCGACATTAATCCTTTTAGCTACGGGACAAGCGTTCGGTCGGTCAAGGTTCGGCTTTGAATGGTGTCATGACTTCGGATGTGGCTTCAGATGGCGTCATGACTTCGGATGTGGCGAACTTCTTCTGAAAAGGTGTCATGACTTCGGAAGTTGATCAACCTTATTATTATTATTGTTTAGTTATTTTTTTAATTGCAAGTTTGTTATTTTCCGTAAAAATAGGAAGTTTGTTAAAATCCTTTTTTGCATCCCTAGGAAGTTTGTTAAAATCTTTTCATATCCCTAGGAGGATTTTATTTTTATTTTTATTTTCTTTTTTATTTCCATATCTCTAGGAATATTCTAGAGTGACTTGAGGATAAAGTTTTGCTAGCTATATACACCTGACTTGTAGGTTGGAATATCATACTTGACTTTTGATAAATATACTATACACATTAGAGAGATTTCTCTGTGTTTTCTGGTGAATCTCTTGTTCCTTTATTTGTAAATTCAATTGTTTATCAGTCCGCAAGATAATCGCTATCTCGCCCTGCGTCACCAGTCCATCTGACTCGGTTCAAGGTTCGATCTACTATCAAAAGCCCTTGGTTCATCACAGTATCACCATAAAATCATAACAAGTTATCGGATTTTGAGGACCGGTATTGCGATCGGTAATTTTTTTTATTTTTTTATTTTTTTATTTTTTTATTTATGACTTCCAAACAATTAATGCTATTTATTAGAATTGAAATTTTTACAAAATTCAACCCTATTTTTTATATGTATTCAAATGACACATAAATAACTGAATTTTGTAAAAATTTCATTTCTAATCAATTACATTAATTTTTAGGAGTCATAAAAAAAAAATAAAAAAAATTGAAACCGGTCTGTACCCGCCGGTCCCGTAGAAGAATTGAATTATAAAATGAGATAAACCCTTCTTCCTCTTTGATCTTATGGTAAGGTCACGAGTTCATTGAGATTCACTAGCTATCTGTGGCATGATAAATTGTTGCATTATCCTGCATTGTAAAAGGTGGCAAGTGGGGAAGTTAACTGTTAGTAAGTTCGTTAATTATAACAGCACATGAAACAGTAGTGCAGCAGGAACCTGATCCACCTCGAGAAGCGTTCCAAGGGTAATACAGTTGTTTTAGCCTGTACCTGCAGCATTTCATTTTCATTATAAATTCAACATAATATAATACTCCCTATTTATTAGCTTGACTCTTCCTATAGGCTGCCACCACGTGTGATAGTGATGGATCATATTCATGGATTTGCACCGGCAACAGATTTCTCACCCCCGGTCAGCCCGTTAAGGATTTATTACAGCGTTGGGAGTGGTAGCATTTGTAACGTTTGTGCCGCTAGTGTTTGGACCTTCAAATATAACGCATTATTTTATGTTTGAGACTTGAGCAATGAGTTTTGTCAATTAAATTAATTTACTATAATACAATCTGAAGCCCAAAGTTTGTAGGCTAGATGAAGTTAATTTGCAATCTAATGTTTAAAACGTATTTAAGTGCACTTCAAAAAATTTTTATGCTAAACAAAATTCACTCTTGGAGGTTTAAATTAGTCAAAATGCACCCAAAAAGTTTTTTTTAGCTCAAAAAAATGTATCCCAAAATTTATTGCGCTAAACAAAATGCATCATCACTTTTGAACGGTTAAAACACCGAAAAGAACTTTGGAATGCGCTCAAATACGTTTTAAATATTAAGGTGCAAATTCCAACAAAACTATAAATTTTAGGATGCAAGTATATTTTAGTCGTTAAATAAATTACATTCGAAATAAGTTACTTCTAGACTAATAAAATTTTAGAGTGCGTTTAGACTCAAACTCACCATACACTACCAATACTATCTATCCAAATATAGATTAAGTATGTCACTAAAAGGGTTCTTGGTGAGATTTCTGACTCTTGTCATGTGAAGTGGACCGGCAGAGTTTTGGGGTTCTTTAAAAGCCAAGGCAAAGTTAGACTTGTACAGTTCCACTCAACATATACTAGTAGTATATAATTTGTTCAATGCTGGTAGCAAAAGCACTTATGGCATCTCCTAGAACAGAGTTACAGTGGGTAGATCTGAACCATTGAAATGGTTGTGGACCATCTCCACCTCATAATATATCGTCTCCTCTCTTCATTTCTTATAACTCTTTTGATCCTTGAGAGTTTGAAAATCTTATTCAATATTATCTCTTGGCCCAGCTGTCCAATAAGTGATTCTTTCTTAAGGCTGTTAAAGAAAACTAAACACTTGAGTTCAATTTATGATAAGCTTAGCTAAGCCTGGTTATAGGCGGACTGGCGGAGCAGCGAGGTGCAGTAAAATTATTTTTAAATTAAATTTGAAACGTCTTAGTGTTTGATAAACCTCCAAAAGTGCTATTGTCACTTGTCTCAGGATAAAATTCGTCTATTAATTTTTGTGGTCAAATTTACCGTTTTCAAAATAAATAGTTAAATATATATTTAAATTTTTGAAAAGGCAAATATTGATATTAGTATTAAATTGGCAAAAAGTACTTTTTGGCCACTATGATTATAGTGATTTAACGAAATAGCCACTGTATTTTTAAAATATTCAATTAGCCCACTGAACTTTTTAAAAATGTGCAATCAACCCATTCCGTCCATTTCGAATAACAGACATTAAAAAAATCTGCTTGGGTTGCTTATGCGGCGGTTTGAAAAAAAAATAAAAATGATGTGTATTTGCTGACTGGCTTTTTATTTTTAAAATTAATTCCAAATAATAAAATAATATTAAAACTTTTTAATAACTAAACATAAAAAAAACAATCTCTTTTTCTTTCTTTTAATAATTATTTTTATTTTAAAAATTAATACTAATATATATTTTAATGATAAAAAAAAAATAAGTACATAATTAACATAAAATAAAAAATTTGATACAATTAACAAAAATTAGTTAAACAAATGACATAAAAATTAAAATTATTTATACAATCAAAATCACATTATTTTTTTATAATTTTTTATTTTCTTTTATCTCTTTTCCTTTCTTTTAATTATTTTAATTCTAAATAATTCAAATAATCAAAATACCATCCTCTCTCTCCTCCGACAAGATCCCAAATCCCCCAAATACCAAATCTCTACTGTTCATCTTCTTCCTCGCCAAAATTGAAACCCTTGAATCCGTCGACCCACCACCACCAGTCCACCAGTCGCCTACCCAAAGCTATAGAATCCGGCCCCGGCCAGAACAATACCCAACACCAGATCAAAATAAAAAAACAGCCGATTAACCGGTGAAAATCTGTATTTTTGTAAGAACAAAATCATCTGGATTAACCGGTAAATGTTAGTAGTGGAGTACAAAATAAGAACAGCCTCCAAACACCCATCATCTGGATTACTGAAAAAAACCCAGAAAGATTGTTAGTTTCAAATCAGTATGTTTGTTGCTGACTTTAAAACGTGGGAGTATACCTTTTTGGAATGTGGCTCCTTGGGGGAAGGGGAAAATTAGAAGCAAGAAAGGAGGAGAGAAATAGAGGCGATGATTTTCAGTTTTCAAACAATTTCATATTAAATCCACAAACAGATTTGAGGGAGGGGAAGGAGGAGATGTCATTTTTTCCTCTCCTTTCTCTACTACTGGTGAAATAAGAATTTTGTAGAAGAGGCAAGATCGAGCAATTTCAGTGAACGTGAGAGAGGGTCTGTGAGAGATAAGGTCTGTGATGGTGAAGATAACAAGAAATTTGGGATTTAGATAGATACTCAACAAGAAATTTGCGATAGCGGTGGTGCGAGATCTGAAAAATCTTCAGTCTCTCTTTTTTTTTTCCACAATTACTTGGGAGATCAATGTAGATCTGCTTCTCTTCTTTTTATTTTCTGCACTTTTCTTGCGAGAAAAATTGATGATGGTGGCGACCTCTAGCTTGAAGATGATGGTGGCAGGTTTAATGAAGAAGATGAAAATATGATAAATTTGGGGACAAAAGAAGAATTTTATAATATTAAAAATGTTATTTTTGTTTAGATGTAATTTTGGATCGGAAAAAAAGAGAGAAAAATATTATTTTATTTTAAAACTAATTAATTATTTTTAAAATTAATTTTTTATTTTTATTTTTAAAATTAATTATTTTATAGCTAATTTTCTATTTTATGATAATTTGTATTGTTTGGAAAAAAAGATAAAAGAAAAAGAAAAAAGATAACTAAGCTTTCTCCCGCCCAGTCAGCAAAGACACATAATTTTTTATTTTTTTTCAAAAAGCCACGTAAGCAAATTGTTAACGTCTGTTACTCAAAATGGACGGAATGGGTTGATTGCACATTTTTAAAAAGTTCAGTGGGCTAATTGAATATTTTAAAAGCACAGTGACTATTTCGTTAAATCACTATAACCACAGTCGCCAAAAAGTGCTTTTTGCCGTATTAAATTCTATGTAATTTATAATGCTTATAGGCATTTTGTATAACGGGGGTTTTGATGAAGGGAGCACATTTGGAGCCGGAGGTATCCATTTTTTAGTTGGGGGCGAAAAATGTATTGAATATTTCTCGTCTCTTTAAAAAAATAATTAGATCTATTGATTTGAAAAACAGTCAATTTAATCATAAAAGTCTATAAAAAAATTTATCTTAGGACAGAGAGAATATTATTGAGTAGAGATTTTAGCTAAAAGTACTTTTGATAATAACATAGATTTATACTTTTGAGCTAAGCATAATGTTTAAATTTGTTCTTAATGTTAACAAAATTAAAAGGTCATTTTATGGTAAGCCTAAATGACAGTTTGATAAAATTGAATGAAAATTCTAAATATATAAGAAAATTTGAATAAACAGAATGGAGTAGAAGATCTGGATACAGAATGAAATGACATGTTTGATAATTGTCTGTCTAAAACATCTGAATACGTGTATTATCCTATTTTTACCTTCTGGGCTGTTATGAACAAATTTATTATATAATTATAAATAAACAATGTTATCTAATATCTAAAAAAATATAAACTTTTGAACAATTTTTGATGAAGTATACTAGTAAAAATATAATTTTAAGAATAAAATACTACAAAATATTAATAACATTATATAATACATAAAATCAAAACAAAATACTACAACAACATTTATTAAATTGGTTATCCAATTTGTTAAGCAAAAATAAAAAATAATTTGTCCATAACAAAATTTATTTACAATAGTAAACATGATGAATATTGAATATAAATTTAATTGTCTATGAGAGAATACAAGTAAAAATATCATTCAATACTACTTTTTACTCATTTAGCCATAAATTTTTAGATGAATCGTTCAGACACATTTAGATTTTAAAATTTGTACAACAAACGGTCTGAATGACTTATTTGATCATATTCAGACTTGGGGGCTGTTTGTTTACATCTGAATGAGTCTGAATCTGACCGAGTAAGTAATTCAGACTGTTTGTTTTATAATTTTTAAATTTTGAATGCGCTTGAATGTGTGAACGATTTATCCAAAAAATTATGGCTGAATCAATAAGAAATCGTGTTAAATAATATTTTTACATACCTACCTTCATAGACAATTATAAATTATATTTAATATTCATCATTTTTTTTTATTATTGTAAATAAATTTTTTTATGTACAAATTATTTTTTGATTTTTTTTTTAACAAATTGGTCAAAAATCAATTTAATTAATGTTGGTGTAGTATTTTGTTTTGGTTTTATGGACTGATAGAATGTTATTAAAAATTTTTAGTGTTTATTTCTAAAATTATATTAGTAATAGTATAATCTATCAAAGTTATATTTAATTTTTCTTAGATAACATTGTTATTTATAATTACATAATAAATTTGTTTATAATATATAGTCAAGAAGGTTAAAATAGAGAAATACATGTATTCAGATGTTTTAGACTGACAGTCGCCCCAAAAATAGGTTCACACGACCCATCTTGGGTTGCCAGATATACAGTACAAAATTCAAATACAAACTTCATTTATACAACTATCGTGCAAAATACCACAACACATAAACTGTGAGTTTCAATACAAATAGTAGTACTCACACTCCAAATCAATGATACTTTACATAAATGTACAGTCGATAACTGTTTTAAGAATTAAAATATTTAAAAAATACTCAAGGAACCCTTCATACATGGGAGGCCATGCATCTAAGTTATAATAGATATATATCATAGGATTTTAGCATTAACCTTGGTTGACCCAATAGACCTCAAAGAAGAACGAGAAGATTTATATCCTGTTCATTACAATGGTTCAAATGGGGTGCATTTTTGACACTTTCAAAGTCGGGTTCTCATCACCCTATTGTTGTTCACCAAAATTAATTATTAAATGACGTATAAAATACGACACACACATTTTAAGTCCTCAATACAATCATATATTGTCATGATGTTTTATAATATATTAAGAAACTTCAACAGTCACAGACCATCACTCGACTCCCCTGTTATCACCGCTTGACCCAGCTACACTCTTATTACCTGAAAGGAATTGTGAAGTAAAATGGTGAGCACAAATAGTCCAGCAAAGAATATTGTAACTAAGATAATGTAGAACAAATTATCCTTAGTCCTCAACAAGGAAAAATCTGATAGAATACAATAGACAACAAGTTTTAGATCAACAACTGTAGCGAAAACAACAATCCATTAGAAGAGTCAAGTAGAACATAATGTCTACTATCTCCTCCAAATTAAAAGTCTATCATTAATATTTTATCCCTGTAATACCCATCAACAGTTTTTTGGTGGACTCAAGACAAACAAAACTTTCATCACCTATCTTTATCTGAACCACCAAAGATTATAGTTAAATTCACAATTCATGTTTATAATAATATAAATCAACAATTTGTCCTTGCCACAAAGTTTTAATAGAACTTTCACTCAATATCTTTGCCCCAAAGGCTAAAGACATTCAAATGTAATAACAATGATCATACTAAGTAATTGTCTATCTTTGTACTATGGGTCAAAGATATTCAACTATAAAATCAATGGTCATGATCATGCCAATCAATTGTCTGTCAGTGCACTACGGCCAAATACATTCAACTGTAAAACCAATGGTCATGATCTAGCCAAACAATAGTCTATCTTTACACTACAGAACAAAAATATTTATTTATATCATCAGTGGTCATGATCATGTCATACACCTGTCCATCTTTGCACTACGGGCCAAAGCTATCAATCAACAGTTCATCTTTGCACTACGACCAAAGATGTCAATCAACAGTTTTTCTTTGCACTACGGGCCAAAGAAAACATTCATCACAAGTCTTTATCAGTAACATTAAAGGTCATGATTATATCAGTACACAGATCCTGGTCATAATCATACCAATCAACAGTTCATCATTGCACTACGACCAAATATATTAATCAACGGTTCTTCTTTGCACTACGGGCCAAAGAGAACATTCATCACAAGTCTTTATCTACAACATTAAAGGTCATGATTATACCAATACACAGTTTCTGGTCATAATCATACCAATCAACAGTTCATCTTTGCATTACGGGCCAAAGACATACAGCTGTAAAACTAATAATCAACAATCTATCTTTGCACTACTGGCCAAAGATGACTTTTAACACAATATAAGCATGAGAATGATGACAATGATATTAAGAATCAATCAAGTGAGATCAAGGATGAATATTAGAGATTTATAATTCAATTTATCCAGAGTTCAAGAATGTCCAAATGGTCAACATGATGGTCAAAACGTGGATTCAAATTTAAGAATAAGATTCATATATCAAAGATAATTTGGTTAGAAAAAAACTAATTTTATCATGAATAGTATCCCGTGAATAGTACCCCGAGTGAATAGTACTTCGGTATAAATAGTACCCATAAATGAAGAATACGAAAGAAAAAGATATTCTTTAACGGGTACAAAAGAAATGATATCTCATACGAGTATAAAAGAATATATGAAACTGCAAATAGATTTTCACCCGCCATACGGTAATCCGCGAAGACAGATCATTTCTATAATTTAATAAAGAATGAATACAAAGGGTTATTCACCATGCATGCGGTAATTCGCGTAGACAGGTTAATTACTCCCGCGGATTAATAAAGAATGAATACGAAGGGTCATTCACCATGCATGCAGTAATTCGCGTAAACAGGTTATACCTACAGATTAGTAAAGAAGGAATACGAAGGATTATTCACCAGGAATGCGCTAATCCGCGTAGACAGGTTATTCCCGCAGATTAATAAAGAATGAATACAAAGGGTTATTCACCATGCATGCGGTAATCTGCGTAGACATGTTACTCCTACAGATTAATAAAGAATGAATATGAAAAATAATATCACTTACGAATACGAAAAGTAATATCCATTACCATATGAAAAAATAACATCTATTATGAATACGAAAAATAGCATCCCTTACCTTAAGAGATTGGATACTGTAATAGTGTAGTAGCAGAATATTCTTCTTCTTTCTCTCTTATTCTTTCTATAGTTTCTCTCTCTAGAGTTTTAGTGAATTGGTGAAGAACTAATGAACTTAACTCCTTATTTATAAAAAAATATAGTTTCGATATTTGCACGTTAGGGACTCGACTTATTACAGTTTAGAACATCATTAATTGTACCTTAGTCCAGGTGACATTATTATGACATCATGATGATGACATCATCTTTGTGTTTCTTTAAGGATAATGTCATGCTTACATCATGCCTGCATCATCTCTTCTCTGATTGGTTGATTCAAGTTCACATGGATTGGTTAACTTATTACACTTTGGTACCCCTAAAGTTTTCTAAGTTTGCATTATTCCCCTTTAACTTTTGTAATTCACTTATCTTCAATAAACACATTTTTAATATTTCAACAATTATTCATCATTAGTATTATAACTCACAATATTGACAACCAAATCATTCTCAGGAAAGAGGGAGCTTTCTGATAAGGATTTCTCCTTATTGGTGCACAATTAAATAACCTAAACCCTTTTCTCGACAGAATTTTCTAGACATTGTCAATAATATAAATAATAATATAAATAACTGTGTCATCTTAATTATTAATTTAATAATATAATATATTGTGCAGATGATACTGTGACAATAATTGAATCAATAATATTAGATACTATGTAGCAACTATTGTGATAATTATTAAATGAATTGAGTTACTTCTTACGTAAGCATTAATAATCAGAGATACTGTGCAATACCGTGTGCTACTATGCAATAACGCGTATTATTGTACTTTTATCACCAGGTATTCAACAGTTTAACGGTAAAAGTTTTGTTGTTATTTTTATAAAAAGTTTATTTCTGTTGCTTTCTATATCCGACAATTATTCCGTTGTGGGGTCCACCAATAATTGCGTCGTCGTACGAATATTCCCCGACCAAACGAATATTCCTCGATACAATGAATATTTTATGACAACTTGCTTACTTAGTAAACTTTGTACATATCACCCTTAACTTTAATATTTTATCAATTTAACCATTTACTGAATAGAATAATAATTATAAGAAAATTGAATAATTTTATTTCATAAAATTTGGGGTCTTACAATCTCCTCTCTTTATGAAATTTTGCCCCCAAAATTTACGTACCTGGTAGTTCGAAGATATGAGAATACCTTGATTTCATTTCAGATTCTATTTTCCTGGTCATTTCCTCTGTATCAAGATTTCTACATTGCTTATCTCTTGGATTTTAGATATCATTCCAGAATACAACTCTAAAACAAAGGTTAATTGACATATCACAATTTGTCAACTTATTAAAAAAATTCAGCTTAGGTAGGACATACACTAGCGAAGGATATTACTCGTCTCTCCCCTCCTAGTTCTAATCTCAGATCTCCGCCAGAGACCATAACCCTAAGCTTTTATAACAACTGTAATGTCCCTAAAATAGGTCCATAGGACTCATCTTGGGTCGCCAGATATACAGTACAGAATCTAAATATAAACTTCATTTATACAACTATCGTGTAAAATATACCATAACACATAAGCTGTGAGTTTCAATACAAATAACAGTACTCACACTCCAAACCAATGATACTTTACATAAAGGCACAGTCGATAACTGTTTTAGGAACTAAAATCTTTAAAAAATGCTCAAGAAATCCTTCTTATATGGGAAACCATGTATCTAAGTTATAATAGATATCATAGGACTTGAGTATTAACCTGTGTTGACCCAATAGACCCCAAAAAAGAAAGAGAAGATTTCTATCATGTTCATTCCAATGGTTCTAATGGGGTGCATTTTTGACACTTTCAAAGTCAGGTTCTCATCACCCTATTGTTGTTCACTAAAATTAATTATTAAATGACGTATAAAATACGACACACACATTTTAAGTCCTTAATATAATCATATATTGTCATGATATTTTATAATGTATTGAGAAACTTCAACAGTCACAGACCATCACTCTACTCTCCTTTTATGATCCCCGCTCGACCCAGCTACACTCTTATTACCTGAAAGGAATTGTGAAGCAAAAGGGTGAGCACAAATAGCCCAGTAAAGAATATTATGACTAAGATAATGTAGAACAAATTATCCTTAGTCCTCAACAGGAAAAAATCTGATAGAATACATTAGACAACAAGTTTTAGATCAACAACTGTAGCGGAAATAACAATCCATTAGAAGAGTCAAGTAGAACATAATGTCTACTATCTCCTCCAAATTAAAAGTCCATCATTAATATTTTATCCCTATAATACCCATCAACAGTTCTTTTTTGTACCCAAGACAAACAGAACTTTCATCACATGTCTTCACCTGAACCAACAAAGATTATAGTTAAATTCACAATTCATGTTTATAATAATGTAAATCAACAGTTTATCCTCGGCACAAAGTCTTAATAGAACTTTCACTCAATATCCTTACCCCGAAGGCTAAAGACATTCAAATGTAATAACAATGATCATACCAATTACTTGTCTATCTTTGCACTACAGGCCAAGAATATTCAACTATAAAACCAATGGTCATGATCATGCCAATCAATTGTGTAAGACCCCAACTTTTATGAATAAAGATTTAATTTTTTCTAAATATTATTTTGAATAATAAGGTGTGGATTTGATATAATGTTATAGTTGTGGGTAATATTTATAAATTTTGTAAAGTAAGCAAGTTGTCATAAAATATTCGTTTGGTCGGAAAATATTATTTTTATCTGGGAATATTCGTACGACGGCACAATCATTGGTGGTTCCCACAACGGAATTACTGTCGGATATAGAAAGCCACATAATTACCTTTTTATAAAAATGATGGCAAGGCTTTTATCGTTAACTGTTGAAATACCCGGTGATAAAAATACAGTAATACGCGTGGTTACACAGTAGCACACGGTATTGTACAATATCTTTGATTATTGATGCTTACGTGAGAAGTCACTTAATTTTATTCAATTATTGCAACAGTAGTTGATGCATAGTATCTCATATTATTGATTCAATTATTGTCATAGTATCATCTACACAATATTTTATATTATTAAATCAATAATTGAGACGACACCGTTATTCATATTATTATTTGTATTATTGACAATGTCTAGAAAGTTCTGTTGAGGAAAGGAGTTTGGTCATCTAATTGTGCGCCAATAAGAAGAAGTTCTTTTCGGAAAACTCCCTCTTTCCTGTGAATGATCTGGTTGTTAATATTGTGAGTTATAATATTAATGATGAATAAAGATCGTGTTGATTAAAGATGACAATAATAATTGATGAGTGAAAGATGTTTGTTCAATTATCCTTTTAAATTGGTGTTTGTTCATTTAGTTTTTTTTTGGATACATAATTCTTCCGTGGCCCCAATTACCTTTAAAGGAGGTAATCCTTTGATTGACTGGTTATGAGATTATTGGCCGAACTTTCCAAATTATTCAGTACTGTTCACTAACTTGTGAATAAGGGTGCTCTCTCATCGGTCCATATCTCCCAAATTCCAATTACCTTCACATGAGGGCACTTCCTTATTGGTTGTCTCAAATGTATGCTAATGAATTGTGTCCGAATTTTTTTTACTGTGCGTCCGTGATTATTTTCCTAAATAGTATCATGCCATTCTCCTATAAATAGGATGCTTAGTTTAGAAATAAAAATCATACCAGAATCAGAGAATTCTTCTTCTATAATATTGAGCATATTTCTTTTTAGTTAAGGAAACTTTGAGTGTAGCAATTAGTGCAAGTTTTCTTCAAGAATATCCCCGCTATACCAGTCGAAATTACTCTCATACTAAGGTAAGAGATATTATTTTTGTTTAATATTCGTAAGAAATAATATTTTCTTCCATACTCTATAGTATGTAAGTAATATTATTTCGTTTTATATTCTTAATTCTACACTTATGTTGATAAGTATTGCTTCTATACTCTTGAAATTTGTAGAATATCCTTGAAATTTGCGCTTCATCTAGTATCGTTTCACATAAATATTTTTTTGAACATTCTTGTTATATTTTAATCTTTTCATGCCGGGGTACTATTCATGGGATACTATTCATGAAGTACTATTTACTCGGGTACTATTCACCCGGGGTACTATTCACCCGAGGTACTATTCACGATAAAAATTGATTTCTTTTCTGTCCAAATTATTTTTGATACATGAATAATATTTTTGAATTTTACTCCACAAAGCAGTTATCATGTTGACAATTTAGACATTCTTAAACTCTGGATAAATTAAATTATAAATCTTTAATATTTATCATTGATCTCACTTGATTGAATTCTTATATCATTGTCATCATCCTCATGCTTATATTGTGGTGACAGTCATCTTTGGCCCGTAGTGCATAGATAGACTATTAATTGGTATGATTATGACCAGGATTTATGTATCGGTATAATCATGACATGTAATGTTACAAATAATATTGTAAAAGTCCTCATTGATCCGTAGTGCATTGATGGACAGTTGTTGGCATGATCATGACCACTGGTGATATTAACGAATATCCTTGGCCCGTAGTGCATGGATAATTCAATGATGTGGATTATTTATTGAGCTGTGTTACAGCAATAAAAAATTGTTGATGAACTTTTAAATCATAGAAGATAGTAGATATCATGCTCTACTTGACTCTTCTAATGGATTGCTTGTTTCGCTGCAGTTAAACTTGTTGTCTATTGTATTCTATCAGTTGTTATACTGTTGATGACTAAGGATAATTTATTCTATATTATCTTAGTCATAATATTCTTTACTAGGCTAGTTGAGCTCACCCATTTCTTTCATTGTTCTCTTCAAGAAATGAGAATATAGCTGAGACTAGTCGGGGAATGGAGTGACGGTCTGAGATGGTTGCTATAGTAGTCCTCACTATTTTATAAAATAGTGTGATAATAATTAGAATGAGGACTCCATTTGAGTTCGGATATTGTCTACGAGACAATATTCATGTTAAAACTCTTAACTTATGTTTTATCATATTCTGCACGACAATTAATAATTGTGTAAATTAAGTTTGTATTTGAATTCTGTACCATGTATTTGGCGACTCAAAATAGGTTGTGTATCAAAGACATTCAACTGTAAAACCAATGGTCATGATCCTACCAAATAATAGTTTATCTTTGCACTACGGGCCAAAGATATTTATTTATATCATCAGTGGTCATGATCATGTCATACAGCTGTCCATCATTGCACTACAGGCCAAAGCTATCAATCAACAGTTCATCTTTGTACTATGACTAAATATATCAATCAAAAGTTCTTCTTTGCACTACGGGCCAAAGCAAACATTCATCACAAGTCTTTATCTGTAACATTAAAGGTCATGATTATACCAATACACAGATCCTAGTCATAATCATACCAATCAACAGTTCATTGTTGCACTACGACCAAAGATATCAATCAACAATTCTTGTTTGTACTACGGGCCAAAGAGAACATTCATCACAAGTCTTTATCTGTAACATTAAAGGTCATGATTATACCAATACACAGTTTCTGGTCATAAGCATACTAATCAACAGTTCATCTTTGCACACAGGCCAAAAACATATAACTGTAAAACCAATAATCAATAGTCCATCTTTGCATTACTGGCCAAAGATAACTTTCAACACAATATAAGCATGAGAATGATGATAAAGATATAAATAATCAATCAAGTGAGATCAATGATAAATATTAGAGATTTTTAATTCAATTTATCCAGAGTTCAAGAATGTCCAAATGGTCAACAGGATGATCAAAACGTAGATTCAAATTCAAGAATAAGATTCATATATCATAGATAATTTCGTCAGAAAAGAAACCAATTTTGTCATGAATAGTACCTCGTGAATAGTACCTCGAGTGAATAGTACCTCGTGAAAGTACCCGATTGAATAGTACCCCGAGTGAATAGTACCCCGAATAAATAGTACTTGGGTATGAATAGTACCCATAAATGGAGAATACGAAAGAAAACAATATTCCTTGACGAGTACAAAAGAAATGATATCTCATACGAGTATAAAAGAATATACGAAACTACAAATAGATTTTCACCCACCGTGCGGTAATCCGCATAGGCAGATCATTTCCACAATTTAATAAAGAATGAATACGAAGGGTTGTTCATCATGCAAACGGTAATCCGTGTAGACAGGTTATACTGCAGATTTATAAAGAATGAATACGAAATTCACCATGCATGTGGTAATCCGCGTAGACAGGTTACTCCCGCAGATTAATAAAGAATGAATACGAATAGTCATTCACCATGCATGCGGTAATCCGCGTAGACATGTTATACCCACAGATTAATAAAGAATGAATACGGAGGGTTATTTACCATGCATGCGGTAATCTGCGTAGACATATTATACCCGCATATTTATAAAAAATGAATATGAAGGGTCATTCACCATGCATGCGATAATCCGTGTAGACATCTTAATTACTCCCACAGATTAATAAAGAATGAATACAAAAGGTCATTCACCATGCATGCGGTAATTTGCGTTGACAGGTTATACCCACAGATTAATAAAGAATGAATACAAATGATTATTTACTAGTTATGCGGCAATCCACGTAGACAGGTTACTCCCGCAGATTAATAAAGAATGAATACGAAGGGTTATTCACCATGCATGTCATAATCCGCGTAGACATGTTACTCCAGCAGATTAATAAAGAATGAATAAGAAAAATAATATCCCTTACAAATAAGAAAAGTAATATCCCTTACCATACGAAAAAAATAACATCCCTTACGAATACGAAAAATAACATCCCTTACCTTAAGAGATTGGATATTGCAATAGTGTTGTAGCAGAATACTCTTCTTCTTTATCTCTTATTCTCTCTATAGTTTCTCTCTTTAGAATTTTAGTGAATTGGTGAAGAACTAATGAACTTAGCTATCTATTTATAGAAAAATATAGTTTCAATATTTACACATTAGGGGCTATACTTATTACAGTTTAGTACCTCATTAATTGCACCTTAGTCCAGGTGACATCATCATGACATTATGATGATGAAATCATCTTTATGTTTCTTTAAGGATGATCTCATGCTTACATCATGCTTGCATCATCTCTTCTCTGATTAGTTGATTCAAGTTCACATAGATTAGTTAACTTATTACACTTTGGTACCCCTAAAGATTTCCAAGTTTAAATTATTCCCCTTTAACTTTTGTAATTCAATTATCTTCAATAAAAATATTTTTAATATTTCAACAATTATTCATCATTAGTATTATAACTCACAATATTGACAACCAGATCATTCCCATGAAAGAGGGAGCTTTCCGATAAGGATTTCTCCTTATTGACGCGCAATTAAATAACCTAACCCCTTTCCTCGATAGAATTTTCTAAACATTGTCAATAATGCAAATAATAATATGAATAACTGTGTTGTCTCAATTATTGATTTAATAATATAAAATGTTGTGCAGATGATACTGTGACAATAATTGAATCAATAATATGAGATACTATGCATCAAATATTGTGATAATTATGAAATGAACCGAGTGACTTCTTACAAGCATCAATAATCAGAGATACTGTGCAATACCATGTTCTACTGTGCAACAACGTGTATTATTGTACTTTTATCACCGGGTATTTCAACAGTTTAACGGTAAAAGTTTTGCCGTTCTTTTTATAAAAATGTTATTTCTGTCACTTTCTATATCCGACAGTTATTCCGTTATGGGGTCCACCAATGATTGCGTTGTTATACGAATATTTTCCGATAAAAAGAATATTTCCCGACCAAACGAATATTCCCCGACACAACAAATATTTTATGACAACTTACTTACTTTATAAAATTTGCACATTTCACCCTTAACTTTAACCTTTTATCAATTTAATCATTTACTGAATAGAATAATAATTATAAGAAAAATTGAATACTTTCATTTCATAAAATTTGAGGTCTTACACATCATTTCATTCTATATTCAAAAATTCTACTTCATTTAACTCTTTCAAATTATCTTATACATTCAGAACTTTTCATACAATTTTATTAAACAACACCTTATAATCAAGACCCATTTATAAGTAAAAAAACAACCATAAGGCTAATTAGAGCCGAATAAAAGCACTTCAAAACTAAATTATAAATATTTAAATGTTTGATATACCTCTCTGAAAAAATAGTTTTTGTGTAAAGATTTTGCTTAAAAAACATGTTGGGATATTTCACATGAATCCCATATTGAATAAATTCAAGAGTGTAGATGGGTTAATAAGTATGGTAGAGCCTCAGCCTAAAAGGTTAACCTTTTAGGTAAAGAAGAAGTCCAACATACTTATTAGTCCAGTCTACACAGGTGTGCGCTGCATGGATGATGAATTGATGTAGGATGGATCGTACAATTCCGCTACAAAATGGTATCAGAGTTCATGGTTCGATGGGCCCAAGTAACAACTCCAAGATGCGAGGGTAAATTCGTAGGCCTCGTGGGTGGAGCAAATAGAGTTGAATCAGGTGGAGCACATGATGATTTGAGTCGGGTGGAGCGGGCTTAGGATGACTCTGGGAAAGTTGCTCAGACACGTTTGTCCTGGGTGTGGTGGAGTAATATTAGAGTCGAGCAAAGCTCTTGAAGGACTCAAAGGTGAAGTATGGTTTGAATTGGGTGGAGCGAGCTCAGGATGACTCTAGGAAATTGCTGAGACACGTTTGCCGCTGGCGTGGTGGAGTAGTATTAGAGTCGAGCAAAGCTCTTGAAGGATTCAAAGAAGGTGTGCTTAAAATGGTGAATACTCTAGTATGATACTTGTGATAAGTATTTAAGTGAAAGGTGGAGATTGTTGGGATATTTCACATGAATCCCACATTGGATAAATTTAAGAGTATAGATGGGTTAATAAGTATGTTAGAATCTCAGTCTGAAAGGTCAACCTTTTAAATAAGGAGGTAGTTCAACATACTTATTGGGTCAGTCTACACAGGTGTTCGCTGTATGGGTTTTGAATTGATGTGGGATGGATCGTACAATTCCGCTACAAAACACTTAGGAAACATAGAAAATTTATGTTTTTGGCGGAAGCACTTTTGGACGAAGCATACTGCACATATTTGTTCTTAAATTCGTAAAATTAATAATTAAACACACTTCTGTATAATACAATTGCATAATCAAACACTTATCTAACTTTCTTATTTAAATTTTAAAGTATGTTATCTCACCATACCACACCCCATCGCTCCAACAAACAAACGTTTAGTAGTTACTAAATGAAAAAATCAGGTCTAGTTATGTCCTCTACAGACACTAACAATATTGTAAAAAAAGCAAAGGCAGATTAATAATAATAAAAAAAGGTTGGTGTTTAATTAATCTAGGCTTCATAACTGTAAAACTCGACTTATATCTGTTCTTAGCCTAGTGATCTTGTTCCAAAAATGGCCCACAATCTGAATGATCCTGATTAAATATAGCAAGTGATCGTGCTTCATGATGCTCTTCTGGGTAGCTAGCTAGCAGCCATCATATAAGAATTTTAACTTTATTATCTGTAAAATAACTGCAAAAGAAGATTTATTTGTTCAGAATAAAAAATAAAACCTCCTCCAAAAAAATACAAGGAAAAAAAAGAGTTCACCAACTTTGTGATTTTTAAAAAGAAAGATAATGGAATAGCATTCCTCATATAGCATATAATATTCAACTACTTGTTCTTATATATACTCTTCTTACCTCTTTTATTGATAGTCTGTTCCCGATATCACTATTTTATTCCCCCCTTCATTTCCTCTCCTAACCCTAATTTTTCCTTCCCTTCACTGCATATTCTGATAAACTTCTAGTCTCCTTCACTCTTTCTTTACCTTACCCATCCCTCTGTCCATCAGTTTCTATCAGTTTTCAGCTTTTAAACACTTCTTTTCCCAATAAAACTCGAAAATTAAAAACCCTTTTATTTGCCTAAGGCTGCACTATAAAAGAGAGTGTAGTATCATTGACTATGGATATTGATCTATTGAAATCTGCTCCTGAAGACCAGATAGAGATGTTGATGATGATGAAGATGGACAAACTTTCTGACTTCTGCAGAGGGGTAGACTATAACGACGTAGTTTCCGAAATGCCACCCTTGGAGTTTACTCAAGGGAAAAGTACTAGCACTAACAAAATAGGCAATTTGCCACAAATTATTGATCAAAATTCACCCACATTTATCAATTTACCTTCAACTATATCTTTTACTGGTTCTCCACCGGTTCAAGAACCGGCCGAGCATCCGTTTTTGTCTAGTTCAAATATGGGGAGGTGGAGAAATAATGGAGGAGATCAGTTTCCTACGCAGGCGCAGAAGCGAAACTCGATGGCTGCGATGAGGGAAACGATCTTTAGGATAGCGGCAATGCAGCCGATTCATAATGACCCGGAATCCGTTAAACCACCGAAGAGGAGAAACGTGAAGATATCGAAGGATCCTCAAAGTGTGGCGGCACGCCACCGTAGGGAAAGGATAAGTGAGAGGTTTAGGATTCTACAAAGATTAGTTCCCGGCGGGACGAAAATGGACACTGCCTCTATGTTAGATGAGGCAATACATTATGTTAAGTTCTTAAAAAATCAGGTGCAATCGCTAGAAAGAGCGGCGGTGAATAGGTCGGTGGCGGCGGCCGGAATAGGGTTTCCAGTGCCAATGTGTAGTGGAAGTTTTTTTCCTATGGTGCAGGCAACAAAAGGGTACCACCAATCATCATCAGCAGCTCAAAATGTTCAGCAGTATTTGGATGCTTAATTGTTTGACAAAAAGAGAGAAGAATTAGTTGTTATTTAGTATAAATGAATGTCTCTAGTCATGCTAGCTTGTCGGGTTGTAAAGAGAGAGAGAGAGAGCCCGGCTCTTTCAATTATCATTGTTAACTGGTATTATAGTCTTTTTAACTTTTTATTTCTCAACAACTTTTGGATTGTTGGTCATGTTGATGCTTTCTATAAAATAATTACAACCAATTATTATGTAGAGGCGTTCCGAACTTCCGATGATATAATTAATTCGTGTTCACACTTGCTTATAAACCATTTTTGACTTGGAGGTGTTCAGCAACCGTGCGCTTACTATATATCCATGATTAATTAATTAAACTTTGCTAGAGTCTAGATCTCTCCTATGTTGGAATTTACAAGGAAAAATACGATCACTTGTTATAGTGCCTTAGTCGTTTATCAACTTGCGGAGTATTTGGTGCATCCGAATGTCCAAACCCTCTTAAAAATTTTGTTCGTTTACAAACAATTTATTTTAAATGTAAATTATTTAATTCACAGACGCAACATTTAGGATTTAAATTCAACATTTGGAATTCAAATACAATTTTATCAAAATTAGTGTGGTGTTTTTGGATCTCATAATACACTAAACGCTACAACTGCAAACTCCGTAAACGTTGATAATCGAACATGCTCATAGAATTAGGGCTTAAATTCCATACTCTGTCCCAATTTTTTTTAAAAATGTATACACGATTAAATACCGGAGACAGTCTTCCCAACAAGAACTATCTAGAAAGAATTAAAGAGAGAGATAAAGAGGAGAGAGAGATAGGGATGTTGATGGGGTTGAGGATCAAGAGATTAGAGTTGGGACCAATAAGATCGACTAGGTGATCTCCATATTCCTTATAAAAGGTCAAATTTTGATACCTACATGCACACTATGAAACCGGAAACCTAAAGTCTCCGTTTGGAGAAAAAAGATCACGGTTTGATATTTGCATGGGATTCTCTATTGGCTCGTGTTCTGTACATGTGGCCAACACCAAACAAGGATTGCATGGGAATTTTGTGTAACCCTAGGTAGGTCGAGGAAATTAACAGCTCAGTCACAAAATTCAACTGTGCAAGTGAAGCAAAAGCAATTGTTGGATGCTTAATTGCATGGGAATTCCACGTGAAGGACTGACAATATGCGGTGTTTTTTTACAATTAGGTTATCATAATGATACTGTCACCTGCCATCGCCCGCCGCGTGAACGCAATCTATGTGATCATGCCCTTTCCTACGTGGCTGTCCACGTCGGATCGTGAATTTATTTTAGAGTTCTTCTATGTCGACAGGAATATGGAACAATGATATTGGACAGAAAGTGTATTTAACTTTCATCTATTTATATTTTTACCCTTATTGAAGGTCAAAACATAAATAGATAAAAATTAAATACCCTTCGGTCTAATATTCGTGTCCCATTTCTTGGTCTGCCTACACTTTTTGTTTATTTTATGACCTTTCCATTTATTGGTGATGGGAGTCGGACTTCATTATGATTATTAGTAACCGGTGCCTCTGCACACGCGTTGTTTTTTTTTATTAAATTTAGAGGGTTAAATAAAAAAATAAAATAGATTAAATTAAAAAAATAAAATAATAATATATCTAAAATGATGGAGATAAAAGGAAAAAAAAGAGAGCAAATCAAGTGTGACACAAAGTCACGAAACTTTCGTTGCAAGTCTCATGGAGACTTTATATTATAAATTATATTAAAAATATTATTATTTAGGTTATTATATATAACGTATATTTTTGTATTCAAGTTAAGTTTTTTCTATGTAAGTATTTAATTCTCTATATAATTTGTGAAAGATTTAATACAAGTATTTCTAATATATTTATCATTGCTAATTAGTGTTGGACTTAATTACTGAAAAAATTATTAAACTTTTGTTAAGCTCATAATTCAAAGGAGAAGTTTTTGTTGCCTATATATATTGTTAGGGCATGATTTTATAGGCCCGATGGATTAGGTGGGCCCTATCTTACGTGGCGGAGTTTTCTCACGTGACGGTATATTTCAATCAGGAGATTTGGTTGTTAAGGAATTTACATTTTTGTTTCTATTCAATTTCTTATTTTTATGGGAACAGTTCGAATTGATTTCAATTTTCCATCTTTGGAAAGATTGAGTTTCAACCATACATGGTATAATTGACGTAATAAGGAGTCATATTCCTATTCGAGTACGAGCATGATGAGGTGGTGCATGTGGGAAGCTATAAATGCGCGACAATACCCTAATTTACTAGTAATGTCACCCTGGTTACTTTAAGTACTAAAGCATAAATGTGTCTTGGTGTTAACATTGACTCTAGAAAAAAAGTAATTTTAGTGTTGTTTCTCGTAATCATCCAATTAGTTTATTGAAATCATGGCAAGTAGTAGTAAGGAGAAAACAACTTCTGACTAGGAAAGATCTTCGGTCAACCCAGCGACTCAGGTTCGGGGATCAATTAAAGACATACATGGTCACAACAAAAACGTTATGGACCAGGCATAGGTTCAATCGGCTCCACCTAGGTGACAACTATTCTCCTCTAGTTAAAGAACTTCCGACCCCTACAGCCGTAGGACGGATAACCGTTCTTTTGTGTGCACCCTTCCGAATCGGGACGACCAAGACCAACGCGAGCAGATTCAAACTTGGAAGATTCAACAAACTAAGCAGGCTATGAAGGTCTTACGCCTCTAACAAAAGGAGCTGGATGCACGCTTGTTGGAGTTAGAAAGGGGAGAAGGGGACTCCTCGAGCTGGCACAACCACCGAAAAACCACGTAACACAACTGGTCCAAGACCTATCGTTTGGTCAGCTTTTGAAGAGGAAGGAGCATACGCTGGTCACGCTCTCATGATAGCAGTGAAGGGAGGACAAGATCTGGGCGACGGGAACGGGTGTTTTCCCTAGAGCACGTAAGGGATAGGCCTCGGTCATCCCTTATGAAGGAGAAACCCGACCTCGTTATTTAAAAGCTTGCGGAGTTGGAACAAAAGTTAGCAGCGATAACCCCGACGAACAAGTTACCAGTTGATCGCACATCACCCTTTACTCTTGAGTTTGATCGGGTTCAAGCTGATCCCACTAAAAAGGTGCCACCTATGAAGAGTTATGATGGTACTGACGACCCTTATGATTATACTCATGCGTATGATCGTCTCATGCAGTACTACGATCATTATGATGTCGCCAAGTGTCAGATGTTTGTCACAACATTGAAGAAGGGGACCCGATTGTGGATGACATCGCCACTACCGAACTTTATCAGATCATGGAAAGAGATGTGTGACAAGTTTATGACCGGTTTGAAATCAACAAGAGAAGGTGAAAGCTGATAGTTTCCTTCATGCAAGTTAAACAGTAGCAGACTGAGAGCTTGAGCCAGTATGTGAAGAGATTCAAGGTGGTGGTTGGAACGGTGACAGATCTTAACGCCCCTCAGGCCCTCAGATTCTTCACTACGGTGCTAGATGCCATCAAGTCAAAAATTTTGATGAAGTACATAATGTTCAATCCCTCGAATGATTTGTCCGAGGCGTATGATAGAGCAGAGAATTTCATCGCTATTGAGGAAGCTATGGGGAGCCTGAGGCCTCAGATGCGTACGTACATCAAATAAACATAAGAATCGGGAGAGAAACTAAAATCCCAGGTCCAAAACGTAGACGATGATGGAGTTTAATGGAGGGAATTCGGGAGACAGTTGACCTCCCTTCTTGAATCGAAATGTTAACAAGGTTTATTGCCCCCTCAACACAGATCAAACTCAAATTTTGGAGGAGATCTGGGACAAGCTCTACTTTGGGTCGTGCCCGACCAATACCCATCCACAAAGGGGAGATCAGAGTTTATTTTATAATTATCATCAATAGGCAGGACATTCAACAGAGGATTGTCGGCAGTTAAAAATTTTGATTGAGAAGAACATTCAAAATGGGGAGTTATTTCATTATGTTGATATTTGGGAGGGCTCAGGAAGGAGACGACATGATGCTAATCAAGAACAATGCGTGGATCAATAACCCGAAAAAAATCAATCAGCCCATTAGGTTGTGGACGTCATTATTGGAGGTTCGGTTGGGAGAGTAATTGGGAAGAAGGGTCGAGGCACATTGGATTTAATTCTGATGGTATTCGAACATCCCTCCAGGAGGGATCAGCTATATCCCGACACAATTATTTCTTTTTTCAATGAAGACTACCCATCCGAAGTGGTCGAACCACGTGAGGGGGCGTTAGTCATGATTACCGCTCAGGTCTGTCTGATAGACATGAGGAGGATTATGATCAATAATGGGTCTTTGGTGGACATCTTGTATGCTCATAGATATCAAATACTGGATTTGGAGGGTCAAAAAATGGAGGTCGGGCAGGAGTCTCCTAGTGCATTTAGCAGGGACTATCGAGCTGCCTGTTACCTTAGGAATAAATCCTCAATATATAGACACAGGTGAACATAATTTTTTGTTGTTGCATGTTGATTTGACTTACAATGTCATCGACATTGGCGGATTTATAAGCGGTGTCATCTATACCCCACTTTAAGGATAAATTTCCCACACCAAATGGGGTCAGGTGAAGTTAAAGGAGGTCTAAACATATATCGACCGAAGATGTTATCGAAACACATTGATCACATTGGGAGTTGGGTCAACAAGTGAAGGCATACGATGACAATAGAAATAAAGTCATTTATTGAAGGCTCCATCGAACCCTTGGCTCTCCTTGCGTAGGGGACATAAGACATTGAAATAATCTTAGGGAACTCAGAAAAGTTGATGAAGATCGGATCGAGATTACAAGAACCCCTTCGAACGAGTTTGGTGGAATTGCTACGGGTATACGCCGATATCTTTGCTTGGGCACCTAGTGATATGACAGGGATTGATAAATCAGTAGTTATGCATAAGCTATGTGTGGATTTTGCCTGGAGACCTATTCAACAGAAGAGGATGATATTTGCCCCAGAACGACAGAAGATCATTGATGACGAGATAACCAAGTTGTTGGTTGTAGATTTTATTTTTGAGATTGATTACCCGGAATGGTTGACGAATGTGGTTTTATTCAGAAAGCAGAACGGGAAATAAAGATACTAATTTGAACAAGGCCTGCCCAAATGACTTTTACCCACCGCCCCACATATATTACTGATTGACGTTACTTCTAGATATAGTATGTTGAGCTTCCTAGACGCCTTTTTGGGATACAATCAGATATCGATGTGTGAGGGGGATATCCCGAAGATGGCTTTTACTACTCATCGGGTAATATACACTTACAAGAAAAAGACATTTGGGTTGATTAATTCTGGGGCCACTTATTAGCGGATTATAAACCATGTGTTTAGAAAGCAGCTCAGCCATAACATAGAAGTGTATGAGGATGATATGATTTTAAAGAGTGCTACAATTAGGGATCACCTAGACGATCTAAAGGAATGTTTCCAGTCCATCAAGAGTTATAACATACTATTAAACCCAACCAAGTGCACCTTCGATCTCGATTCAGGGATGTTTCTTGGATATCTAGTTAGTAAGAGGGGGATTAAGGCCAACTCAGAGAAGATCAAGGCCATATTGGATATAAAATCTTCTTAAACTTTTAAAGATGTACAACGATTGACGGGTCGGATTACAGCGTTAAGGAGGTTTATGTCCAATCGGCGGAACGATGTCTTCCGTTCTTTGACACTTTAAAAAAGTCAAAAAATGAAAAGACTTTCCAATGGACTTCAGAGTGCGAACACGCCTTTCAAGGGATCAAGAGATATTTATCTTCGGCACCATTACTAATGAAGTCGATCCCTAAGGAACCACTGTATCTCTTTTTGTCGGCAAACTTGTTAGCAATCGAGGCAGTTTTGCTATGTGAGTCGGGCAAAAAAGAATTCCTCATGTATTATGCTAGTCATGCTCTTCGGGACCCAGAGACTAGGTATCTGAACCTGTAAAAGTTTGCCTATGTATTGATAATGACTAATCAAAAGCTTTAACAACTTTCAAGGTCGTTTGGTTGTGATATATACAGATCAGACTTTTTGATTTGGTCATATTTCATCCTTCTGTTTTGCTGATGACTTTCCATATTGTATTAAAATGTTTACTCATGCATTTACATAATATTAAAAGAATTCTTGAAGCTTTGGCTATGAAAGATTGAAGACATGAAGACTTGAATATTTGATTGAGTCATTAGGAAATCAATGTAGGATCTTAACTTTAAATATATGTCAATCAAGGCTCCAGGATTTGCATTGCATCATGGATATATTTATGGAAGTAATTAATTATGGAAATATTTTATTAAACTCTTAAAATTAATAAGGATCAAATATTAACTAATTGGAGTTAAATTTTGAAAGAAAAACTATAAGCAAACATGATAATTAGACATGAGTGTTTTATAATTTTACCCATTTATATTTTGACCCCCCAAATGTGGGCTAAAAATACAAATGGGTGAAATTGTAAAGCACTCATGTCCAATTATCATGTTCGCATAGAAGAGCTCATTTTGAAACCTTCCCATAATTAAAGGAACTATTTTGAAAATATATTTTGATTCCTTATAAAATTTGTTACCATATATCTTGGGATTGAGTTATTCATTATTTGAGTTTTCTATAATTTATTAACTAATTGAGTTTTCCATAAATTGATTAAGCTAATAAATTTTCACATCTTTAGAATCAATTTACATGGATCAAATAATTGAAGTAATTTTTGGAAAGCTAAATAGTAAGGGAAAATTTAAATAAATTGAGATTTCAAAATAAATATTAAAATATTTATAAATATTGGTTTTTAGTACTTCCCATAATTGATGGAGTTGGTTAGTAAATAAGTTTTAAAAAGATTCATTCTACTTCATATCTCTAACAATATTGTTTCCATAATGCATAAATATGAATTAATACCATGAACTTTTTTTTTTCTATTTTGGGGGTTGTCTTCTCAATTTTTTAAATTAGGGGATTAAACTTTTAATTTTTTTCCACTTTTAAGATTGTTTTCTCATTTTTTTAATTAGAGAATTAAACATTTAATTTTTTTCCAATTTAGGGATTGCCTTCTCAATTTTTTTTATTATGTCTAATTGATAGTGTTACGTCCGAAAATTGATGACATGGTAGCGACAAGTGACTAAAAAAATATTTATATGTAATATTGTGTCTCATTTTAACATTTATTCAATTAATTTTATATACCAAAAAGGGTAAATATAAGACCATTATTAATTTTACTTTAATAAATTTCATTAAATTTACTTAAAAAAAATTAAATTTACCAAAAAATTAATAATTTACCAAAATAGATAAAATTGTCATTAATTATACTTTAATAAATTAATAATTGTCTTGTATTTACCCTTTTTGATACAAAAAATAAATTAAATAAATATTAAAATGAGACTCAATATTACACATAAGTATTTTTTTAGTCACGTGTCGCTTCCATGTCATCAATTTTCTGACGTGACATTATCAGTTAAAAGTAATCAGAAACATTAAAAGTTTAATTCCTAATGAAAAAATTGAGAAAACAGTCTCCAAAGTGAAAAAAATAATAATTAAAAGTTTAATCCCTTAATTGAAATTTTTGAGAAAAAAAATCCCCAAAGTGAATTTTTTTTAAAAGTAATTGAAAAAATTGAGAAGACTCCCCAAAGTGATTTTTTTTTTTAAAATTCAAAGTATTAATTCATATTCAAGACTTTCCATAAACATTGGGATATGAATTTTCCATTATTGAGTTTTTCATAATCATTAAAGTGGTTAATTATGGATCAAATTAATTGGGCATCTAAAATTAATATGGACGTGTTTTTAAATGTTAATATCTTAATTATTCCTTATAAGCTGCCATCCGTTTGGTACCTTCTATAATTAAAGTTGCTTAAAATTGATTTCATAATAGAAGCTATCTACTAGAAAACCAAGCTGCAAATAAAATCAGAGTGAATCTTTTGTGGACTTGATTCCAAAATTATATAGAAGTCAATAGACATTTAAAGTAACAAAAACTCTAAGTAAACATAAAAATTGAACATGAGTATTTTTAAATTTTATCTATTTATATTTTAACTTTCCAAATAAAAATACAAATAAGTGAAATTCAAATACAGTCATGTCCAATTTTTATGTTCACCTAAAAGTGCTCTTAAAATAATATCTATTTGGCCTAATCATTCCTTATTTAATAAGATTAGGTTACTTGCAACAGTAATATTTTTACCTTATATGGTGATATCCGTTGATCATGTTGGCTAAAAGGTAGCTTGATTGATAATCAGTTAACTAGACCTGGCAAATGGCCCGGGCCAAAACAGCCCGATTTTTGGCAGGCGGGTCGGGCCGGGCCGCGGGCCTAGGTTGATTTATGACCAATTTTTAACATTTTTTTGGGGTTAGCCCAAACGAACCGGGCCAGCCCAAAACGGCTCGGGTTTTTATGGGTGAAAAAATGAGGCCCAAAGCCCGCTTTTCCTGCTAAGAAAATAGTTATTTGTGATGGCTAAAATCCATCACAAAAAGTAGGAAAACCATCACGAAAGATTTACGTGATGACTTTAAGCATCACAATGGCCGTCTTGTATACGCCCATCATGAAAGGTTTTACGTGATGGTTTTGGCAATCACGTAAATGCTTAGTACTTTTGTCATGATTAATACAATCACATTAGCACGAAATCTATTGTGATTGTCAAAGTCATCACAAAAAAATCAAGACTTTAGGGATCAAATGTAAGAACGTGAATATCTATTTAATTACGTATAATTTATTTCACTGTATTAATTGTATCAAATGATACTTTTAGGATTTGAACCCTCCCCCTATTTGGAAACTAAATAACGAGTATTACTACTACACTAAAGTCCAGATCATGATTATAATTTTAAAACAAAATATAAAAGGAAACATATGTGAGTTGACTTACTAAACAAAATTACTTCCACATAAAATTTGGTGATTGCAATGGCAGTCACAAATACTCTATAATGATGGTAAAATTAGTCATCACTAAGAGCCATCATATATTTTATTATTTTGTGATGGCTTGAAAATTCCATCACAAAATACCTTCTTTTTGTAATTGCAAATAAAAGTCGTCACAAAAATCTATCATTTTTAATGATTGTCAAGACCGTCATAAAATATTGTTTTGATTATTTCTTACATTAAAATATTAGTGATAGCTTAAATGCAATCACGAAAAGGGTATATCTATAAGTGATGACTTAGTGCGTCACAAAAAAAAAAATTTATTTTGCGTGAAAAAATTGGTGTGATTGACATGACCATCACAATTATAATACATTGATGGCAAGATTAGTCATTGCTAAGAGCCATCATAAATACTATTATTTTGTGATTGCTTAAAAAGTCCATCACAAATTACTATCTTTTGTGATTGTTTTTAAAAACTGTCACAAAGTTCCGTCACGTATTCTTATTTTTCTAGTAGTGTTTTTGACGGACGGACGGACCGGCCCGGTCCGCGGGCTTATGCCAATTTTGCCAGGTCTACAGTTAACAAACTGACTTCCTTATATCTCTCCTTAAATGATAATATTCTAGAAATCAATGTTGATTGGCAATAAACATATTAATGGTCACATAATCATATTCAAATCAACAATGGCTATAAGTTTATCTAATATAAAAGGATAAGCTTTGGCTAGTAATTATATATGACACTAAGCAGAACATATAGAATAACACTCAATTTATTATATCTACTCCACATATAATTGATTAGTGGCTGTCTATATTGTTATTTGGTAATCAATTAGACTATTAGAGGGTGATAAAATTACATGCAATAATATTCAATTAGTGGGTCTAGCATAGCTAACTTCGGAAGTAGTTAGTATGAAGTTTATTTTTGGGTAAGTTGGTCAATTGGACAATAGAATGCTGACACACAGGCAAGGTTCTATGTGTGTCAGCATTCTATTGGTCAATTGACCAACTTACTAAAAATTAAACTTCATACTAATTGGATCTGCTAACTTCATATCTAATTGATTTAGTTATCACCCTTATCTCGCTCTAATTTCCAACGGACCAACGGATAACAGCTATATACCTTAACAGCTAAGATATCAAGCTTTATTCCATTATGGTTTCTAACGGTTAAATCTTATCCATTATAAAAGGGACTGCCTT
This sequence comes from Panax notoginseng, assembly GCA_016801055.1. Lineage (NCBI taxonomy): Eukaryota > Viridiplantae > Streptophyta > Magnoliopsida > Apiales > Araliaceae > Panax > Panax notoginseng. The sequence continues at coordinate 223,769,451 of CM029012.1, read as the reverse complement.
GGCTTAATATCATACATATAAGATAAGATTTCAGAATACTTATACACAGAGCCCATTACATAAAAACAATGCTACTATCACATAAAAAAGGTCATATAATGTTCACATACACACATGTTGTGTGCCCCCACCTGACATGTAGGGCCCGCAATATGCATGTGTGTGTGTATATGAGCATTATGTGACCCTTTTTTATGTGATAGTAATATTATTTTAATACTTATAAATCAATTCCGAATTTCTTTTCACCTCACTCATCATTCTTAATGGCCGCATTAAAGGTTTATAGTATGAAACATAAATAGAAGGCTATTATCATAAATAGAAATATGCTTATTTACGACCGCCTATCAGCGACCGCATTCGGTCGCTGATAATCATCTGCAACCGGACCCGGTTGCAGATAGGCGTCACATAAAATCTGGTCACTGAAATGCATATCAGCGACCACTATTAGTGACCGAAGTATCTACAACAGATATTAGCGACCGAAATTGTCGCTAAGCTGAGTCAACAAGGTTCAGGGCCAAAAATTGACGTGGGCCACGTGGCAGCGACCGCCATCAGCGATCGCGTGCGGTCGCTGATACCCTCATGTGATTAGCGGTCACTAATAACTATCAGTGACCGCATGCGGCCGTTGATGTAAAAAAACTGGAAACCAGAATTTTCCTGTTTTGCAGATTTCCCAAAAAACTGTACCTATTTTGTACATGCTTTATCCCAACACACATACACAACAATATAAACATGCGCAACAATATAAACATCCATCGTCCATATACCGACACATACACCAAACTAGTATATAAACTATATAAACCTTTAAAAATCAATATGAATTGAATAAATATAAACAAATCTAATCTATATTATAAGTAACATATAGACATCCAAAGAATGAATATAAAAGTACAAGATTCATAAATAACTACAAAACAACACTAAGTCGGTCATCATGCATCATTGTCCAAATTAGTTTCTCCTTGATCGCCTTGTAATTAACAAAATAATAAAACAAGTTACATATATAGTATATATGTTGATACTGGTATTACGACAATATATAAAAAATTAAACACAATATATATATATATATATATATATATATATATATATATATATATATATATATATATATATATATATAAATCACTAATTTGATTGTAATAAATAAGATTGATTACCTCATCGCCATCCCCATGCTATGATGCTGCTGCTGCCGCCACTGCATCAGTTTACTCATCAGGACTCAGAGCCACCAGATGCTCGCCCATTATACGAAGAAGATCGTGATCTCTACATATAGCTCTCACACAGTCAGCAGGAGTATGTATAGCTGGATGACTCGATGACTATGAATACTGGGTAGCAGAGCTGCCTGAGCCATTGAAGGTTAGGCGTCGTCGTTGTCCTTGACCTTTGACGTAGTTCTTCTTCACAACAGACGCCCTCTACCATAATTCTTGATCAATTAGCGGACATGGGGTGCCTTCAGGATAGCGTTCATTCAATAAACATTTATAAGTAGCCTGTCATCATGTTAACAATTAAATAGTTAAAAATAAATTAGTAAAATTCTAAAGAATGACGTAAAACTCGATAAACAAGATCAAAGTTGTTAAAACTTATTACCGCTATCTGGATAGCATCAGGCAGACCATCACGGGTGGCCACGTACACATCCAGTCAATGGATAGGCTGACCTTGAGACTGAGACTCCTATACAAAACATATTACAATATTACTAAGTAAAAATGTGATATTCTACAATTCATGATTGTAAACATATTAAAACTATTCATACGTATCCTGACAGTGATATGCTGCAACTGTGAAATACTACCGCCCCTGTAGGTTCCTTTAGCCTTTTTGCCATCAGGTACACCCGAGGATATGTTAGTGGCGACAGTCTTACGTCTTTTGACCCGGCTCTCAGCTCTCTATTGGGCACACATCTCAGCCCATATGGACTGGGTGCACCACCAGGGGCTATGTTCGTGCATGTAATCCTCTCCCTGACCTGGATGGTCAATTGATGCATTGTGAAGGGCTTTTTGTCATTCTTTGTTCAAATTGTCTTTGGTGCGAACGGTGCACTTCTGCCAGAATAGTGTCTGTATCACTGAAGCATGCGCGTCCTCCCATCTATACCTTTTTTGCAAATAAAATAACAATAATAATATTAAAACGGTACTTTTAACATATAATCCAACACTACTAAACAATTATCCTTAGAATATTATATTATCTGTCATAATTAAAAAAAACATACTTGTAATTCAGCCCAAACTGCATCCTTGTGGGCGATAGGTGTTCTCGCCCACGTAATCACAAGTGTGGGCCAATTCTGTAAGCACAACTGTGAAATGCACTTGATGATCTTATTATCTAAAAAATCACTATAATATACAACAATTTGCATCAAAGATAAGTAGATATATTTTAATATTTAAAGTAATTAACATTAGTTATATATCTTGTATAAATGGAATCTAAAATGCTTATATATAAATGATGCGGACGTACGTGCTATTCGAAGGAGGACGAATCTGAATAAGAATCCGATCATCCGGATTAGTAGGGGCCTTGGCACATGATTAGGCCCCCTACCCAAGCCGCGATTTTTTTGCGCTGCTTCAGAAGCCATTTATATATTACAAATTTCAAGATGTTAGTATGAGTTATATTTGATTACATGCATATATGAATATAAAATGAAAATAATGACAGGAAATTGCATTTAAATAGTTAAGTACATAAACATGACAATGATATAAAAAACATGTAATGCTAAACATACATTTCATTTGTTCAAGTGTCAATGTCTGAGTCAGAATCATCTTGTATACGTATTACAGATTAATAACCATTATCTGCTTTAGATTCAGTGTCAGATTCAGTCAATAACTCTTCCTCCTCAGTATCAATGTCATCTGACACAAGTATTGACTCAGGATCTAATTCATGTTGTTCATCTCCACCATCTAACTGGATTACTTCATTGTCATCCTCCACATTTATTATAGTTTATCTATGAAGCATCTACTCTTGGTAAATCTCCCCATCAACTACTTATACATTATTGCGTGCAAGAGTATGAATTACAACTTGCCAATCTGTAGGCGGTCTATCCCATTTCCTAACAGGACTAGGAGGGTAGTATACTTGTACTATTTAAGTTGGTAAAACAAACAGTTCGTTGGAGTACGCAGATCTATAGAGGCTAATATTGACGATTCCATGTTTGTCAACATGTATCCTTTTTTTCGAATCAAACCAACGACACTTGAACAAGTTAATATGACCATCGTGCGTGCCCTTGTACGACAACTCTATGATTTCCTCCAACTCCCCATAAAAGGCACGACCAAGCTCATTGTAACAATCTCCTTGGACAGACACTCCAGAGTTTGTTGTTCTTTTACCGCTCCCATATGCCTTTGTATGAAATTCACTGTGACGCCCCCAAAATTAGGTATACGTCACCCATCTTGGGTCGCCACTTACATGGTACATAAATCCAAATACAACTTAATAATACAACTGTCGTGTACAATACGACAAAACATAAACTGTGAGTTTGAATACAAATATTGTCTTCTAGAGAGTATCCATACTCAAAAGGAGTCCTCATTACAATTATTATCACACTATTACATAGAATAGTGATGACTACTAATGCTATTATCTGGTCCATCACTCCGTTTCCCGACTCGTCCCAGCTATATTCTCATTTCCTGAATAGAACAGTGAAAGAAAGGGTGAGCTCAACTAGCCCAGTAAGAAATATTATGACTAAGATAATGCAAAATAAATTATCATTAGTCTTCAACGATGTTAAACTGATAAAATACAATAGACATCAAGTTTAACTGCAGCGGATCAAGCAAACCATTAAAAGAGTCAAGTAGAGAATAAAATCTACTATCTTTTATGATTTAAAAGGTTTTTCATGACTTTTATCGCTGGGACTCAGCTTAATAAATAATCCACATCATCGAATCACTCCTGCACTACGACCAAGGATATTCTTTAGTATCACGACCACGAATTATCCATGCACTACGGGCCAAAGATAATCATGTTCATCAACGGTCCTAATCATGCAATAAAACAATTCATCTTTGCACTACGGCCAAAGAGAATCCATAGCCATAATCATACCAAAAACTGTCCATCAATGCACTACGGGCCAATGAAGATTTTTACCACATCATTCATTACATTACGGTCATGATTACACCGAATATTCCCTGGTCATAATCATACCAAGTCCATCTATGCACTACAGGCCACAGATGACTTTATCCACATCATTTGTAACATTATGGTCATGATTACACCGAATAATCCCTGGTCATAATCATACCAAGTCCTTCTATGCACTACAGGCCACAGATAACTTTTAACATAATATAAACATGAGGATGATGACAATGACATAATAATCAATAAAACAAGTTCAAGAATTAATTTATCCAGGAACCAATAACGTCCAAATTGTCAACATGATACTGCTTTGTGCAGTAAAATTCAAGAATGCTTAGAAGAATATTTTCATGAAAAGATACTGGATGAAATGCAATTATCAAGGATATTCCACTAATTTCATGGAGTATAGAAGTCAAAATTTTAACCAACTGAGTATAATAAAGAACAGAATAACAAAAGAAATCACCATGCATGCGGTACTTCGCATAGACAGGTTATTCTAACAGAATAATAATAACGGAACCAGGTCAGGCAAAATTTGCACCGACAGGATGTTCTAACAGAATAATAATGACGAAACTAGGTCCGGTGTAAAACACACAGACAGGATGTTCCAACAGAATAATAATAAAGACGAAACCAGGTCCGGCGTAAAACGCACAAACATGATATTCCAACAAAATAATAATAAAGATGGAACCAGGTCTGGCGTAAACGCACAGACAGGATATTCCGGCATAATAATAAATAATGGAACCAGGTCCGGCGTAAACGCACAGACATAATATTCCAGCAGAATAATAAAGAACGGAATATTAGAAGAATTTCACCATGTATAGGGTAGCACGCGTATACAGGTTATTCAAACAGAATAATAAATAATGGAATAACAGAAGTTCTCTTCATGAGTACAACAAATAACATCCCTTACCGTAAAAGAAACTTGATATAAGAGTAGGAAAGTAGCAGAATACTTTTCTTATTTCTCTCTATAATTTTCTCTCTCTAGAGTTTCAGTGAATTTGTAAGAAATAATGAAGGAATGAGCTTCTATTTATAGGAGAATGGAAGTGCACTGTTCATGAACGAAATTATTTTGCAGCATTATTTCTTCAATCAACTAACAACTAAGTCAAACAACTAACCAATAAGATTTCAACAAAAATTAAAATATAATACATATATATAAACACATGTTTTCAACTTATATATATCAATATTATATATACACCACTTAATTTTTCTCCCCCATAACCAACATCAATCCCCCACCCACCCAATAATCAAATTCACTACACTCTTACACATTACTACACATCTTACATCCATCACTTTCATATAATTATTTTTCCACTATTTTCCACTCACACACATCACTTTCACTCTTCCTTTTCTTCCACCACTCTCCACTCACACATATAATATTATATATATACACACACATCACAATCTTATATATATAAACTCCTTCCCCTACGTAACTCTCTCCCACCCCCATTTCCAAAATCAGTTTTTTAACACATATAGGCTCCACATGTGGCCCCCACATGTGGGCCCCACCTTTAAATAAATTCTACCGATTATTTTGAAAAATAGGTAAATGGGAGTCTATAAAATAAGCAAAACTAAGTAACTTCTCACATAAGCATCAATAATCAATACCGTGTGCTACTATACAAGTACGCGTATTACTGTACTTTTACTACCGAGTAGTTCAACAGTATTAACGGTAAAACTTTCGCCGTTATTTTCATAAAAATATTTTTGTCGTTTTCTCAATCCGACAATAATTCCGTTGTGGGGTCCACCAATGATTGTGCCATCGTATGAATATTCCCTGACACAAAGAATATTCCCTGACTAATCGAATATAATATGACAACTTGCATACTTTGCAAAATTTATAAATACTACCCACAACTATAACATTATCTCAAATCCACACCATAATATTAAAAAAAATATTTCGAGAAAATTAAATATTTATTCATAAAATCTGGGGTCTCACAATCTCCCCTCCTTATAGAATTTCGCCCTCGAAATTTACGTACGTGCCTGGTATGCCGAACAGGTGAGGATACCTTGACTTCGAACTCTTGAGGTATAACCTTTGAGCGTTGAATATGATCCTTCTTATCCAAGATGTTAACACGTATCTCCTCATACGTTAAATCTTCTGTTATCTCGTCCGGTTCTAAATTAATAATGTGGTTCGGGTCGTCCACATTTTTACGTAACATCGATACGTAAAAAAAAAACGTTCTGAACACGCAACATACTTGGCGGTAAAACGAGTCTATAAGCCACAGTTCCTACTTCATCGAGGATTTCAAATGGGCCAATTAAATCGAGGGTTGAGATTTCCTCTCTTCGTCGATTCTTGCTTCTAGAATAACGCCCTCTTGAACCTTCTTCATTCATCTGCTCTGAGTATGTAGCTTGAGCGGCTTTAACTTTATCGATTAAAGTCAATTCTACTCATATATTCATTATCTTCACGTGGATTCGTATATTCGCACTTGTAACCGCTTACGATCTTCTACTCAACGCGTCAGCTACCACGTTCGCACTTCCACGATGATATTGCACGGTACGATCGTAATCTTCAACAGCTCGAGCCAACGTCTTTGGCGCATGTTACGTTCGCTTTAGTTGAAGAAATATTTGAGGGTTTAAGAAATGGGTTTTGTACTGGGGCCAATACAAAATTCGATTTCACGCTCTAGGGTAGGCTAAGAAATCTTCAAGAATACTTCAGGAAATTTATTAACAATAGAATTATCATTTAAAACTGTGACTCTCATCCAAGACTTGGATAACACGTCACGTTGATACCTATCAACTTGCCATCTTCATTCATGACGTCGCCTATAAAAAGTCTGGCTTTGGTGCATTCTACACAAGGAAGTCAACAACGAAAGGATCATGGCTCTATACTTATGGCTTGATATGACAATGATTGACTTTAGTACTTTGGTTACTTTGAATTCGCATAACAGGTTGGTTAGAAGTATGAAAGCTAACAACCTTACGAAAAGCATGATGAGTAGTTAACCAATCATTTCCAAAAAAATCACATCAAAGGCAAGTATTTTCAAAGAGATAAGATCGACAGGTAACGTGAAAGTGTCGATTTGAATCAAACAAGATTTATAAACAGTGGAGGTAACGAAGGTTTCTACTATCGAAGTTTCAACCAATAAGTCAAAGTCTAATTTCTCCGAAGTCAAATTTAACCGTTGAGCGCAAGCAGGAGAGATAAAAGAATGGGTAGAACTGGTATCTAATAAGGTATAGACTTCGCAAGAATTTATAATTAACTAACCCATGATAACTTCGTTCGATTCCTCGTTAGGGTAATTCAAAACTCGATGCTGGATTTTCCCAATTGCTGTCGAAGAATTACATATAATCTATTTTAGCTTTCTTGGATCGGACTGCTCTTTCCACAATATCAACGCGTCGTGCGGCTTTTATCCATGCATCTTTCATTCTCACTCGTTCAGTTATTTCTTCTTTCAGCTGCTCCTTGACATTTGAATTCTCAGATTCTAGCTTTAATATCATATACTCTGCCAAATAGTACTTCTGTTTAACCATCGCACATCGGGTAATACAATTTTTAATTATTGCATCCCTTTGTTCTACGACCGCCTGTCGTTCTCCAGCCTGCTCTTCTAACTCATGAATATGATTTTGCAATTCTATATTTTGATTAATAAGTTCTTCTAATAAATCAACCTCAGGTTCCTCTTCTTCCTCACTCTTAGTTGCTACCTTTGCGACTAGCTTGAGTGTAACTTTTAATTCCTCAATCACCACATGGATATCTCTAATCATATTAACCTGGTTGGTGATTAGAGGTGTCTCCACGTTCTCATGTGTTTCATTGCTTATCTCAACATTTTCGGATGCCATTTGTAAATACTGCCACAAAACAAAGGTTAATCGACATGTAACATATTATTCCTATATTCTGACTGACCAATTAAATACCAAATAAACTTAGGTAGGTCATACTAGCGAAGGAATTCCCCGTCTCTCCCCTCCTAGTTCTATTCTCACATCTTAGCCAGGGATCATATCCCTAAGCTTTGATACCAACTGTGACGCCCCCAAAATTAGGTATACGTCACCCATCTTGGGTCGCCACTTACATGGTACATAAATCCAAATACAACTTAATAATACAACTGTCGTGTACAATACGACAAAACATAAACTGTGAGTTTGAATACAAATATTATCTTCTAGAGAGTATCCATACTCAAAAGGAGTCCTCATTACAATTATTATCATACTATTACATAGAATAGTGAGGACTACTAATGCTATTATCTGGTCCATCACTCCGTTCTCCGACTCGTCCCAGCTATATTCTCATTTCCTGAAGAGAACAGTGAAAGAAAGGGTGAGCTCAACTAGCCCAGTAAGAAATATTATGACTAAGATAATGCAAAACAAATTATCATTAGTCTTCAACGATGTTAAACTGATAAAATACAATAGACATCAAGTTTAACTGCAGCGGATCAAGCAAACCATTAAAAGAGTCAAGTAGAGAATAAAATCTACTATCTTTTATGATTTAAAAGGTTTTTCATGACTTTTATCGCTGGGACTCAGCTTAATAAATAATCTACATCATCGAATCACCCCTGCACTACGGCCAAGGATATTCTTTAGTATCACGACCACGAATTATCTATGCACTACGGGCCAAAGATAATCGTGTTTTCATCAACGGTCCTGATCATGAAATAAAACAATTCATCTTTGCACTACGGTCAAAGAGAATCCATAGCCATAATCATACCAAAAACTGTCCATCAATGCACTACGGGCCAATGAAGATTTTTACCACATCATTCATTACATTACGGTCATGATTACACCGAATATTCCCTGGTCATAATCATACCAAGTCCATCTATGCACTACAGGCCACAGATGACTTTATCCACATCATTTGTAACATTACGGTCATGATTACACCGAATAATCCCTGGTCATAATCATACCAAGTCCTTCTATGCACTACAGGCCACAGATGACTTTTAACATAATATAAACATGAGGATGATGACAATGACATAATAATCAATAAAACAAGTTCAAGAATTAATTTATCCAGGAACCAATAACGTCCAAATTGTCAACATGATACTGCTTTGTGCAGTAAAATTCAAGAATGCTTAGAAGAATATTTTCATGAAAAGATACTGGATGAAATGCAAATATCAAGGATATTCCACTAATTTCATGGAGTATAGAAGTCAAAATTTTAACCAACTGAGTATAATAAAGAACGGAATAACAAAAGAAATCACCATGCATGCGGTACTTCGCATAGACAGGTTATTCTAACAGAATAATAATAACGGAACCAGGTCAGGCAAAATTTGCACCGACAGGATGTTCTAACAGAATAATAATGGCGAAACTAGGTCCGGTGTAAAACACACAGACAGGATGTTCCAACAGAATAATAATAAAGACGAAACCAGGTCCGGCGTAAAACGCACAAACATGATATTCCAACAGAATAATAATAAAGATGGAACCAGGTCTGGCGTAAACGCACAGACAGGATATTCCGGCATAATAATAAATAATGGAACCAGGTCCGGCGTAAACGCACAGACATAATATTCCAACAGAATAATAAAGAACGGAATATTAGAAGAATTTCACCATGTATAGGGTAGCACGCGTATACAGGTTATTCAAACAGAATAATAAATAATGGAATAACAGAAGTTCTCTTCATGAGTACAACGAATAACATCCCTAACCGTAAAAGAAACTTGATATAAGAGTAGGAAAGTAGCAGAATACTTTTCTTATTTCTCTCTATAATTTTCTCTCTCTAGAGTTTCAGTGAATTTGTAAGAAATAATGAAGGAATGAGCTTCTATTTATAGGAGAATGGAAGTGCACTGTTCATGAACGAAATTATTTTGCAGCATTATTTCTTCAATCAACTAACAACTAAGTCAAACAACTAACCAATAAGATTTCAACAAAAATTAAAATATAATACATATATATAAACACATGTTTTCAACTTATATATATCAATATTATATATACACCACTTAATTTTTCTCCCCCATAACCAACATCAATCCCCCACCCACCCAATAATCAAATTCACTACACTCTTACACATTACTACACATCTTACATCCATCACTTTCATATAATTATTTTTCCACTATTTTCCACTCACACACATCACTTTCACTCTTCCTTTTCTTCCACCACTCTCCACTCACACATATAATATTATATATATACACACACATCACAATCTTATATATATAAACTCCTTCCCATACGTAACTCTCTCCCACCCCCATTTCCAAAATCAGTTTTTTAACACATATAGGCTCCACATGTGGCCCCCACATGTGGGCCCCACCTTTAAATAAATTCTACCGATTATTTTGAAAAATAGGTAAATGGGAGTCTATAAAATAAGCAAAACTAAGTAACTTCTCACATAAGCATCAATAATCAATACCGTGTGCTACTATACAAGTACGCGTATTACTGTACTTTTACTACCGAGTAGTTCAACAGTATTAACGGTAAAACTTCCGCCGTTATTTTCATAAAAATATTTTTTGTCGTTTTCTCAATCCGACAATAATTCCGTTGTGGGGTCCACCAATGATTGTGCCATCGTACGAATATTCCCTGACACAAAGAATATTCCCTGACTAATCGAATATAATATGACAACTTGCATACTTTGCAAAATTTATAAATACTACCCACAACTATAACATTATCTCAAATCCACACCATAATATTAAAAAAAATATTTCGAGAAAATTAAATATTTATTCATAAAATCTGGGGTCTCACAATCTCCCCTCCTTATAGAATTTCGGCCTCGAAATTTACGTACGTGCCTGGTATGCCGAACAGGTGAGGATACCTTGACTTCGAACTCTTGAGGTATAACCTTTGAGCGTTGAATATGATCCTTCTTATCCAAGATGTTAACACGTATCTCCTCATACGTTAAATCTTCTGTTATCTCGTCCGGTTCTAAATTAATAATGTGGTTCGGGTCGTCCACATTTTTACGTAACATCGATACGTAAAAAAAAAACGTTCTGAACACGCAACATACTTGGCGGTAAAACGAGTCTATAAGCCACAGTTCCTACTTCATCGAGGATTTCAAATGGGCCAATTAAATCGAGGGTTGAGATTTCCTCTCTTCGTCGATTCTTGCTTCTAGAATAACGCCCTCTTGAACCTTCTTCATTCATCTGCTCTGAGTATGTAGCTTGAGCGGCTTTAACTTTATCGATTAAAGTCAATTCTACTCATATATTCATTATCTTCACGTGGATTCGTATATTCGCACTTGTAACCGCTTACGATCTTCTACTCAACGCGTCAGCTACCACGTTCGCACTTCCACGATGATATTGCACGGTACGATCGTAATCTTCAACAGCTCGAGCCAACGTCTTTGGCGCATGTTACGTTCGCTTTAGTTGAAGAAATATTTGAGGGTTTAAGAAATGGGTTTTGTACTGGGGCCAATACAAAATTCGATTTCACGCTCTAGGGTAGGCTAAGAAATCTTCAAGAATACTTCAGGAAATTTATTAACAATAGAATTATCATTTAAAACTGTGACTCTCATCCAAGACTTGGATAACACGTCACGTTGATACCTATCAACTTGCCATCTTCATTCATGACGTCGCCTATAAAAAGTCTGGCTTTGGTGCATTCTACACAAGGAAGTCAACAACGAAAGGATCATGGCTCTATACTTATGGCTTGATATGACAATGATTGACTTTAGTACTTTGGTTACTTTGAATTCGCATAACAGGTTGGTTAGAAGTATGAAAGCTAACAACCTTACGAAAAGCATGATGAGTAGTTAACCAATCATTTCCAAAAAAATCACATCAAAGGCAAGTATTTTCAAAGAGATAAGATCGACAGGTAACGTGAAAGTGTCGATTTGAATCAAACAAGATTTATAAACAGTGGAGGTAACGAAGGTTTCTACTATCGAAGTTTCAACCAATAAGTCAAAGTCTAATTTCTCCGAAGTCAAATTTAACCGTTGAGCGCAAGCAAGAGAGATAAAAGAATGGGTAGAACTGGTATCTAATAAGGTATAGACTTCGCAAGAATTTATAATTAACTAACCCATGATAACTTCGTTCGATTCCTCGTTAGGGTAATTCAAAACTCGATGCTGGATTTTCCCAATTGCTGTCGAAGAATTACATATAATCTATTTTAGCTTTCTTGGATCGGACTGCTCTTTCCACAATATCAACGCGTCGTGCGGCTTTTATCCATGCATCTTTCATTCTCACTCGTTCAGTTATTTCTTCTTTCAGCTGCTCCTTGACATTTGAATTCTCAGATTCTAGCTTTAATATCATATACTCTGCCAAATAGTACTTCTGTTTAACCATCGCACATCGGGTAATACAATTTTTAATTATTGCATCCCTTTGTTCTACGACCGCCTGTCGTTCTCCAGCCTGCTCTTCTAACTCATGAATATGATTTTGCAATTCTATATTTTGATTAATAAGTTCTTCTAATAAATCAACCTCAGGTTCCTCTTCTTCCTCACTCTTAGTTGCTACCTTTGCGACTAGCTTGAGTGTAACTTTTAATTCCTCAATCACCACATGGATATCTCTAATCATATTAACCTGGTTGGTGATTAGAGGTGTCTCCACGTTCTCATGTGTTTCATTGCTTATCTCAACATTTTCGGATGCCATTTGTAAATACTGCCACAAAACAAAGGTTAATCGACATGTAACATATTATTCCTATATTCTGACTGACCAATTAAATACCAAATAAACTTAGGTAGGTCATACTAGCGAAGGAATTCCCCGTCTCTCCCCTCCTAGTTCTATTCTCACATCTTAGCCAGGGATCATATCCCTAAGCTTTGATACCAACTGTGACGCCCCCAAAATTAGGTATACGTCACCCATCTTGGGTCGCCACTTACATGGTACATAAATCCAAATACAACTTAATAATACAACTGTCGTGTACAATATGACAAAACATAAACTGTGAGTTTGAATACAAATATTATCTTCTAGAGAGTATCCATACTCAAAAGGAGTCCTCATTACAATTATTATCATACTATTACATAGAATAGTGAGGACTACTAATGCTATTATCTGGTCCATCACTCCGTTCTCCGACTCGTCCCAGCTATATTCTCATTTCCTGAAGAGAACAGTGAAAGAAAGGGTGAGCTCAACTAGCCCAGTAAGAAATATTATGACTAAGATAATGCAAAACAAATTATCATTAGTCTTCAACGATGTTAAACTGATAAAATACAATAGATATCAAGTTTAACTGCAGCGGATCAAGCAAACCATTAAAAGAGTCAAGTAGAGAATAAAATCTACTATCTTTTATGATTTAAAAGGTTTTTCATGACTTTTATCGCTGGGACTCAGCTTAATAAATAATCTACATCATCGAATCACCCCTGCACTACGGCCAAGGATATTCTTTAGTATCACGACCACGAATTATCTATGCACTACGGGCCAAAGATAATCGTGTTTTCATCAACGGTCCTGATCATGCAATAAAACAATTCATCTTTGCACTACGGTCAAAGAGAATCCATAGCCATAATCATACCAAAAACTGTCCATCAATGCACTACGGGCCAATGAAGATTTTTACCACATCATTCATTACATTACGGTCATGATTACACCGAATATTCCCTGGTCATAATCATACCAAGTCCATCTATGCACTACAGGCCACAGATGACTTTATCCACATCATTTGTAACATTACGGTCATGATTACACCGAATAATCCCTGGTCATAATCATACCAAGTCCTTCTATGCACTACAGGCCACAGATGACTTTTAACATAATATAAACATGAGGATGATGACAATGACATAATAATCAATAAAACAAGTTCAAGAATTAATTTATCCAGGAACCAATAACGTCCAAATTGTCAACATGATACTGCTTTGTGCAGTAAAATTCAAGAATGCTTAGAAGAATATTTTCATGAAAAGATACTGGATGAAATGCAAATATCAAGGATATTCCACTAATTTCATGGAGTATAGAAGTCAAAATTTTAACCAACTGAGTATAATAAAGAACGGAATAACAAAAGAAATCACCATGCATGCGGTACTTCGCATAGACAGGTTATTCTAACAGAATAATAATAACGGAACCAGGTCAGGCAAAATTTGCACCGACAGGATGTTCTAACAGAATAATAATGGCGAAACTAGGTCCGGTGTAAAACACACAGACAGGATGTTCCAACAGAATAATAATAAAGACGAAACCAGGTCCGGCGTAAAACGCACAAACATGATATTCCAACAGAATAATAATAAAGATGGAACCAGGTCTGGCGTAAACGCACAGACAGGATATTCCGGCATAATAATAAATAATGGAACCAGGTCCGGCGTAAACGCACAGACATAATATTCCAACAGAATAATAAAGAACGGAATATTAGAAGAATTTCACCATGTATAGGGTAGCACGCGTATACAGGTTATTCAAACAGAATAATAAATAATGGAATAACAGAAGTTCTCTTCATGAGTACAACGAATAACATCCCTTACCGTAAAAGAAACTTGATATAAGAGTAGGAAAGTAGCAGAATACTTTTCTTATTTCTCTCTATAATTTTCTCTCTCTAGAGTTTCAGTGAATTTGTAAGAAATAATGAAGGAATGAGCTTCTATTTATAGGAGAATGGAAGTGCACTGTTCATGAACGAAATTATTTTGCAGCATTATTTCTTCAATCAACTAACAACTAAGTCAAACAACTAACCAATAAGATTTCAACAAAAATTAAAATATAATACATATATATAAACACATGTTTTCAACTTATATATATCAATATTATATATACACCACTTAATTTTTCTCCCCCATAACCAACATCAATCCCCCACCCACCCAATAATCAAATTCACTACACTCTTACACATTACTACACATCTTACATCCATCACTTTCATATAATTATTTTTCCACTATTTTCCACTCACACACATCACTTTCACTCTTCCTTTTCTTCCACCACTCTCCACTCACACATATAATATTATATATATACACACACATCACAATCTTATATATATAAACTCCTTCCCCTACGTAACTCTCTCCCACCCCCATTTCCAAAATCAGTTTTTTAACACATATAGGCTCCACATGTGGCCCCCACATGTGGGCCCCACCTTTAAATAAATTCTACCGATTATTTTGAAAAATAGGTAAATGGGAGTCTATAAAATAAGCAAAACTAAGTAACTTCTCACATAAGCATCAATAATCAATACCGTGTGCTACTATACAAGTACGCGTATTACTGTACTTTTACTACCGAGTAGTTCAACAGTATTAACGGTAAAACTTCCGCCGTTATTTTCATAAAAATATTTTTGTCGTTTTCTCAATCCGACAATAATTCCGTTGTGGGGTCCACCAATGATTGTGCCATCGTACGAATATTCCCTGACACAAAGAATATTCCCTGACTAATCGAATATAATATGACAACTTGCATACTTTGCAAAATTTATAAATACTACCCACAACTATAACATTATCTCAAATCCACACCATAATATTAAAAAAAATATTTCGAGAAAATTAAATATTTATTCATAAAATCTGGGGTCTCACAATCTCCCCTCCTTATAGAATTTCGCCCTCGAAATTTACGTACGTGCCTGGTATGCCGAACAGGTGAGGATACCTTGACTTCGAACTCTTGAGGTATAACCTTTGAGCGTTGAATATGATCCTTCTTATCCAAGATGTTAACACGTATCTCCTCATACGTTAAATCTTCTGTTATCTCGTCCGGTTCTAAATTAATAATGTGGTTCGGGTCGTCCACATTTTTACGTAACATCGATACGTAAAAAAAAAACGTTCTGAACACGCAACATACTTGGCGGTAAAACGAGTCTATAAGCCACAGTTCCTACTTCATCGAGGATTTCAAATGGGCCAATTAAATCGAGGGTTGAGATTTCCTCTCTTCGTCGATTCTTGCTTCTAGAATAACGCCCTCTTGAACCTTCTTCATTCATCTGCTCTGAGTATGTAGCTTGAGCGGCTTTAACTTTATCGATTAAAGTCAATTCTACTCATATATTCATTATCTTCACGTGGATTCGTATATTCGCACTTGTAACCGCTTACGATCTTCTACTCAACGCGTCAGCTACCACGTTCGCACTTCCACGATGATATTGCACGGTACGATCGTAATCTTCAACAGCTCGAGCCAACGTCTTTGGCGCATGTTACGTTCGCTTTAGTTGAAGAAATATTTGAGGGTTTAAGAAATGGGTTTTGTACTGGGGCCAATACAAAATTCGATTTCACGCTCTAGGGTAGGCTAAGAAATCTTCAAGAATACTTCAGGAAATTTATTAACAATAGAATTATCATTTAAAACTGTGACTCTCATCCAAGACTTGGATAACACGTCACGTTGATACCTATCAACTTGCCATCTTCATTCATGACGTCGCCTATAAAAAGTCTGGCTTTGGTGCATTCTACACAAGGAAGTCAACAACGAAAGGATCATGGCTCTATACTTATGGCTTGATATGACAATGATTGACTTTAGTACTTTGGTTACTTTGAATTCGCATAACAGGTTGGTTAGAAGTATGAAAGCTAACAACCTTACGAAAAGCATGATGAGTAGTTAACCAATCATTTCCAAAAAAATCACATCAAAGGCAAGTATTTTCAAAGAGATAAGATCGACAGGTAACGTGAAAGTGTCGATTTGAATCAAACAAGATTTATAAACAGTGGAGGTAACGAAGGTTTCTACTATCGAAGTTTCAACCAATAAGTCAAAGTCTAATTTCTCCGAAGTCAAATTTAACCGTTGAGCGCAAGCAAGAGAGATAAAAGAATGGGTAGAACTGGTATCTAATAAGGTATAGACTTCGCAAGAATTTATAATTAACTAACCCATGATAACTTCGTTCGATTCCTCGTTAGGGTAATTCAAAACTCGATGCTGGATTTTCCCAATTGCTGTCGAAGAATTACATATAATCTATTTTAGCTTTCTTGGATCGGACTGCTCTTTCCACAATATCAACGCGTCGTGCGGCTTTTATCCATGCATCTTTCATTCTCACTCGTTCAGTTATTTCTTCTTTCAGCTGCTCCTTGACATTTGAATTCTCAGATTCTAGCTTTAATATCATATACTCTGCCAAAGAGTACTTCTGTTTAACCATCGCACATCGGGTAATACAATTTTGAATTATTGCATCCCTTTGTTCTACGACCGCCTGTCGTTCTCCAGCCTGCTCTTCTAACTCATGAATATGATTTTGCAATTCTATATTTTGATTAATAAGTTCTTCTAATAAATCAACCTCAGGTTCCTCTTCTTCCTCACTCTTAGTTGCTACCTTTGCGACTAGCTTGAGTGTAACTTTTAATTCCTCAATCACCACATGGATATCTCTAATCATATTAACCTGGTTGGTGATTAGAGGTGTCTCCACGTTCTCATGTGTTTCATTGCTTATCTCAACATTTTCGGATGCCATTTGTAAATACTGCCACAAAACAAAGGTTAATCGACATGTAACATATTATTCCTATATTCTGACTGACCAATTAAATACCAAATAAACTTAGGTAGGTCATACTAGCGAAGGAATTTCCCGTCTCTCCCCTCCTAGTTCTATTCTCACATCTTAGCCAGGGATCATATCCCTAAGCTTTGATACCAACTGTGACGCCCCCAAAATTAGGTATACGTCACCCATCTTGGGTCGCCACTTACATGGTACATAAATCCAAATACAACTTAATAATACAACTGTCGTGTACAATACGACAAAACATAAACTGTGAGTTTGAATACAAATATTATCTTCTAGAGAGTATCCATACTCAAAAGGAGTCCTCATTACAATTATTATCATACTATTACATAGAATAGTGATGACTACTAATGCTATTATCTGGTCCATCACTCCGTTCTCCGACTCGTCCCAGCTATATTCTCATTTCCTGAAGAGAACAGTGAAAGAAAGGGTGAGCTCAACTAGCCCAGTAAGAAATATTATGACTAAGATAATGCAAAACAAATTATCATTAGTCTTCAACGATGTTAAACTGATAAAATACAATAGACATCAAGTTTAACTGCAGCGGATCAAGCAAACCATTAAAAGAGTCAAGTAGAGAATAAAATCTACTATCTTTTATGATTTAAAAGGTTTTTCATGACTTTTATCGCTGGGACTCAGCTTAATAAATAATCTACATCATCGAATCACCCCTGCACTACGGCCAAGGATATTCTTTAGTATCACGACCACGAATTATCTATGCACTACGGGCCAAAGATAATCGTGTTTTCATCAACGGTCCTGATCATGCAATAAAACAATTCATCTTTGCACTACGGTCAAAGAGAATCCATAGCCATAATCATACCAAAAACTGTCCATCAATGCACTACGGGCCAATGAAGATTTTTACCACATCATTCATTACATTACGGTCATGATTACACCGAATATTCCCTGGTCATAATCATACCAAGTCCATCTATGCACTACAGGCCACAGATGACTTTATCCACATCATTTGTAACATTACGGTCATGATTACACCGAATAATCCCTGGTCATAATCATACCAAGTCCTTCTATGCACTACAGGCCACAGATGACTTTTAACATAATATAAACATGAGGATGATGACAATGACATAATAATCAATAAAACAAGTTCAAGAATTAATTTATCCAGGAACCAATAACGTCCAAATTGTCAACATGATACTGCTTTGTGCAGTAAAATTCAAGAATGCTTAGAAGAATATTTTCATGAAAAGATACTGGATGAAATGCAATTATCAAGGATATTCCACTAATTTCATGGAGTATAGAAGTCAAAATTCTAATCAACTGAGTATAATAAAGAACGGAATAACAAAAGAAATCACCATGCATGCGGTACTTCGCATAGACAGGTTATTCTAACAGAATAATAATAACGGAACCAGGTCAGGCAAAATTTGCACCGACAGGATGTTCTAACAGAATAATAATGACGAAACTAGGTCCGGTGTAAAACACACAGACAGGATGTTCCAACAGAATAATAATAAAGACGAAACCAGGTCCGGCGTAAAACGCACAAACATGATATTCCAACAGAATAATAATAAAGATGGAACCAGGTCTGGCGTAAACGCACAGACAGGATATTCCGGCATAATAATAAATAATGGAACCAGGTCCGGCGTAAACGCACAGACATAATATTCCAACAGAATAATAAAGAACGGAATATTAGAAGAATTTCACCATGTATAGGGTAGCACGCGTATACAGGTTATTCAAACAGAATAATAAATAATGGAATAACAGAAGTTCTCTTCATGAGTACAACAAATAACATCCCTTACCGTAAAAGAAACTTGATATAAGAGTAGGAAAGTAGCAGAATACTTTTCTTATTTCTCTCTATAATTTTCTCTCTCTAGAGTTTCAGTGAATTTGTAAGAAATAATGAAGGAATGAGCTTCTATTTATAGGAGAATGGAAGTGCACTGTTCATGAACGAAATTATTTTGCAGCATTATTTCTTCAATCAACTAACAACTAAGTCAAACAACTAACCAATAAGATTTCAACAAAAATTAAAATATAATACATATATATAAACACATGTTTTCAACTTATATATATCAATATTATATATACACCACTTAATTTTTCTCCCCCATAACCAACATCAATCCCCCACCCACCCAATAATCAAATTCACTACACTCTTACACATTACTACACATCTTACATCCATCACTTTCATATAATTATTTTTCCACTATTTTCCACTCACACACATCACTTTCACTCTTCCTTTTCTTCCACCACTCTCCACTCACACATATAATATTATATATATACACACACATCACAATCTTATATATATAAACTCCTTCCCCTACGTAACTCTCTCCCACCCCCATTTCCAAAATCAGTTTTTTAACACATATAGGCTCCACATGTGGCCCCCACATGTGGGCCCCACCTTTAAATAAATTCTACCGATTATTTTGAAAAATAGGTAAATGGGAGTCTATAAAATAAGCAAAACTAAGTAACTTCTCACATAAGCATCAATAATCAATACCGTGTGCTACTATACAAGTACGCGTATTACTGTACTTTTACTACCGAGTAGTTCAACAGTATTAACGGTAAAACTTCCGCCGTTATTTTCATAAAAATATTTTTGTCGTTTTCTCAATCCGACAATAATTCCGTTGTGGGGTCCACCAATGATTGTGCCATCGTACGAATATTCCCTGACACAAAGAATATTCCCTGACTAATCGAATATAATATGACAACTTGCATACTTTGCAAAATTTATAAATACTACCCACAACTATAACATTATCTCAAATCCACACCATAATATTAAAAAAAATATTTCGAGAAAATTAAATATTTATTCATAAAATCTGGGGTCTCACAATCTCCCCTCCTTATAGAATTTCGCCCTCGAAATTTACGTACGTGCCTGGTATGCCGAACAGGTGAGGATACCTTGACTTCGAACTCTTGAGGTATAACCTTTGAGCGTTGAATATGATCCTTCTTATCCAAGATGTTAACACGTATCTCCTCATACGTTAAATCTTCTGTTATCTCGTCCGGTTCTAAATTAATAATGTGGTTCGGGTCGTCCACATTTTTACGTAACATCGATACGTAAAAAAAAAACGTTCTGAACACGCAACATACTTGGCGGTAAAACGAGTCTATAAGCCACAGTTCCTACTTCATCGAGGATTTCAAATGGGCCAATTAAATCGAGGGTTGAGATTTCCTCTCTTCGTCGATTCTTGCTTCTAGAATAACGCCCTCTTGAACCTTCTTCATTCATCTGCTCTGAGTATGTAGCTTGAGCGGCTTTAACTTTATCGATTAAAGTCAATTCTACTCATATATTCATTATCTTCACGTGGATTCGTATATTCGCACTTGTAACCGCTTACGATCTTCTACTCAACGCGTCAGCTACCACGTTCGCACTTCCACGATGATATTGCACGGTACGATCGTAATCTTCAACAGCTCGAGCCAACGTCTTTGGCGCATGTTACGTTCGCTTTAGTTGAAAAAATATTTGAGGGTTTAAGAAATGGGTTTTGTACTGGGGCCAATACAAAATTCGATTTCATGCTCTAGGGTAGGCTAAGAAATCTTCAAGAATACTTCAGGAAATTTATTAACAATAGAATTATCATTTAAAACTGTGACTCTCATCCAAGACTTGGATAACACGTCACGTTGATACCTATCAACTTGCCATCTTCATTCATGACGTCGCCTATAAAAAGTCTGGCTTTGGTGCATTCTACACAAAGAAAGTCAACAACGAAAGGATCATGGCTCTATACTTATGGCTTGATATGACAATGATTGACTTTAGTACTTTGGTTACTTTGAATTCGCATAACAGGTTGGTTAGAAGTATGAAAGCTAACAACCTTACGAAAAGCATGATGAGTAGTTAACCAATCATTTCCAAAAAAATCACATCAAAGGCAAGTATTTTCAAAGAGATAAGATCGACAGGTAACGTGAAAGTGTCGATTTGAATCAAACAAGATTTATAAACAGTGGAGGTAACGAAGGTTTCTACTATCGAAGTTTCAACCAATAAGTCAAAGTCTAATTTCTCCGAAGTCAAATTTAACCGTTGAGCGCAAGCAAGAGAGATAAAAGAATGGGTAGAACTGGTATCTAATAAGGTATAGACTTCGCAAGAATTTATAATTAACTAACCCATGATAACTTCGTTCGATTCCTCGTTAGGGTAATTCAAAACTCGATGCTGGATTTTCCCAATTGCTGTCGAAGAATTACATATAATCTATTTTAGCTTTCTTGGATCGGACTGCTCTTTCCACAATATCAACGCGTCGTGCGGCTTTTATCCATGCATCTTTCATTCTCACTCGTTCAGTTATTTCTTCTTTCAGCTGCTCCTTGACATTTGAATTCTCAGATTCTAGCTTTAATATCATATACTCTGCCAAAGAGTACTTCTGTTTAACCATCGCACATCGGGTAATACAATTTTTAATTATTGCATCCCTTTGTTCTACGACCGCCTGTCGTTCTCCAGCCTGCTCTTCTAACTCATGAATATGATTTTGCAATTCTATATTTTGATTAATAAGTTCTTCTAATAAATCAACCTCAGGTTCCTCTTCTTCCTCACTCTTAGTTGCTACCTTTGCGACTAGCTTGAGTGTAACTTTTAATTCCTCAATCACCACATGGATATCTCTAATCATATTAACCTGGTTGGTGATTAGAGGTGTCTCCACGTTCTCATGTGTTTCATTGCTTATCTCAACATTTTCGGATGCCATTTGTAAATACTGCCACAAAACAAAGGTTAATCGACATGTAACATATTATTCCTATATTCTGACTGACCAATTAAATACCAAATAAACTTAGGTAGGTCATACTAGCGAAGGAATTCCCCGTCTCTCCCCTCCTAGTTCTATTCTCACATCTTAGCCAGGGATCATATCCCTAAGCTTTGATACCAACTGTGACGCCCCCAAAATTAGGTATACGTCACCCATCTTGGGTCGCCACTTACATGGTACATAAATCCAAATACAACTTAATAATACAACTGTCGTGTACAATACGACAAAACATAAACTGTGAGTTTGAATACAAATATTATCTTCTAGAGAGTATCCATACTCAAAAGGAGTCCTCATTACAATTATTATCATACTATTACATAGAATAGTGATGACTACTAATGCTATTATCTGGTCCATCACTCCGTTCTCCGACTCGTCCCAGCTATATTCTCATTTCCTGAAGAGAACAGTGAAAGAAAGGGTGAGCTCAACTAGCCCAGTAAGAAATATTATGACTAAGATAATGCAAAACAAATTATCATTAGTCTTCAACGATGTTAAACTGATAAAATACAATAGACATCAAGTTTAACTGCAGCGGATCAAGCAAACCATTAAAAGAGTCAAGTAGAGAATAAAATCTACTATCTTTTATGATTTAAAAGGTTTTTCATGACTTTTATCGCTGGGACTCAGCTTAATAAATAATCTACATCATCGAATCACCCCTGCACTACGGCCAAGGATATTCTTTAGTATCACGACCACGAATTATCTATGCACTACGGGCCAAAGATAATCGTGTTTTCATCAACGGTCCTGATCATGCAATAAAACAATTCATCTTTGCACTACGGTCAAAGAGAATCCATAGCCATAATCATACCAAAAACTGTCCATCAATGCACTACGGGCCAATGAAGATTTTTACCACATCATTCATTACATTACGGTCATGATTACACCGAATATTCCCTGGTCATAATCATACCAAGTCCATCTATGCACTACAGGCCACAGATGACTTTATCCACATCATTTGTAACATTACGGTCATGATTACACCGAATAATCCCTGGTCATAATCATACCAAGTCCTTCTATGCACTACAGGCCACAGATGACTTTTAACATAATATAAACATGAGGATGATGACAATGACATAATAATCAATAAAACAAGTTCAAGAATTAATTTATCCAGGAACCAATAACGTCCAAATTGTCAACATGATACTGCTTTGTGCAGTAAAATTCAAGAATACTTAGAAGAATATTTTCATGAAAAGATACTGGATGAAATGCAATTATCAAGGATATTCCACTAATTTCATGGAGTATAGAAGTCAAAATTCTAACCAACTGAGTATAATAAAGAACGGAATAACAAAAGAAATCACCATGCATGCGGTACTTCGCATAGACAGGTTATTCTAACAGAATAATAATAACGGAACCAGGTCAGGCAAAATTTGCACCGACAGGATGTTCTAACAGAATAATAATGACGAAACTAGGTCCGGTGTAAAACACACAGACAGGATGTTCCAACAGAATAATAATAAAGACGAAACCAGGTCCGGCGTAAAACGCACAAACATGATATTCCAACAGAATAATAATAAAGATGGAACCAGGTCTGGCGTAAACGCACAGACAGGATATTCCGGCATAATAATAAATAATGGAACCAGGTCCGGCGTAAACGCACAGACATAATATTCCAACAGAATAATAAAGAACGGAATATTAGAAGAATTTCACCATGTATAGGGTAGCACGCGTATACAGGTTATTCAAACAGAATAATAAATAATGGAATAACAGAAGTTCTCTTCATGAGTACAACAAATAACATCCCTTACCGTAAAAGAAACTTGATATAAGAGTAGGAAAGTAGCAGAATACTTTTCTTATTTCTCTCTATAATTTTCTCTCTCTAGAGTTTCAGTGAATTTGTAAGAAATAATGAAGGAATGAGCTTCTATTTATAGGAGAATGGAAGTGCACTGTTCATGAACGAAATTATTTTGCAGCATTATTTCTTCAATCAACTAACAACTAAGTCAAACAACTAACCAATAAGATTTCAACAAAAATTAAAATATAATACATATATATAAACACATGTTTTCAACTTATATATATCAATATTATATATACACCACTTAATTTTTCTCCCCCATAACCAACATCAATCCCCCACCCACCCAATAATCAAATTCACTACACTCTTACACATTACTACACATCTTACATCCATCACTTTCATATAATTATTTTCCCACTATTTTCCACTCACACACATCACTTTCACTCTTCCTTTTCTTCCACCACTCTCCACTCACACATATAATATTATATATATACACACACATCACAATCTTATATATATAAACTCCTTCCCATACGTAACTCTCTCCCACCCCCATTTCCAAAATCAGTTTTTTAACACATATAGGCTCCACATGTGGCCCCCACATGTGGGCCCCACCTTTAAATAAATTCTACCGATTATTTTGAAAAATAGGTAAATGGGAGTCTATAAAATAAGCAAAACTAAGTAACTTCTCACATAAGCATCAATAATCAATACCGTGTGCTACTATACAAGTACGCGTATTACTGTACTTTTACTACCGAGTAGTTCAACAGTATTAACGGTAAAACTTCCGCCGTTATTTTCATAAAAATATTTTTGTCGTTTTCTCAATCCGACAATAATTCCGTTGTGGGGTCCACCAATGATTGTGCCATCGTACGAATATTCCCTGACACAAAGAATATTCGCTGACTAATCGAATATAATATGACAACTTGCATACTTTGCAAAATTTATAAATACTACCCACAACTATAACATTATCTCAAATCCACACCATAATATTAAAAAAAATATTTCGAGAAAATTAAATATTTATTCATAAAATCTGGGGTCTCACAATCTCCCCTCCTTATAGAATTTCGCCCTCGAAATTTACGTACGTGCCTGGTATGCCGAACAGGTGAGGATACCTTGACTTCGAACTCTTGAGGTATAACCTTTGAGCGTTGAATATGATCCTTCTTATCCAAGATGTTAACACGTATCTCCTCATACGTTAAATCTTCTGTTATCTCGTCCGGTTCTAAATTAATAATGTGGTTCGGGTCGTCCACATTTTTACGTAACATCGATACGTAAAAAAAAAACGTTCTGAACACGCAACATACTTGGCGGTAAAACGAGTCTATAAGCCACAGTTCCTACTTCATCGAGGATTTCAAATGGGCCAATTAAATCGAGGGTTGAGATTTCCTCTCTTCGTCGATTCTTGCTTCTAGAATAACGCCCTCTTGAACCTTCTTCATTCATCTGCTCTGAGTATGTAGCTTGAGCGGCTTTAACTTTATCGATTAAAGTCAATTCTACTCATATATTCATTATCTTCACGTGGATTCGTATATTCGCACTTGTAACCGCTTACGATCTTCTACTCAACGCGTCAGCTACCACGTTCGCACTTCCACGATGATATTGCACGGTACGATCGTAATCTTCAACAGCTCGAGCCAACGTCTTTGGCGCATGTTACGTTCGCTTTAGTTGAAGAAATATTTGAGGGTTTAAGAAATGGGTTTTGTACTGGGGCCAATACAAAATTCGATTTCACGCTCTAGGGTAGGCTAAGAAATCTTCAAGAATACTTCAGGAAATTTATTAACAATAGAATTATCATTTAAAACTGTGACTCTCATCCAAGACTTGGATAACACGTCACGTTGATACCTATCAACTTGCCATCTTCATTCATGACGTCGCCTATAAAAAGTCTGGCTTTGGTGCATTCTACACAAGGAAGTCAACAACGAAAGGATCATGGCTCTATACTTATGGCTTGATATGACAATGATTGACTTTAGTACTTTGGTTACTTTGAATTCGCATAACAGGTTGGTTAGAAGTATGAAAGCTAACAACCTTACGAAAAGCATGATGAGTAGTTAACCAATCATTTCCAAAAAAATCACATCAAAGGCAAGTATTTTCAAAGAGATAAGATCGACAGGTAACGTGAAAGTGTCGATTTGAATCAAACAAGATTTATAAACAGTGGAGGTAACGAAGGTTTCTACTATCGAAGTTTCAACCAATAAGTCAAAGTCTAATTTCTCCGAAGTCAAATTTAACCGTTGAGCGCAAGCAAGAGAGATAAAAGAATGGGTAGAACTGGTATCTAATAAGGTATAGACTTCGCAAGAATTTATAATTAACTAACCCATGATAACTTCGTTCGATTCCTCGTTAGGGTAATTCAAAACTCGATGCTGGATTTTCCCAATTGCTGTCGAAGAATTACATATAATCTATTTTAGCTTTCTTGGATCGGACTGCTCTTTCCACAATATCAACGCGTCGTGCGGCTTTTATCCATGCATCTTTCATTCTCACTCGTTCAGTTATTTCTTCTTTCAGCTGCTCCTTGACATTTGAATTCTCAGATTCTAGCTTTAATATCATATACTCTGCCAAAGAGTACTTCTGTTTAACCATCGCACATCGGGTAATACAATTTTGAATTATTGCATCCCTTTGTTCTACGACCGCCTGTCGTTCTCCAGCCTGCTCTTCTAACTCATGAATATGATTTTGCAATTCTATATTTTGATTAATAAGTTCTTCTAATAAATCAACCTCAGGTTCCTCTTCTTCCTCACTCTTAGTTGCTACCTTTGCGACTAGCTTGAGTGTAACTTTTAATTCCTCAATCACCACATGGATATCTCTAATCATATTAACCTGGTTGGTGATTAGAGGTGTCTCCACGTTCTCATGTGTTTCATTGCTTATCTCAACATTTTCGGATGCCATTTGTAAATACTGCCACAAAACAAAGGTTAATCGACATGTAACATATTATTCCTATATTCTGACTGACCAATTAAATACCAAATAAACTTAGGTAGGTCATACTAGCGAAGGAATTCCCCGTCTCTCCCCTCCTAGTTCTATTCTCACATCTTAGCCAGGGATCATATCCCTAAGCTTTGATACCAACTGTGACGCCCCCAAAATTAGGTATACGTCACCCATCTTGGGTCGCCACTTACATGGTACATAAATCCAAATACAACTTAATAATACAACTGTCGTGTACAATACGACAAAACATAAACTGTGAGTTTGAATACAAATATTATCTTCTAGAGAGTATCCATACTCAAAAGGAGTCCTCATTACAATTATTATCATACTATTACATAGAATAGTGAGGACTACTAATGCTATTATCTGGTCCATCACTCCGTTCTCCGACTCGTCCCAGCTATATTCTCATTTCCTGAAGAGAACAGTGAAAGAAAGGGTGAGCTCAACTAGCCCAGTAAGAAATATTATGACTAAGATAATGCAAAACAAATTATCATTAGTCTTCAACGATGTTAAACTGATAAAATACAATAGACATCAAGTTTAACTGCAGCGGATCAAGCAAACCATTAAAAGAGTCAAGTAGAGAATAAAATCTACTATCTTTTATGATTTAAAAGGTTTTTCATGACTTTTATCGCTGGGACTCAGCTTAATAAATAATCTACATCATCGAATCACCCCTGCACTACGGCCAAGGATATTCTTTAGTATCACGACCACGAATTATCTATGCACTACGGGCCAAAGATAATCGTGTTTTCATCAACGGTCCTGATCATGAAATAAAACAATTCATCTTTGCACTACGGTCAAAGAGAATCCATAGCCATAATCATACCAAAAACTGTCCATCAATGCACTACGGGCCAATGAAGATTTTTACCACATCATTCATTACATTACGGTCATGATTACACCGAATATTCCCTGGTCATAATCATACCAAGTCCATCTATGCACTACAGGCCACAGATGACTTTATCCACATCATTTGTAACATTACGGTCATGATTACACCGAATAATCCCTGGTCATAATCATACCAAGTCCTTCTATGCACTACAGGCCACAGATGACTTTTAACATAATATAAACATGAGGATGATGACAATGACATAATAATCAATAAAACAAGTTCAAGAATTAATTTATCCAGGAACCAATAACGTCCAAATTGTCAACATGATACTGCTTTGTGCAGTAAAATTCAAGAATGCTTAGAAGAATATTTTCATGAAAAGATACTGGATGAAATGCAAATATCAAGGATATTCCACTAATTTCATGGAGTATAGAAGTCAAAATTTTAACCAACTGAGTATAATAAAGAACGGAATAACAAAAGAAATCACCATGCATGCGGTACTTCGCATAGACAGGTTATTCTAACAGAATAATAATAACGGAACCAGGTCAGGCAAAATTTGCACCGACAGGATGTTCTAACAGAATAATAATGACGAAACTAGGTCCGGTGTAAAACACACAGACAGGATGTTCCAACAGAATAATAATAAAGACGAAACCAGGTCCGGCGTAAAACGCACAAACATGATATTCCAACAGAATAATAATAAAGATGGAACCAGGTCTGGCGTAAACGCACAGACAGGATATTCCGGCATAATAATAAATAATGGAACCAGGTCCGGCGTAAACGCACAGACATAATATTCCAGCAGAATAATAAAGAACGGAATATTAGAAGAATTTCACCATGTATAGGGTAGCTCGCGTATACAGGTTATTCAAACAGAATAATAAATAATGGAATAACAGAAGTTCTCTTCATGAGTACAACAAATAACATCCCTTACCGTAAAAGAAACTTGATATAAGAGTAGGAAAGTAGCAGAATACTTTTCTTATTTCTCTCTATAATTTTCTCTCTCTAGAGTTTCAGTGAATTTGTAAGAAATAATGAAGGAATGAGCTTCTATTTATAGGAGAATGGAAGTGCACTGTTCATGAACGAAATTATTTTGCAGCATTATTTCTTCAATCAACTAACAACTAAGTCAAACAACTAACCAATAAGATTTCAACAAAAATTAAAATATAATACATATATATAAACACATGTTTTCAACTTATATATATCAATATTATATATACACCACTTAATTTTTCTCCCCCATAACCAACATCAATCCCCCACCCACCCAATAATCAAATTCACTACACTCTTACACATTACTACACATCTTACATCCATCACTTTCATATAATTATTTTTCCACTATTTTCCACTCACACACATCACTTTCACTCTTCCTTTTCTTCCACCACTCTCCACTCACACATATAATATTATATATATACACACACATCACAATCTTATATATATAAACTCCTTCCCCTACGTAACTCTCTCCCACCCCCATTTCCAAAATCAGTTTTTTAACACATATAGGCTCCACATGTGGCCCCCACATGTGGGCCCCACCTTTAAATAAATTCTACCGATTATTTTGAAAAATAGGTAAATGGGAGTCTATAAAATAAGCAAAACTAAGTAACTTCTCACATAAGCATCAATAATCAATACCGTGTGCTACTATACAAGTACGCGTATTACTGTACTTTTACTACCGAGTAGTTCAACAGTATTAACGGTAAAACTTCCGTCGTTATTTTCATAAAAATATTTTTGTCGTTTTCTCAATCCGACAATAATTCCGTTGTGGGGTCCACCAATGATTGTGCCATCGTACGAATATTCCCTGACACAAAGAATATTCGCTGACTAATCGAATATAATATGACAACTTGCATACTTTGCAAAATTTATAAATACTACCCACAACTATAACATTATCTCAAATCCACACCATAATATTAAAAAAAATATTTCGAGAAAATTAAATATTTATTCATAAAATCTGGGGTCTCACAATCTCCCCTCCTTATAGAATTTCGCCCTCGAAATTTACGTACGTGCCTGGTATGCCGAACAGGTGAGGATTCCTTGACTTCGAACTCTTGAGGTATAACCTTTGAGCGTTGAATATGATCCTTCTTATCCAAGATGTTAACACGTATCTCCTCATACGTTAAATCTTCTGTTATCTCGTCCGGTTCTAAATTAATAATGTGGTTCGGGTCGTCCACATTTTTACGTAACATCGATACGTAAAAAAAAAACGTTCTGAACACGCAACATACTTGGCGGTAAAACGAGTCTATAAGCCATAGTTCCTACTTCATCGAGGATTTCAAATGGGCCAATTAAATCGAGGGTTGAGATTTCCTCTCTTCGTCGATTCTTGCTTCTAGAATAACGCCCTCTTGAACCTTCTTCATTCATCTGCTCTGAGTATGTAGCTTGAGCGGCTTTAACTTTATCGATTAAAGTCAATTCTACTCATATATTCATTATCTTCACGTGGATTCGTATATTCGCACTTGTAACCGCTTACGATCTTCTACTCAACGCGTCAGCTACCACGTTCGCACTTCCACGATGATATTGCACGGTACGATCGTAATCTTCAACAGCTCGAGCCAACGTCTTTGGCGCATGTTACGTTCGCTTTAGTTGAAGAAATATTTGAGGGTTTAAGAAATGAGTTTTGTACTGGGGCCAATACAAAATTCGATTTCACGCTCTAGGGTAGGCTAAGAAATCTTCAAGAATACTTCAGGAAATTTATTAACAATAGAATTATCATTTAAAACTGTGACTCTCATCCAAGACTTGGATAACACGTCACGTTGATACCTATCAACTTGCCATCTTCATTCATGACGTCGCCTATAAAAAGTCTGGCTTTGGTGCATTCTACACAAGGAAGTCAACAACGAAAGGATCATGGCTCTATACTTATGGCTTGATATGACAATGATTGACTTTAGTACTTTGGTTACTTTGAATTCGCATAACAGGTTGGTTAGAAGTATGAAAGCTAACAACCTTACGAAAAGCATGATGAGTAGTTAACCAATCATTTCCAAAAAAATCACATCAAAGGCAAGTATTTTCAAAGAGATAAGATCGACAGGTAACGTGAAAGTGTCGATTTGAATCAAACAAGATTTATAAACAGTGGAGGTAACGAAGGTTTCTACTATCGAAGTTTCAACCAATAAGTCAAAGTCTAATTTCTCCGAAGTCAAATTTAACCGTTGAGCGCAAGCAAGAGAGATAAAAGAATGGGTAGAACTGGTATCTAATAAGGTATAGACTTCGCAAGAATTTATAATTAACTAACCCATGATAACTTCGTTCGATTCCTCGTTAGGGTAATTCAAAACTCGATGCTGGATTTTCCCAATTGCTGTCGAAGAATTACATATAATCTATTTTAGCTTTCTTGGATCGGACTGCTCTTTCCACAATATCAACGCGTCGTGCGGCTTTTATCCATGCATCTTTCATTCTCACTCGTTCAGTTATTTCTTCTTTCAGCTGCTCCTTGACATTTGAATTCTCAGATTCTAGCTTTAATATCATATACTCTGCCAAAGAGTACTTCTGTTTAACCATCGCACATCGGGTAATACAATTTTGAATTATTGCATCCCTTTGTTCTACGACCGCCTGTCGTTCTCCAGCCTGCTCTTCTAACTCATGAATATGATTTTGCAATTCTATATTTTGATTAATAAGTTCTTCTAATAAATCAACCTCAGGTTCCTCTTCTTCCTCACTCTTAGTTGCTACCTTTGCGACTAGCTTGAGTGTAACTTTTAATTCCTCAATCACCACATGGATATCTCTAATCATATTAACCTGGTTGGTGATTAGAGGTGTCTCCACGTTCTCATGTGTTTCATTGCTTATCTCAACATTTTCGGATGCCATTTGTAAATACTGCCACAAAACAAAGGTTAATCGACATGTAACATATTATTCCTATATTCTGACTGACCAATTAAATACCAAATAAACTTAGGTAGGTCATACTAGCGAAGGAATTCCCCGTCTCTCCCCTCCTAGTTCTATTCTCACATCTTAGCCAGGGATCATATCCCTAAGCTTTGATACCAACTGTGACGCCCCCAAAATTAGGTATACGTCACCCATCTTGGGTCGCCACTTACATGGTACATAAATCCAAATACAACTTAATAATACAACTGTCGTGTACAATACGACAAAACATAAACTGTGAGTTTGAATACAAATATTATCTTCTAGAGAGTATCCATACTCAAAAGGAGTCCTCATTACAATTATTATCATACTATTACATAGAATAGTGAGGACTACTAATGCTATTATCTGGTCCATCACTCCGTTCTCTGACTCGTCCCAGCTATATTCTCATTTCCTGAAGAGAACAGTGAAAGAAAGGGTGAGCTCAACTAGCCCAGTAAGAAATATTATGACTAAGATAATGCAAAACAAATTATCATTAGTCTTCAACGATGTTAAACTGATAAAATACAATAGACATCAAGTTTAACTGCAGCGGATCAAGCAAACCATTAAAAGAGTCAAGTAGAGAATAAAATCTACTATCTTTTATGATTTAAAAGGTTTTTCATGACTTTTATCGCTGGGACTCAGCTTAATAAATAATCTACATCATCGAATCACCCCTGCACTACGGCCAAGGATATTCTTTAGTATCACGACCACGAATTATCTATGCACTACGGGCCAAAGATAATCGTGTTTTCATCAACGGTCCTGATCATGCAATAAAACAATTCATCTTTGCACTACGGTCAAAGAGAATCCATAGCCATAATCATACCAAAAACTGTCCATCAATGCACTACGGGCCAATGAAGATTTTTACCACATCATTCATTACATTACGGTCATGATTACACCGAATATTCCCTGGTCATAATCATACCAAGTCCATCTATGCACTACAGGCCACAGATGACTTTATCCACATCATTTGTAACATTACGGTCATGATTACACCGAATAATCCCTGGTCATAATCATACCAAGTCCTTCTATGCACTACAGGCCACAGATGACTTTTAACATAATATAAACATGAGGATGATGACAATGACATAATAATCAATAAAACAAGTTCAAGAATTAATTTATCCAGGAACCAATAACGTCCAAATTGTCAACATGATACTGCTTTGTGCAGTAAAATTCAAGAATGCTTAGAAGAATATTTTCATGAAAAGATACTGGATGAAATGCAAATATCAAGGATATTCCACTAATTTCATGGAGTATAGAAGTCAAAATTTTAACCAACTGAGTATAATAAAGAACGGAATAACAAAAGAAATCACCATGCATGCGGTACTTCGCATAGACAGGTTATTCTAACAGAATAATAATAACGGAACCAGGTCAGGCAAAATTTGCACCGACAGGATGTTCTAACAGAATAATAATGACGAAACTAGGTCCGGTGTAAAACACACAGACAGGATGTTCCAACAGAATAATAATAAAGACGAAACCAGGTCCGGCGTAAAACGCACAAACATGATATTCCAACAGAATAATAATAAAGATGGAACCAGGTCTGGCGTAAACGCACAGACAGGATATTCCGGCATAATAATAAATAATGGAACCAGGTCCGGCGTAAACGCACAGACATAATATTCCAGCAGAATAATAAAGAACGGAATATTAGAAGAATTTCACCATGTATAGGGTAGCTCGCGTATACAGGTTATTCAAACAGAATAATAAATAATGGAATAACAGAAGTTCTCTTCATGAGTACAACAAATAACATCCCTTACCGTAAAAGAAACTTGATATAAGAGTAGGAAAGTAGCAGAATACTTTTCTTATTTCTCTCTATAATTTTCTCTCTCTAGAGTTTCAGTGAATTTGTAAGAAATAATGAAGGAATGAGCTTCTATTTATAGGAGAATGGAAGTGCACTGTTCATGAACGAAATTATTTTGCAGCATTATTTCTTCAATCAACTAACAACTAAGTCAAACAACTAACCAATAAGATTTCAACAAAAATTAAAATATAATACATATATATAAACACATGTTTTCAACTTATATATATCAATATTATATATACACCACTTAATTTTTCTCCCCCATAACCAACATCAATCCCCCACCCACCCAATAATCAAATTCACTACACTCTTACACATTACTACACATCTTACATCCATCACTTTCATATAATTATTTTTCCACTATTTTCCACTCACACACATCACTTTCACTCTTCCTTTTCTTCCACCACTCTCCACTCACACATATAATATTATATATATACACACACATCACAATCTTATATATATAAACTCCTTCCCCTACGTAACTCTCTCCCACCCCCATTTCCAAAATCAGTTTTTTAACACATATAGGCTCCACATGTGCCCCCCACATGTGGGCCCCACCTTTAAATAAATTCTACCGATTATTTTGAAAAATAGGTAAATGAGAGTCTATAAAATAAGCAAAACTAAGTAACTTCTCACATAAGCATCAATAATCAATACCGTGTGCTACTATACAAGTACGCGTATTACTGTACTTTTACTACCGAGTAGTTCAACAGTATTAACGGTAAAACTTCCGCCGTTATTTTCATAAAAATATTTTTGTCGTTTTCTCAATCCGACAATAATTCCGTTGTGGGGTCCACCAATGATTGTGCCATCGTACGAATATTCCCTGACACAAAGAATATTCCCTGACTAATCGAATATAATATGACAACTTGCATACTTTGCAAAATTTATAAATACTACCCACAACTATAACATTATCTCAAATCCACACCATAATATTAAAAAAAATATTTCGAGAAAATTAAATATTTATTCATAAAATCTGGGGTCTCATAATCTCCCCTCCTTATAGAATTTCGGCCTCGAAATTTACGTACGTGCCTGGTATGCCGAACAGGTGAGGATACCTTGACTTCGAACTCTTGAGGTATAACCTTTGAGCGTTGAATATGATCCTTCTTATCCAAGATGTTAACACGTATCTCCTCATACGTTAAATCTTCTGTTATCTCGTCCGGTTCTAAATTAATAATGTGGTTCGGGTCGTCCACATTTTTACGTAACATCGATACGTAAAAAAAAAACGTTCTGAACACGCAACATACTTGGCGGTAAAACGAGTCTATAAGCCACAGTTCCTACTTCATCGAGGATTTCAAATGGGCCAATTAAATCGAGGGTTGAGATTTCCTCTCTTCGTCGATTCTTGCTTCTAGAATAACGCCCTCTTGAACCTTCTTCATTCATCTGCTCTGAGTATGTAGCTTGAGCGGCTTTAACTTTATCGATTAAAGTCAATTCTACTCATATATTCATTATCTTCACGTGGATTCGTATATTCGCACTTGTAACCGCTTACGATCTTCTACTCAACGCGTCAGCTACCACGTTCGTACTTCCACGATGATATTGCACGGTACGATCGTAATCTTCAACAGCTCGAGCCAACGTCTTTGGCGCATGTTACGTTCGCTTTAGTTGAAGAAATATTTGAGGGTTTAAGAAATGGGTTTTGTACTGGGGCCAATACAAAATTCGATTTCACGCTCTAGGGTAGGCTAAGAAATCTTCAAGAATACTTCAGGAAATTTATTAACAATAGAATTATCATTTAAAACTGTGACTCTCATCCAAGACTTGGATAACACGTCACGTTGATACCTATCAACTTGCCATCTTCATTCATGACGTCGCCTATAAAAAGTCTGGCTTTGGTGCATTCTACACAAGGAAGTCAACAACGAAAGGATCATGGCTCTATACTTATGGCTTGATATGACAATGATTGACTTTAGTACTTTGGTTACTTTGAATTCGCATAACAGGTTGGTTAGAAGTATGAAAGCTAACAACCTTACGAAAAGCATGATGAGTAGTTAACCAATCATTTCCAAAAAAATCACATCAAAGGCAAGTATTTTCAAAGAGATAAGATCGACAGGTAACGTGAAAGTGTCGATTTGAATCAAACAAGATTTATAAACAGTGGAGGTAACGAAGGTTTCTACTATCGAAGTTTCAACCAATAAGTCAAAGTCTAATTTCTCCGAAGTCAAATTTAACCGTTGAGCGCAAGCAAGAGAGATAAAAGAATGGGTAGAACTGGTATCTAATAAGGTATAGACTTCGCAAGAATTTATAATTAACTAACCCATGATAACTTCGTTCGATTCCTCGTTAGGGTAATTCAAAACTCGATGCTGGATTTTCCCAATTGCTGTCGAAGAATTACATATAATCTATTTTAGCTTTCTTGGATCGGACTGCTCTTTCCACAATATCAACGCGTCGTGCGGCTTTTATCCATGCATCTTTCATTCTCACTCGTTCAGTTATTTCTTCTTTCAGCTGCTCCTTGACATTTGAATTCTCAGATTCTAGCTTTAATATCATATACTCTGCCAAAGAGTACTTCTGTTTAACCATCGCACATCGGGTAATACAATTTTGAATTATTGCATCCCTTTGTTCTACGACCGCCTGTCGTTCTCCAGCCTGCTCTTCTAACTCATGAATATGATTTTGCAATTCTATATTTTGATTAATAAGTTCTTCTAATAAATCAACCTCAGGTTCCTCTTCTTCCTCACTCTTAGTTGCTACCTTTGCGACTAGCTTGAGTGTAACTTTTAATTCCTCAATCACCACATGGATATCTCTAATCATATTAACCTGGTTGGTGATTAGAGGTGTCTCCACGTTCTCATGTGTTTCATTGCTTATCTCAACATTTTCGGATGCCATTTGTAAATACTGCCACAAAACAAAGGTTAATCGACATGTAACATATTATTCCTATATTCTGACTGACCAATTAAATACCAAATAAACTTAGGTAGGTCATACTAGCGAAGGAATTCCCCGTCTCTCCCCTCCTAGTTCTATTCTCACATCTTAGCCAGGGATCATATCCCTAAGCTTTGATACCAACTGTGACGCCCCCAAAATTAGGTATACGTCACCCATCTTGGGTCGCCACTTACATGGTACATAAATCCAAATACAACTTAATAATACAACTGTCGTGTACAATACGACAAAACATAAACTGTGAGTTTGAATACAAATATTATCTTCTAGAGAGTATCCATACTCAAAAGGAGTCCTCATTACAATTATTATCATACTATTACATAGAATAGTGAGGACTACTAATGCTATTATCTGGTCCATCACTCCGTTCTCCGACTCGTCCCAGCTATATTCTCATTTCCTGAAGAGAACAGTGAAAGAAAGGGTGAGCTCAACTAGCCCAGTAAGAAATATTATGACTAAGATAATGCAAAACAAATTATCATTAGTCTTCAACGATGTTAAACTGATAAAATACAATAGACATCAAGTTTAACTGCAGCGGATCAAGCAAACCATTAAAAGAGTCAAGTAGAGAATAAAATCTACTATCTTTTATGATTTAAAAGGTTTTTCATGACTTTTATCGCTGGGACTCAGCTTAATAAATAATCTACATCATCGAATCACCCCTGCACTACGGCCAAGGATATTCTTTAGTATCACGACCACGAATTATCTATGCACTACGGGCCAAAGATAATCGTGTTTTCATCAACGGTCCTGATCATGCAATAAAACAATTCATCTTTGCACTACGGTCAAAGAGAATCCATAGCCATAATCATACCAAAAACTGTCCATCAATGCACTACGGGCCAATGAAGATTTTTACCACATCATTCATTACATTACGGTCATGATTACACCGAATATTCCCTGGTCATAATCATACCAAGTCCATCTATGCACTACAGGCCACAGATGACTTTATCCACATCATTTGTAACATTACGGTCATGATTACACCGAATAATCCCTGGTCATAATCACACCAAGTCCTTCTATGCACTACAGGCCACAGATGACTTTTAACATAATATAAACATGAGGATGATGACAATGACATAATAATCAATAAAACAAGTTCAAGAATTAATTTATCCAGGAACCAATAACGTCCAAATTGTCAACATGATACTGCTTTGTGCAGTAAAATTCAAGAATGCTTAGAAGAATATTTTCATGAAAAGATACTGGATGAAATGCAAATATCAAGGATATTCCACTAATTTCATGGAGTATAGAAGTCAAAACTTTAACCAACTGAGTATAATAAAGAACGGAATAACAAAAGAAATCACCATGCATGCGGTACTTCGCATAGACATGTTATTCTAATAGAATAATAATAACGGAACCAGGTCAGGCAAAATTTGCACCGACAGGATGTTCCAACAGAATAATAATGATGGAACCAGGTCCGGTGTAAAACACACAGACAGGATGTTCCAACAGAATAATAATAAAGATGGAACCAGGTCCGCCGTAAAACGCACAGACATGATATTCCAACAGAATAATAATAAAGATGGAACCAGGTCCGGCGTAAACGTACAGACAGGATATTCCGACAGAATAATAAATAATGGAACCAGGTCCGGCGTAAACGCACAGACAGGATATTCCGACAGAATAATAAAGAACAGAATATTAGAAGAATTTCACCATGTATAGGGTAGCCCGCGTATACAGGTTATTGCATCAGAATAATAAATAATAGAATAATAGAAGTTCTCTTCATGAGTACAACAAATAACATCCCTTACCGTAAAAGAAACTTGATATAAGAGTAGGGAAGTAGCAGAATACTTTTCTTATTTCTCTTTATAATTTTCTCTCTCTAGAGTTTCAGTGAATTTGTAAGAAATAATGAAGGAATGAGCTTCTATTTATAGGAGAATGGAAGTGCACTGTTCATGAACGAAATTATTTTGCAGCATTATTTCTTCAATCAACTAACACCTAAGTCAAACAACTAACCAATAAGATGTCAACAAAAATTAAAATATAATACATATATATAAACACATGTTTTCAACTTATATATATCAATATTATATATACACCACTTAATTTTTCTCCCCCATAACCAACATCAATCCCCCACCCACCCAATAATCAAATTCACTACACTCTTACACATTACTACACATCTTACACCCATCACTTTCATATAATTACTTTTCCACCATTTTCCACTCACACACATCACTTTCACTCTTCCTTTTCTTCCACCACTCTCCACTCACACATATAATATTATATATACACACACACATCACAATCTTATATATATAAACTCCTTCCCCTACGTAACTCTCTCCCACCCCCATTTCCAAAATCAGTTTTTCAACACATATGGGCCCCACATGTGGCCCCCACATGTGGGCTCCACCTTTAAATAAATTCTACCGATTATTTTGAAAAATAGGTAAATGGGAGTCTATAAAATAAGCAAAACTGAGTAACTTCTCACATAAGCATCAATAATCAATACCGTGTGCTACTATGCAACTACGCGTATTACTGTACTTTTACTACCGAGTAGTTCAACAGTATTAACGGTAAAACTTCCGCCGTTATTTTCATAAAAATATTTTTGTCGTTTTCTTAATCCGACAATAATTCCGTTGTGGGGTCCACCAATGATTGTGCCATCGTACGAATATTCCCCAACACAAAGAATATTCCCTGACCAATCAAATATAATATGACAACTTGCATACTTTGCAAAATTTATAAATACTACCCACAACTATAACATTATCTCAAATCCACACCATAATATTAAAAAAAATATTTCGAGAAAATTAAATATTTATTCATAAAATCTGGGGTCTCACATTCACAACCATTTATTTTGTAACCATTGCGACTGACTTGGTCCCTGTCTAGTCCCATATATAGCTGGGACTTGTACATTAGCCGGAATCGTTGATCCCTTAATCAAAGCCTACAAAAACTACATCTTATTAAATGAAGTCATAGTTAATATGGAGTATATATATATATATATATATGTCATGCTTATGAAATTGAAGTTACTTTTTTCTATAGCCAAAGTGCAAATTTTTTATCACGATTGATCTGAATATCTTTATCAGTTATGCCAGGATGCTTCACTTTTACCTCGTCATCGTACAATCTATACAATGTTATAAACATTAACATATTGGAATGTATATTATATGTCATTGAAAGTTAAGGTATAAATTTTCAAGTTTACATGTGTACCTCACAAATTCGTCAATCTCCTCGTAATTGAGAAGAATGTAAGTATGTGCAGCATGTAATTCTTACTCAGAGAGGAATATGCACTTTCCTTTTCCATAAGCGCGGCCCGATAGACCAAATAAAGAATACCGACCATTTAGTTCAACATTTCACCATCGTCATGTCTCGAGACTCGATTGGCCTTTGTCAAGACTTCATCCGAAAAATAGTCTGAGACAAACGTAGATATCTCATTGAAACTGTATGCCTCACATATTTACCCCTCGACATAAGCTTTATTCTTCACCATCCTCTTAAGATTTCCCATCACCCTCTCGAAAGGGTACATATATTGAATTGGACCCCCAACACAAGCTTCATAGGGAAGATGAATTTACAAATGCTCCATAGAGTCAAAAAAACCAGGTGGGAATATTTTTTCCAGTTTACAAATGATCTCTATGATGTTCTTCTCAAGTACAGACATGTCCTTCTCATTTAATGTTTTTGAACATAAGTCTTTAAAGAAACAACTAAGATCCGTCAAAGCATCACATATTGGTTTATCAAGCAGATCCTGAAATGCTATAGGCATGAGTCTCTCCATGAACATATGACAGTCATGACTGTTCATCCCTTACAATTTCTCACCCGTAACACACCTTACAATGTTTAACGCATATCCATCTGGTAGTTTTAGAGACTTAATCCATGTGCACACATCTTCAACTTGTTTTTTGGATAATGTGTACCTTGCATGCGGTTTGACAATCTTACCAATAGGAGATTCATAAAGTTCTAATCTAGGATGCTTATAAATATCTTTCATGTCCAAACGTGCCTTATCATTATCTTTTATCTTCCCCGTAACATTCATCACGGTGTTAAACACATTGTTGAACACATTCTTCTCAATATGCATCACATCTAGATTATGACGAATCAAATTTGTAGACCAATAAGGCAGTTCCCAAAAGATGCTTCTCTGACCCCAGTTATGAGATTCGCCAAACCCATTTATTATGTTTGTGGCATAAATCTTACCAAATGGGATGACTGGCAATCTCATCACACGGTCTCTCATCTCCGTTCCCGACAATCGCGGTGCAGGCATATCATTGTCTACTTTCCCTTTCCTGAAGTGTTCTCTATTTCTTCGAAACGGGTGATCTACTGGCAAGAACCGACAATAACAGTCAAACCAGCAAGGCTTTCGACCTTTTGATAGATTGAAAGACTTTGTATACTCCATACAATACGGACAAGCCAACTTCCTGTGTGTACTCCATCCAGCTAACATACCAAAAGCTGGGAAGTCACTTATAGTCCACATAACCGCTACCCTAAGGTTGAAATTTATTTTTGTTGCAACATCCCAAGTTAGTACTCCATCCTCCCACAATACCTTCAACTCGTCTATAAGAGGTCTCAAGTAAACATCTAAGTTTTTTCCTGGACTTTTAGGACCAGGAACCACGAGTGAAAGAAACAAGTATGGCTATTTCATACACATCCAAGGAGGCAAGTTGTACAGAGTAACAATCACAGGCCAACATGAGTACGGAACAGCTGAGTGGCCAAACGGGTTGAAACCATCGGTGGACAATCCAAGCCTCACATTTTTAGGTTTTAATGCAAACCCAGTATGTGCTAAGTTGAAATCTTTCCAAGCCTGCCCTTCTGCGGGATGATTTAGTTCTCCATCTTTAGCTGTAGATTTCGCATGCCAACTCATATGTTCAGCTGCTCTTGAAGACATGTACAATCTTTTAAGCTAATGTGTTATTGGAAAATACCTCAGAATCTTAAACGGTATAGTTAAATTTTTTGTAGTCATACCCTCTTTATTAGGCCTAAACCAATCATGACTGCAGAGCGTGCACCTTGTCATCTGTTTATTTTCCTTATAAAATAACATGCAATCGTTGGGACATGCATCAATCTTTTGGTATCCAAGACCCAACTTCTTCACCATTTTCTTACAAAAGTAATAGTTATCAGATATTTTCTCACCGTCAGGCAACATAATCTTAATGGCCTTCAAGAGCGACTCAAAACACTCATGGTTCATGTTGTGATCAGCCTTGATGTTAAGTAATGTCACCACTGCAGAAAATGTAGTATGTTTGGTGCAACCATGCTACAATGGCTCGCTACCCTCGTCTAACAACTTAAAGAAGTCTTTGGCATCAGAATTCATAGGTTGCTCTTTGCCTTGTTCCCAATCAAAATCTGGCCCTGCAATATTATGAACCATTTCATTCATACGATGAGTACTACTGCCTGGATTGTGTACTTCTGTGATGCCACCATCTCTTCTCTGCCCATGTGCCCACCAACATTCTTCGTAATTTTTTATGAACCTAGAAACAAGTAAATGATAGTTTACCACGTCTCTATCCATATAATTTTCATCTAACACTTCAAACATGAACATCGTATCTTGTTCTGACCATTCACACATTTCGGGCGACTATACGTATACTCCAAAAATACTTGGCAACCAGCTCTAAATTTAGCTATAGCACCTATCTAGGCACTTAACTTTCAACGTGCCATCCAACTACGGTCTGAATAGAGGTCCATGATACCACGGTACCTACTATAGACAACATGAGCTTATTAATGTATAGCATGATTGTAAGCATATGACTTGAGCATACTTGTAACTATATGATTAACATTTAAGCATACTTGTAAGCTTATGACTTGAGCATACTTGTAAGCATATGACTTGAGCATACTTGTAACCACATGACTTGAGCATACTTGTAAGCATATGACTTGAGCATACTAGCTAGTAAGCATATAACTTGAGCATACTAGCTAGTAAGCATATACCTTGTTTTTTTGTATACATATTCTTGTATACATAAGTGTTAAATACCCTTATTTTTTTGTTATAGCCAAAACAGTCTCTTTATTGACCAAGTGCGTCTAGTTACCTTCTCTATTGCACTAACAGTTCCCTAACTCTACCTATTTTGGCTTAACAGACCCCCAATAGCTTACCATGCCAACAACCAAGCTTGGCTTTGCCTCGTGAGGCTTGGCTAGGCTTGGCTAAGCTTGGCGTGACCTCGTGTGGCCTCGCGGTCCAAAGCCCAACCCATCAGGTCCAACAACCCCTTAATAGGCTCTAGTGGATCACCAATATATTTATATCTAATTGATAAGCAGCACCCATGCTATCTATATAAACAAAACCCAATTTACTGAAAATTACTAAAATTAAGCTACTCACATATTCCAACAATTCAATTTCTCATTTTATTTCAATAATGGGCATAGCTTTCCTATAACCAAAATCTATTATATATTTTTAATCACCATCAATGTTAAATTTAGTAGTTCCC
This sequence comes from Panax notoginseng, assembly GCA_016801055.1. Taxonomy (NCBI): domain Eukaryota; kingdom Viridiplantae; phylum Streptophyta; class Magnoliopsida; order Apiales; family Araliaceae; genus Panax; species Panax notoginseng. The sequence goes on along the minus strand of CM029012.1, from coordinate 223,725,452 downwards.
AACTTCCCCTACATTAAGCAATCTTTATCATAATGAGAAAATAGTAGTCTTACACACATATTTGTATACGTTAGAAAAAAAAAGGATAACGTTCATATAATAGATTAAATGGATTAATAGAGGTACTCTATTTTGCAGACAAAAGTTTTATTCAAACCGTAACCATTTCACTAGTCTTCCCTATCTTCCAAATATCATGCCGCAAAATAGTTGATGACTTTTAATTCTAAAATTACTCTTATATAAATTAAACCTAAAACTGTTCACAATAAAAGAGGTAAAAAAATTCAACTAAAAACTTATACTTATAGCAACTGACCATATCGAAACAAAGGTAATTTTCAAGTATACAACTAGTAATCAAAGAAAGTTAATAAGTATGTGGCCCAATTCCAAATGTCGATAATGTAATGACTCAGAAAATCCTATGTAATATTCAATTATTATAATGTTGAATTTTGAGTATAATTTTTTTTATGATGTTATGTTATTTCTCATTGTGACAAAACTATTATTTATTTAATAGTTTATTAAAGCATCTTGATTTTTGAAGGATAAAGAAATAATGTATCATCATGAATTATTTAAGATTACATGGAATCGTCATTTTAATAATATATGTGCTAACTATTGTTGCTAGCCAAAAGAAAATATAATGTATAAAATTCTATGTGTTTTAAATTTAACAAAAGACCATATTAAAATATTGGGCCCTATTATATTGTGCTAGGTATGCTTGCAAATATGTGGCATAACATTTTTAGAATTTGGACTCATACTTTAAAATACCAATATTCCTAAATTGGGCCAACCCAAATATATGCTTGCAAGCCTCCTATATAAATTCTTCAAAGTATGCATTTTACTTCTACATAAAGCCCAACTCCCACATCCATATCCAACCCCTTGGAGTGTCCAGTTAAGCAGCTCATTGAAAGGAGAAAAGGGAACTATTCCAAGTTCAAATGTGAGTAAGTAATTGGACGATGTTGGTTATAGTTAGTTAGTTTAGCTAAACAGACAAATAGCAGGCCAGCTACACTTGCAGAGGATAAGATGTAGCAAGAAAACTAAGGTCTGTAGGGTGGCTGTGAAGGGGCTGTGCAAGCTAGGTTAGGAATAATGTCTGTATAGGGGCCAACTAGGAGGTGATGCAGTTAACAGTAGAAGGAACCAAGCTCAGCCATAAAAAGGGCCAAGCTTATTTACTAGTTTAGCTTCATCCCTTAACAGAGGCCAAAAAGCTATAACAATCCAGTCATATAGAGAGAGAGAGTGGGAGAGCTTCGGCTAAGAGAAGGAAATTGGGCAGTAAACTATTGCCACCTCTAAGCTACTAAGGTACTCTTTCTTATCGTCTTTCCAGTCCGTTTTTGTACCACTTATGCTCTGTTTTGGCTGAATGGCCTGGAATAGATATAAGGGGTAGTGTGATATTTCTTTGATATGTGTACTATTGTGATTTGGGACTGTTTAGTATAGTCCTATGCTTGTTGTTGTTTAAGCCATATAGCTGGGGGACAATAAGCTAAGAGATTATTTAATGTATACATATATAAGGACTGCACTCTATGTGTTTGAAAAATTGCCAAGCTAAGGACTGATTTGGCATCTATGTGTATTAACTATGATTTAGAGTCCAAACTAGAGTCAAATTGATTATATAAGTATACTTTATGCTTGACCGTATCATGTATCAAATTAACTAACAACCTAAGGTAGATGAACACTTGAGCAAAACAAGTAAAATAGACTGGGATAATGAGCTCCATATGGAATGCTATTTGAAGCTTAACTTGCAATGTCTATCACTTGCTTCTAATATGGTTAGTACACTATAACATGATATCTATAATTTCAAACCAATAATTCTAATACATGTGAAGTTTAAGCATGTTAGTTTTCTAGGAACAAAGTCAGTCCTTATGGCTGTTATTGAAAGTTTTCTTATGATGATCATGTCATGCTTCTAATATATTTATTATAAGAAGTTCTTGTTTTCATGTTGCCTAACCATGTTACCTTGGTACCTAGATGTTTTTCAAATCATGCTACCTTGTACTAAATTAAGGCCTATTAGGTGCTATTTGTAACTGAAGCTAAAAGCTTTTTGTGTAGGCTCTTTGAAGCATAAACATATATTGTATAACATGTACGTGAAGTGATAACCTTTGTGTTGCACACTTAATGACTGATTTGATAAATTATTGCTAAACCTTGCCTAAAAGGCCTAGAAGAGACACAACTAACTGTGACGCCCCCAAAATAGGTCCAATCCATCCAACCCATTCTGAGTCGCCAAATACATGGTACAGAAAATAACTACAACTTTATTATTACAATTGTCGTGCAAAATACGACAACACATATACTGTGAGTTTAAATACAAATATTGTCATCTAGACAGTATTCATACTCAATTAAGTCCTCATTATACTTATTGATACACTATTTTACAAAATAGTGAGGACTACTAAAATAACTGTCTTGAACCATCATTCCACACTTCGACTAGTACTCGCTACATTCTCGCCTCCTGAGAAGAAAAATGGAACAACAAGGGAAACGGTGAGCTCAACTAGCCCAGTAAAGAATATTATGACTAAGATAATATACAACAAATTATCGTTAGTCTTCAACATGGAAAAATTTAATAGAATACAATAGACAACAAGTTTTAAATCAATATTCGCAGCGAAAAAAATAATTCATAGAAGAGTTACGTAGAGAATGAAATCTACGATTATCTATGAATTTAAAATCCCATCATCAACATTTTATCCCTGTAACATCAATCAATAAATATCTTTAATCAAATTGTCATCTTTGCACTACAGGCCAAAGATATTCATCAGTTGGTCATGTTCATCTCAACACCTGTTCATCTTTGCACTACGGGCCAAAGATATTCATCAGAAATCATTCATCTTCGCACTACAGGCCAAAGATATTCATTAATATCATCATTTAGGACTGAGGATGATGAAAAATATTTTAAAGAAAACGAATCCAGTGAAGCAAAAGAACAAATATTAGGGATTCGTATTACAGTTTATCCATGTCCAAAAATACCTCATAAACAATCATAGTGGAGTAAAATTCAAGAACGAACAAAACATGGATACAATCAAAGCTAGTATCCAGAATAGATATTTTGGACAAAAAGAAGAAAAAAATCATTTCCCGGTGAATAGTACCGTATTCATGAATAGTGCCGTATACATGAATAGTGACGTATACGTGAATAGTAACTCCGACACCAAAAGATAGAAACTTCACAAAAATCATCATTATGCTTCGTGAATAGTACTCGTGAATAGTAACTCGTGAATAGTAACTCATGAATAGTAACTCGTGAATAGTAACTCGTGAATAGTAACCCCGACATGAAAAGTTCCAAATTTGATAAAAATTTCCAACCAATACTTCGGCATAATGATATTGAAGAAAATAATATCATTTAAGAAGAAATAACATCCCTTACCTCAGCAAAAACAGTACTTCTAGTTGAAACACCGGATATAGGCTATGACTTGAACTTGCACAGTATATCAATACTCAAAGTATTAGAATACTCACAAGAATACGCTCACTAATATAGAGAGAGAAATAGAGAGAAACTTGTGTTTCGGGTGTGATTTTCAATTTTAACCTAAGCACCCTATTTATAGGAAAATGCTTAGAACACCAAAGCAGAAAATTGAATATAATAATATTATATTTACAAAATTGTCAACCCCATCTTAGAAGATCTGAATTCAGCCCATTCTTATCACATGTTGAGCCCACTAATTTGCAAAAAATGTTTTTCTTTAAAATAATAATTAAAACTTTCAAAAATCAATTATTTCGAAACTTCAGAACTTCAATAATTCATAATAAATAGCCCTTTTATCAGAAAATTCGAATCTCGTGAGTTTTTATAGGAAATTCAATTCTCTACAACTTTGCAGAAGAAGGTTTTTCCAAATTCCAAACAAAAATTGACCGAAATCTACAAACGGGCGATTTTACAGTCAATAATAAATTTTCGGTCAAGAATTGTGTCCACCAACACACAAAACATGTGTTAATCATTTAATGCCACAAAAATACTCTTCCTCCTAATATACTCATATATTCCACATTCATTGTAAAAATATCACCATCAATATATTATTAAAATAATATATTTAAATGAATTATTTTATCAGAAAAAGATAAAATATTAATTTTCAACAATTGTCACATTAAAATTTTTCTCCATCTATATCCACATAAAATTAATATTTTTCTCATCATATAAATCAATAATTAATTATACACAAATAATATTACAGAATCACAGTACTGGCAACCAGGCCGTTCCCAGGAAAGAGGGAGCTTTCCAATAAGGATCTCTCCTTACTGGTGCGCAATTAGATGACCAAACCTCTCCTTAGACAGAACTTTCTAGACATTGCCAATAATGTTATCTAATAATATTATTCAGATAATATAAATTATTATTCCGATAATAGAAAATACTGTGTAGTGACAATTATTAAAATAACAGTAATATAAAATATCAACGCAGCAATTATTGAATCAATAAAATATAATATTGAACAGTAATTACTGTAACAATTATTGAGTAGTGCCTTCTTACGTAAGAATCAATAATTGGTGCAATACCATGTGCTACTGTGCAACAACGCGTATTACTGTGTTTTAACCACCGGGTATTCCAACAGTATTAATGGTAACAACTACGCCGTTATTTATAAACAACTTATTTTTGTCGTTTTCTTCATCCAATCGCTTTCCGTTATGGGGCCCACAGAAGACTGCGCCGTCGTACGAATATTCTCCGACAGTAAGAATATTCCACGACCAAGCGAATATTCCCCGACAATAATGAATACTTTATAACCACTTGCTGTAACGACCCCAAAATCTATACAATTTAAATCCCGACTTCGGTCGTTAATCATACATTCAACCTCTAAATAATACATCATTATTCGATGTTAAACTTAATAAAATTGTGAAATATTTAAAACTTTTATACATTTCCTTCTTTCTTGCCCTGAATCGCAACCATTACATTGCATCTCTTTGATTCAATATTATATCATGAATCATTACAACAAAATGACTATACAAAGTCTTACATCATAACTAAATATCCATATACATTAGATAGCTCAACTTACATTTCAACAACATGTTACGTTCAAAATATGAAATACATTTCTCATAAAACATAAGTAATCTTCGTGAATATAGATCTCTATAACTCACATAACACGTATCTTTACCTTAAAATCTTGACCTGCAAAAGTGGTTATTTGCAAGAGTGAGCTCGACAGCCCAGCAAAGTCTAACAGTTTTCATGCAGCACATAGCACATAATAACATGCTCGACATATATCTCATTAAAGTAACATGGCATACATGCTTTTAATTCACATAACAAATATAAAGATTGAGTTCCTTACTCAATCATCATTACTTAGCCAAAATAATGCAGTCATATATTGACTTTAACATTTCATGATTTCAACATGCATAACATATCAATTTAAAATAGTTCATCAAGTCCACGTAGAAAATAGGAACCGAAAGACTTGCCTTGATCGTTGTTTCCCAATAATAGCTTAACAGCTTACAGTTATCTGCACTTCACTTGCCCTACACAATTATATAATCATACACATCAACTATTAGTCACATAACAACACATAGCAATTGTAATGTAAAATCTACTCTACGTCTCATAACCCTTCCTATCATAAATACACAATGTTCAATTTAATTGTGTTAACTTTCAACTTATATCTCACTGTATTTCATATTTGCAGTTCATTCAAGTGCTTAAGTCTTGCTAGGACTACTTATTAATTTTATATTAAACCCATTCCATATCTTATAATATCCATTTCAATTGAATTGAAATACTTTTTAAGTTCATTAACACTTGGCACGACGTTTCGACGTTCATTCGTCACACGCCCGATTTGCCTCTCTTGTGTAAGCTTACTATGCTTCTATAACTCATCTAATACATCATGTATTAATGTTAAGCATCATTATAATTATTAATATTCATGTTTTATAACTTAGGATATCATCTTTTATGGTCAAGAGCACTACACATGCATATGTGCATGCCCGACACCCTCTGAAAACACAATAGTCCTAAATATGACCATTTTGACCCATCCTAATGACCTCAAATTGAAAAACTTAAAGAACGAAAGTTGTAGGTCTACTCTTCCTCTTTCCGGATCATCTTGAATCACCTCAATCGGAGTTCGTATGAAGAAGTTATGGTTATTTTACTACAAGAGGTCAAAACTGTCCAAGTCAGACCACAAATCCGGCGCTGGGGCGCGGATCAGTGGCGCAGGGGTGCGAGTACCAGCGCCGGGGCGTGAGTTACAGCGCTGGGGCGCGAGCTCTAGCGCTGGGGCGCGAATTATAAGCTAGCCAGTGGCGCTGGGTCGCGAAATTTAGTGCTAGGGCTCAAATTTTGGCGCTGGGGCGCCGAAACTTGCAGAACCCAACCACGAAGAACATAACAACTAAATTTTTGTCTATAACTTAATTTCTAACTAATTAACATCCATAACTTCATCACAAACTACACTTAAACGTTTAACAATCATCCGTATAACAATTACCAACAATTAAACAACTACTTTAGAAAACTTCATTATTTGAAAACACTGTTTTTAAGAAAAACTCCATTGTTAATGTTGTTTAACACTGTAATATCAATAATAACCCAAACTTGATTACTTTAAAGTACGATTCTCTGAAATTCATACCCAATTAACATACATAAGCTTCAATTTCACAATTAGCATACGATAAAATACTAATTTTGTTATACTCCAAAACATGTTCACGTTCATCCTCATGTCCACTGTAAAACTAATTTCTTCTTTCTCTTTGAACGTATTTTAGCATACAACATATATATACATTTATGCTAGTATAACCATTAAAATTATAAATACACATAATTTCCTAACCAATTATAAATCATGGTTTATATACAATTTTTGTAAAAACTTTATACATAAGTGAAGAACACAGAGACTTAGGCATAATGACGTAAAACATATATACTTACATATATTAAAGTTATAGTCACATACCTTTTCTTGCTTAAAAAATACTTGTTAGACACCACATAAATTATTTGAAATTCTTAGACTTTCTCTCAGCTTCTCCCTCTATTCTCTCTCAAGTTATCTGTACTCTCTCTTCCTCAGGATAGCAAATAATAAAACTGATAACTCAAGCATACGTAAAATAAAAGAAACCGATATGGCCTTAATTCCAATACTAAATATATCAGTTAAACGTATATCCATTATAAATATATTTTATTTATTTAATTTGTTTTATTATTAATTCAAAATTAAAAAAACCAAAAGCCATAAGGCTTTATTTGGCAAAACAATTTAAAACTGGGAGACTTAATAAACTTAAGCCTTGTTTGGCAAAATAAATTACAACTACTTTAATTTATTTTAATAACCACTTATAATATAGTTATTTGTCACACTTCTAATTAATTAAGTTTTCATACTTAATTTAATTAATTCTAATGACAATTCATTGCATAATATAATAATTTATTTAATCATTATAAATTCTCTAACTTAATTATTAAATTAAATTAGATTACTATTTCAAAATAATTACTTTCCTTAACTCATTAATTATTTATTAAACAAATAAATAATCAAATCACATCAAATCAATTAAACAAATACTTATTCAACAATAAACACATCCATTAAATATTTATATAATTCAATAAATATTTAAATATTATAATAAAAATTTGGATTGTTACATCATTCCCTCCTTACAAGGATTCTGTCCTCAGAATCACAACTAAAACCACTCATTCGCTACAATCTTTCCTACTTACAAAGATTCTGTCCCCAGAATCGAAGACACAAATTACACAAATAACTCAGAGAAATCTTTCATCATTTTATCTAAATATAGATTTTATATTTCCTACTACATTCATTACCTAACAAATTGTAGGTTTCATTTATAATTTTCATTTGAACTCAATTATATTTTGAGTATTATATATCTTAACCCATTCATTTCCTTTTCTAAGGATCGCTATCATCAATACTTGGGATATTACATTCACCCTTTCTTCTAAGAATTTCGTCCTCGAAATTTTATCAATTAATATTTATTCATTCCATCTATCAAAGTAGATTTTACATTAATACTATATTCATTCCTTAGGTTCTATAACCACTTCTTCCACAAAGATCATTCTACAATTATTAACTTTTCTATTAAAAGTTTCACAAATTTCTTTGATAACTCATCCCCTTCTCCTTTCAAAATCTCTTCTCACTTAATCAACACATTCATCATTCAGTGCCGCATTCTACGACTTACTTCTTTCTAAGGAATACTTTCCTTTCCATATTCACTTCAGAATAACATGAATCCTCCACAATTGCTCAATAATTGGGAAACAGTATGAATAACTCAAGATTTTAAAAGATTATCCAATCATGCTGAGGGGTCACAAGACCTTGAACTACGTCCCCAGGTTATCAAGTATATCTCGACTTGAACCTTTAACAGTCATAAGACTATAAGGACCTCCGTACTTAGGGTGTTAAGCCCTTCGTACAATGTATTGTGCATAAACATTTTAGCACAAAGTGTAAACTAAGCGTAACCTCTAATAAAAGAGTTGTTCATCTCAGAATTTAGAGTGCAAGCATTCAACTGAGGGTCTAATGACCACGAACCATGTCCACAGTTATAAGTAATCTTTCAACTTTAACTTTAACAGTCATAAGATTATAAGGACTCCACGTACTTAGGGGGATCAATCCTTCGTACAATGTATTGTGCACAAATATTTCAGCGCAAAGTATAAACTAAGCGTAACCCCTAATAATAGGGTTGTTCATCTCAGCTTTTCAACATCTGAATCCACACCAAAACAATTTGGTTTGGCATAACTTCTTAAGAAACTCTTGAATTTTATGAACATCTTTCAATATTTGTCTAGCTGAATAAAATAGCATAGTCCTCTACAATAACTCGGACATTAACCGAAATATACATATACATACATATATATGTATTCTCATATCTTAAAGAAATCTCAAAAATCTTTTTATGACGTCATGATACCGCACTGTATTTACAGTCCGTTGAGGATTCCGTCATTTGGTGACTTTTCATACTACATCATAACATAGTGGGCTGACGATCCTTAGATCACATCCAACACTAGGTAATACTGCATTGGTGACTCCATCGTTTTTATCATCTTTGCACCAGGTTACATGATGCATTAATGATATAAAATATATTTTGATATATTGCAAATCATTTTTGTCTAGCCGAAGTAATTAGCATAGACATACGAATAACAGTATTGTTGTTAAAACTCATTGGTTCCATCATTTGATCCAATGTTTTTCAAGAAAATAAAAGTGCAAACATCAGCACGAAGTCAATAAATTTCGAAAGTCTAGCATAGCTAGTAGATTTAGAATACCTATGCTTCCACCATCAACTCCACTTTCTATAATGATCCATTGCTTAATAGGTCTATCTATTCCTATCATCCTCAATACTCCATTCACACTTAATTATACCCTAGTTCATCAAACTTACCACACGTTATGAGTTCAGGAACTTGCCACAATCATATGAGTTTAAGAACTTATCCTAGTCAGACCATAGGCGTCCATTCGCTGAGGGGTTCAAAAACATACCATATAATTATGAGTCACGAACCTACCATAAGTATGAGTTTTAAGAACTCGCACTTAAGCTTATAATATTCTCTAACTATACTCTACCTATCTGTTATACATATGAGAAAAGAATCACCTTTTCAACAGGCATATAGCAAATAGCGCGACATAAACATTCCAATGATTATCAATGTCATAAACTGAGTGCAAGCACAAAACCCTCGCCCATACAAAGGTTTGTACAACTCAACCATCACATGAGTTCTCAATTGAAATCCCACCTAACTCTATCTTTCTTTTAACTTGCTCTTTGCTCGATACGAATTCCTCGTATCACATCATCTATAACTCCTCATGAGTTTTCCCGTACTATTTCATAGTACACCATCTTCATAGCATTAAGCTATAATCATTCAAACATTACAGACCATCTTCCTTTTATAACTTAAACAGATCACGTCGTGACCTTATTCTATAATCATCTCTCTTAAAATTCTTTTGTTAACTCGTGATCGTTTTGTTTTACGATCCTCATTCTTTCCTTTTTTCATCATTTACAACGTTATTCGTTATCTTGGCTATTGGAGTTAGGAAACTCCCATTTCTTATCTTTATATCTTCAAGATTCTTCTTTGAATCTTCTTGTTTATATAACAATTCTTCCTTTAAGAATTCTAACTTCAGTTACATCACTCAAAATTTCATTCGAGTTCTACACTTTCATCATACGTATCTATTTCTACACTTGGTACACCTCAAGTCTCTAACAGTTTCAATATGGTACGCTGAGTGATTTCCCACAAACAATCAACAAACTAGGTTCCGAGTTGCTAGTTCGTATATACCTCCGCTCCTTGAAGGAATCGTTTAGCCCAGATACCATACATTAACTATTAAAGAGTACAATTGTACCACACTTAGACATAACTCTCTATTCATAACTTCTTTATCACTCTTCTTTTTTATAGACATTATCTATTTATTATCACCTTACATCCTTATTATTGGAGTTGGGTAACCCCACATTCATATTCCTTATAACTCTACGAGATTCTTCTTTGAATCATTTCACGCAAGTTTTAACCCTTCTTTATACGTTTCTTACATTACTTCTTATTGTTCAAACTCTAGTTGAGCTTATTCGTTCCTTATCTTCACCTCTCTTCTCTAAGGTTATAGCCTAAGGTACTCTTACCTAAGGTTTCTAACCTATTAGCTTTGATACCAACTGTAACGACCCCAAAATCTATACAATTTAAATCCCGACTTCGGTCGTTAATCATACATTCAACCTCTAAATAATACATCATTATTCGATGTTAAACTTAATAAAATTGCGAAATATTTAAAACTTTTATACATTTCCTTCTTTCTTGCCCTGAATCGCAACCATTACATTGCATCTCTTTGATTCAGTCTTATATCATGAATCATTACAACAAAATGACTATACAAAGTCTTACATCATAACTAAATATCCATATACATTGGATAGCTCAACTTACATTTCAACAACATGTTACGTTCAAAATATGAAATGCATTTCTCATAAAACATAAGTAATCTTCATGAATATAGATCTCTATAACTCACATAACACATATCTTTACCTTAAAATCTTGACCTGCAAAAGTGGTTATTTGCAAGAGTGAGCTCGACAGCCCAGCAAAGTCTAACAGTTTTCATGCATCATATAGCACATAATAACATGCTCGACATATATCTCATTAAAGTAACATGGCATACATGCTTTTAATTCACATAACAAATATAAAGATTGAGCTCCTTACTCAATCATCATTACTTAGCCAAAACAATGCAGTCATATATTGACTTTAACATTTCATGATTTCAACATGCATAACATATCATGCAATTTAAAACAGTTCATCAAGTCCACGTAGAAAATAGGAACCGAAAAACTTGCCTTGATCGTTGTTTACCAATAATTGCTTAACAGCTTACAGTTATCTGCACTTCACTTGCCCTACACAATTATATAATTATACACATAAACTATTAGTCACATAACAACACATAGTAATTGTAATATAAACTCTACTCTACGTCTCATAACCCTTCCTATCATAAATACACAAGGTTCAATTTAATTGTGTTAACTTTCAACTTATATCTCACTGTATTTCATATTTGCAGTTCATTCAAGTGCTTAAGTCTTGCTAGGACTAATTATTAGTTTTATATTAAACACATTTCATATCTTATAATATCCATTTCAATTGAATTGAAACACTTTTTAAGTTCATTAACACTTGGCACGTCGTTTCGACGTTCATTCGTCACACGCCCGATTTGCCTCTCTTGTGTAAGCTTACTATGCTTCTATAACTCATCTAATACATCATGTATTAATGTTAAGCATCATTATAATTATTAATATTCATGTTTTATAACTTAGGACATCATCTTTTATGGTCAAGAGCACTACACATGCATATGTGAATGCCCGACACCCTCCGATTGCCTCCGAAAACACAATAGTCCTAAATATGACCATTTTGACCCATCCTAATGACCTCAAATTGAAAAACTTAAAGAAAGAAAGTTGTAGGTCTACTCGTCCTCTTTCCGTATCATCTTGAAGCACCTCAATCAGAGTTCGTATGAGGAAGTTATGGCTATTTTACTACAGGAGGTCAAAACTGTCCAAGTCAGACCACAAATCCGGCGCTGGGGCGCGGATCAGTGGCGCCGGGGTGCGAGTACCAGCGCCGGGGCGCGAGTTACAGCGCTGGGGCGCGAGCTCTAGCGCTGGGGCGCGAATTATAAGCTAGCCAGTGGCGCTGGGTCGCGAAATTTGGCGCTGGGGCTCAAATTTTGGCGCTGGGGCGCCGAAACTTGCAGAACCCAACCACGAAGAACATAACAACTAAATTTTTGTCTATAACTTAATTTCTAACTAATTAACATCCATAACTTCATCACAAACTACACTTAAACGTTTAACAATCATCCGTATAACAATTACCAACAATTAAACAACTACTTTAGAAAACTTCATTATTTGAAAACACTGTTTTTAAGAAAAACTCCATTGTTAATGTTGTTTAACACTGTAATATCAATAATAACCCAAACTTGATTACTTTAAAGTACGATTCTCTGAAATTCATACCCAATTAACATACATAAGCTTCAATTTCACAATTAGCATACGATAAAATACTAATTTTGTTATACTCCAAAACATGTTCATGTTCATCCTCATGTCCACTGTAAAACTAATTTCTTCTTTCTCTTTGAACGTATTTTAGCATACAATATATATATACATTTATGCTAGTATAACCATTAAAATTATAAATACACATAATTTCCTAGCCAATTATAAAATCATGGTTTACATACAATTTTTGTAAAAACTTTATACATAAGTGAAGAACACAGAGACTTAGGCATAATGACGTAAAACATATATACTTACATATATTAAAGTTATAGTCACATACCTTTTCTTGCTTAAAAAATACTTGTTAGACACCACATAAATTATTTGAAATTCTTTGACTTTCTCTCAGCTTCTCCCTCTATTCTCTCTCAAGTTATCTGTACTCTCTCTTCCTCAGGATAGCAAATAATAAAACTGATAACTCAAGCATACGTAAAATAAAAGAAACCGATATGGCCTTAATTCCAATACTAAATATATCAGTTAAACGTATATCCATTATAAATATATTTTATTTATTTAATTTGTTTTATTATTAATTCAAAATTAAAAAAACCAAAAGCCATAAGGCTTTGTTTGGCAAAACTATTTAAAACTGGGAGACTTAATAAACTTAAGCCTTGTTTGGAAAAATAAATTATAACTACTTTAATTTATTTTAATAACCACTTATAATATAGTTATTTGTCACACTTCTAATTAATTAAGTTTTCATACTTAATTTAATTAATTATAATAACAATTCATTGCATAATATAATAATTTATTTAATCATTATAAATTCTCTAACTTAATTATTAAATTAAATTAGATTACTATTTCAAAATAATTACTTTCCTTAATTCATTAATTATTTATTAAACAAATAAATAATCAAATCACATCAAATCAATTAAACAAATACTTATTCAACAATAAACACATCCATTAAATATTTATATAATTTAATAAATATTTAAATATTATAATAAAAATCTGGATTGTTACACTTGCTTATTTAAAATATTTGCGCATTTTACCCATAACTAACCACATTAATCAAATCAACCGTTACTATTTCAGAATAATAAATAGAGGAAATTAAATTTTATTTATTAATAATTTGAGGTCTTACAACCTCCCCTCCTTATGAAATTTCGTCCTCGAAATTGACATACGTATCTGGTGTTTCGAAAAGATGAGGATACCTCGCTTTCATTTCCGTTTCCAACTCCTAGGTCATTTCCTCAATAGCATGGTTTCTCCACTTTAACTTGTGGTATGACCTTCGTGCGTAGGACATGCTCCTTCCTATCCAAGATCTTGACAGGTTCCTCCTCGTAAGTTAAGTTTTCGGCTATCTCATCCGGTTCTTACTCAATAACGTGGTTTGGGTCTTTCACATATTTACGAAGCACAGATATATGAAAAACATTATGAACACGAGACATACTTGGAGGTAACGCGAGTCTATAGGCCACATTTTCTACTCGGTCAAGAATCTGAAATGGACCAATAAATCGTGAATTGAGCTTTCCTCTCTTCCCAAATCTTGTAACTCCTTTCCATGGAGCTACACGTAAAAATACATGATCCCCAATGTCAAATTTCACGTCTTTTCGATGAAGATCCGCATAACTCTTTTGTCGATCCTGTCAAATTCCACGTCAACAATACATGATCCCCAATGTCAAATTCCACGTCCTTTCGATGAAGATCCGCATAACTCTTTTGTCGATCCTGTGCCGTTTGTATACATTGTCGAATCGTTTGGATCTTCTCTGTAGTCATTCGTACCAACTCTGGTCCCAACAATGTTGCTTCACCCACCTCGTCCCAGCATACTGGAGAACGACACTTTCGTCCATACAATGCTTCAAAGGGAGCCACACCTATACTTTCCTGATAACTGTTATTGTAGGAGAATTCCACCAATGGTAGGTACTTATCCCAACTTCCTTTGAAATCTAGGACACAAAGTCTTAATAGATCTTCAAGAGTTTGAATAGTCCTCTCTGATTGCCCATCCGTTTGAGGATGGTATGCCGAACTGAACCGTAAATCCGTGCCCATAGCTTTTTGCAAGCTAACCCAAAATTTTGAAGTGAATCTTGGGTCACGATCCGAAACTATGGATACTGGCATGCCATGCAACCTTACAATCTCATTCACGTACATACTAGCAAGACGTTCAAAGGAATAAGTCTCCAGTATCGGCAAGAAATGATTAGACTTGGTTAATCTATCAACTATAACCCAAATAGCATTTATGCCTTGAGAAACCGTGGGAAGACCCGTAACAAAATCCATGGTAATGTGTTCCCACTTCCATTTCGGAATCTCAAGTGGTTGCAATGGACCCTTTGGTACTTGATGCTCCGCCTTTACACATTGACAAGTTAAACACCTCGAGATAAACTTTGCAATCTCTCTCTTCATATTGTTCCACCAAAATGTATGTCGAAGATCACGATACATTTTAGTACTTCCAGGATGGATTGCAAATGGTGTATTGTGTGCCTCCATCATGATCTTGTACTTCAAATCAGAATCGTTAGGAACACAAAGTCTGGAGTGGACTCAAAGAATTCCTTCTTCATCGATTCTTGCTTCTGGAATAGCACCTTCTTGCACTTTCTTCTTCATACGCATCAGCTCCGGGTCTGTAGCTTGAGCAACTTTAACTTTATCGATTAAAGTTGGCTCTACGCGTATACTTGACACCATCGCACTCGTTCCTGCATATGATCTTCTACTCAACGCGTCAGCTACCACGCTTGCTTTTTCAGGATGGTATTGAATAGTGTGGTCGTAATCTTTTAACAGCTCGAGCCAACGTCGTTGCCGCATGTTGAGTTCTTTTTGAGTGAAGAAATATTTGACGCTTTTATGGTTTGAATATATCTCCACTTTCTCCCCATATAGATAGTGCCTCCAGATCTTTAGCGCGAAAACGACTGCTGCTAACTCTAGATCATGAGTAGGATAATTCCTCTCATATTCTTTAAGTTGTCGCGAGGCATAGGATATGACTTTCCCACGTTGCATGAGAACACATCCTAACCCTTTGCCTGAAGCATCGCTGTAGATAACAAATCCATCCGAACCAGATGGTATTGTCAGAACAGGTGCCGAAATGAGTCTCCTCTTAAGCTCTTGGAAACTCTTCTCGCATTCTTCGCTCCATACGAATTTGATATCCTTCCGAGTCAGCTGAGTTAACGGGGTAGCGATTCAAGAAAACCCTTCTACGAATCTCCGATAATAACCAGCTAAGCCTAGAAAGCTACGTATTTCGATTACTGACTTATGTTGCTCTCAACTGTGACTCATATCCCAATCTTGGATAGCACGTCACAATGACACCTATCAGTTTACTACCGCACGAATATGGCATCCCCTACGGAGAGTCTGGATTCAGTGCATTCCACAAAGGAAGTCACCAGATAGAGGCTCGGTTATCAACTTCTATAGTTAGATTTTTAACTCCTGAAGTTCAATAGGAGCCATTCGATATGAGATTTTAGAAATGGGTTTTGTACCGGGTTCAAAGTCGATACAAAATTCAATATCACGCTCTGGGAGTAAGCCAAGAAATTCTTCAGGAAATACGTCAAAATTTTTACTAACAATAGAAATATCATTCAAATCTCACATATTTTTGTTCAAGTCCATGACATGGCTAAGAAAGCTTGACATCCGTTTTTTAATAAACGAATGACTTTACGGCTTGATATGAAAGAGTTTGACTTCAATGGTTTGGTTGCTTGAATTTGAATAACAGGTTGCTTAGGAATATGAAAACTAACAACCTTACGAAAGCAATCAATTTTGGCATGATGAGTAGTTAACCAGTCAATCCCTAAAATCACGTCAAATGTAAGTATCTTTAAAGAGATAAGGTCAACAGGTAAGGTGATGGTGCCAACTTGGATCAAACAAGATTTATAAACAGTGGATGTAACGAAAGTTTCTCCTAACGGAGTTTCCACAGATAGGTACAAGTCTAATTTTCTCCGGAGTCAAGTTTAAACGTTGAGTATAAACAGGAGAAATAAATGAATGGGTAGAACTGGTATCTAATAAGGTATAGACTTCGCAAAAATTTATAATTAACTAACCCGTGCTAACTTCGTTCGGGTTCCTCGCATTCTGACCAGTCACGAAAAATGCTCTTCCAGGAACCGTTGACTTTGACTTTTCTGGGACAACTTTTTGAGTCACCACCCCCGTTGGACTTGGTTTCGCTATAGTGCAATCTCGAGCGATATGTCCTTCCTTTCCACAGTTATAACATACCTTAAACTGTTATGGACAGTTTGGGCTGATATGTCCTTCTTTTCTGCACTTATAGCATATGACCGGTGGTCGTTCTCCTCCCTTAGAACCAGTTGCTGCTGGTGCTGACGTCTTCGTATTGTCATTGTTGAATCTCCTCTTTTTAAAATCTCCTCCCGACTCGCTTCTTCTATTTTCATAGCCACGATTACCACCAGAGTGGTTGCCGTTCTTGTCTGTATTTTTCTTTCTCCGCTGGTTATCATTGTTCTGATGACTGTTGTCACCGATATGATCCTGGTTGTGGTCCCTCGATTGACCATACTCGTTATCTCGCTCTAATAATTGAGCCCTGTTGACAACATCTGAATAGAGAGAAAATTTATGAGAAATGAGATATTGACGTATGCCGGGTTTCAAACCTCTCAGAAACATCCGCGTCATACGTTCCTCATTCTCCACCAAATGAGGTGCAAACCTGGACAACTCTGCAAATTTTGCCTCGTACTGGGATACCGTCATGTTATTCTGCTCCAGTCTAATAGACTCTACCTCCTTCATATGACGAATACTTTCAGGAAAGTACTTGTCATTGAACAGTTTCTGAAATGTCTCCCAAGACATGCTGAGTGCGGCAGGTTGAGTATGTTTCACAGACTCCCACCAGTAGTCTGCCTCGCCACGGAACATAAAGGTGGCGAATGGAACCTTCTGTTCCTCCGTGCATCCCAAGACATCGAATATCTTGGTAATTTGCTTGACCCACGTTTCTGCCATGATCGGATCTGGCTTTCCCTTAAATTCTGGTGGTCCCAACTCTTTGAACTGCTTAGCTGTGACCAGCTGTGCGTTGCCATTGTTTCTTCCTATATTTTGAACAGAAATCTCCTTCGTCTGGTTTTGCATGAACCGCAAAAAATTTCTAAACATCTCATCGTTCATCGTCTGCTCAGTGGTGTTGTTCACAGGAGGAACATTGCCAGCCTGTTGCACGTTCTCCTCGTTGGTGAGTACAGGTGTCTCCACCGTCTCATTTACTCCACTGTTAACATTCTCAGTCGACATTCTCAAATACTGCCATAAAATAAGGGTTAATTTAACAAATTAACATATCACATAATATCTCTATATTATGATCGACCAGCAAATAAGCTTAGGTAGGACACACTAGCGAAGGATTTACTCGTCTCTCCCCTCCTAGTTCTATTCCACTATCTCTGCCAGAGATCATATCCCTAAGCTCTGATACCAACTGTGACGCCCCCAAAATAGGTCCAATCCATCCAACCCATTCTGAGTCGCCAAATACATGGTACAGAAAATAACTACAACTTTATTATTACAATTGTCGTGCAAAATATGACAACACATATACTGTGAGTTTAAATACAAATATTGTCATCTAGACAGTATTCATACTCAATTAAGTCCTCATTATACTTATTGATACACTATTTTACAAAATAGTGAGGACTACTAAAATAACTGTCTTGAACCATCATTCCACACTCCGACTAGTACTCGCTACATTCACGCCTCCTGAGAAGAAAAATGGAACAACAAGGGAAAGGGTGAGCTCAACTAGCCCAGTAAAGAATATTATGACTAAGATAATATACAACAAATTATCGTTAGTCTTCAACATGGAAAAATTTAATAGAATACAATAGACAACAAGTTTTAAATCAATATTCGCAGCGAAAAATAATAATTCATAGAAGAGTTACATAGAGAATGAAATCTACGATTATCTATGAATTTAAAAGCCCATCATCAATATTTTATCCCTGTAACATCAATCAATAAATATCTTTAATCAAATTGTCATCTTTGCACTACAGGCCAAAGATATTCATCAGTTGGTCATGTTCATCTCAACACCTATTCATCTTTGCACTACGGGCCAAAGATATTCATCAGAAATCATTCATCTTCGCACTACAGGCCAAAGATATTCATTAATATCATCATTTAGGACTGAGGATGATGAAAAATATTTTAAAGAAAACGAATCCAGTGAAGCAAAAGAACAAATATTAGGGATTCGTATTACAGTTTATCCATGTCCAAAAATACCTCATAAACAATCATAGTGGAGTAAAATTCAAGAACGGACAAAACATGGATACAATCAAAGCTATTATCCAGAATAGATATTTTGGACAAAAAGAAGAAAAAAATCATTTCCCGGTGAATAGTACCGTATTCATGAATAGTGCCGTATACATGAATAGTGACGTATACGTGAATAGTAACTCCGACACCAAAAGATAGAAACTTCACAAAAATCATCATTATGCTTCGTGAATAGTACTCGTGAATAGTAACTCGTGAATAGTAACACATGAATAGTAACTCGTGAATAGTAACTCGTGAATAGTAATCCCGACATGAAAAGTTCCAAATTTGATAAAAATTTCCAACCAATACTTCGGCATAATGATATTGAAGAAAATAATATCATTTAAGAAGAAATAACATCCCTTACCTCAGCAAAAACAGTACTTCTAGTTGAAACACCGGATATAGGCTATGACTTGAACTTGCACAGTATATCAATACTCAAAGTATTAGAATACTCACAAGAATACGCTCACTAATATAGAGAGAGAAATAGAGAGAAACTTGTGTTTCTGGTGTGATTTTCAATTCTAACCTAAGCACCCTATTTATAGGAAAATGCTTAGAACACCAAATCAGAAAATTGAATATAATAATATTATATTTACAAAATTGTCAAGTCCATCTTAGAAGATCTAAATTCAGCCCATTCTTATCACATGTTGAGCCCACTAATTTGCAAAAAACGTTTTTCTTTAAAATAATAATTAAAACTTTCAAAAATCAATTATTTCAGAACTTCAGAACTTCAATAATTCATAATAAATAGCCCTTTTATCAGAAAATTCGAATCTCGCGAGTTTTTATAGGAAATTCAATTCTCTACAACTTTGCAGAAAAAAGTTTTTCGAAATTCCAAACAAAAATTGACCGAAATCCACAAACGGGCGATTTTACAGTCAATAATAAATTTTCGGTCAAGAATTGTGTCCACCAACACACAAAACATGTGTTAATCATTTAATGCCATAAAAATACTCTTCCTCCTCGTATACTCATATATCCCACATTCATTGTAAAAATATCACCATCAATATATTATTAAAATAATATATTTAAATGAATTATTTTATCAGAAAAAGATAAAATATTAATTTTTAACAATTGTCACATTAAAAATTATCTCCATCTATATCCACATAAAATTAATATTTTCCTCATCATATAAATTAATAATTAATTATACACAAATAATATTACAGAATCACAGTACTGGCAACCAGGCCGTTCCTAGGAAAGAGGGGGCTTTCCAATAAGGATCTCTCCTTACTGGCGCGCAATTAGATGACCAAACTTCTCCTTAGACAGAACTTTCTAGACATTGCCAATAATGTTATCTAATAATATTATTCAGATAATATAAATTATTGTTCCGATAATAGAAAATACTGTGTAGTGACAATTATTAAAATAACAGTAATATAAAATATCAACGCAACAATTATTGAATTAATAAAATATAATATTGAACAGTAATTACTGTAACAATTATTGAGTAGTGCCTTCTTATGTAAGAACCAATAATTGGTGCAATATCGTGTGCTACTGTGCAACAACGCATATTACTGTGTTTTAACCACCGGGTATTTCAACAGTATTAACGGTAACAACTATTCCGTTATTTATAAATAACTTATTTTTGTCGTTTTCTTCATCCAATCGCTTTCCGTTATGGGGCCCACAAAAGACTGCGCCGTCGTACGAATATTCTCCGACAGTAAGAATATTCCACGACCAAGCGAATGTTCCCCGACAACAATGAATACTTTATAACCACTTGCTTATTTAAAATATTTGCGCATTTTACCCATAACTAACCACAATAATCAAATCAACCGTTACTATTTCAGAATAATAAATAGAGGAAATTAAATTTCATTTATTAATAATTTGGGGTCTTACACTAACAGTTAGCATAATCCTTGTTACCATACTAACTGTTATTGTAATAACTGGACTGATATGCTATGCTATACTACTATGGATTGAAATGGTGAGCTCTTTGTTAACTGTTTTGGAAGCCTATCTCTGGATAATTATACCTTGTATTCCAGTTTTTAAATAAGGAATGTATAGTTTATAGCAAGTACATTATGTAATAACACTTGTGTTAAGAGTTGAAGGACTATTTTCTGTTTTTGTGCCATAAGCTCAAATGACTGCTATGCAATGGTTGTTACTTTAATGACTCTCATGCCCAACTCTTGTTAAGTTTTGTTAATGCTTGGCTTAGGCACAAGGAGATAGGTTGGTTGTGGTGTTATAAGGTGACTTAATGGAATTGTAGAGCAAGCAAATAGCTATGGCACCAGTGATTCTAGACTGTGTACACCACATGCTCGACGAAAGACCCAAGTGGACTGCTTAAGTTAAAAGTCAGGTATTAGACACAAATAAGGTTGGAAATTGATTCATGTATTACATGTATGGAATAATTAACAAGTTAAGCCTATTAGAAGGAAATTAAATTTCAAAAAATTAGCATGGCAAGACACATTGTCAACTGTTTTTGGGCAGTAAATAAACTTGAAGATTAAGCCTCATAGGTTTCTAAAAGAGACTAAAATAGTATCTTATCTCTAAAATAATTTTGCCTAAGCGAAGTAGAAAATCAGAAGTTGTTATGTAAAAGTGAACTTGGTGCAGGGCTACTGCCTCGGCAGTAACAGTAGACATATAAATAGTGTCTAAGGAGCTCTCAGATAATACCCTTATAGCTGTTCAACAGCTCATTTTTTTAATTTTGTTAAAACAGTGTTAATAGGTCTGTTGTGGTAGAACAACAGCAAGATGAATCAGTTATATGAGTAGTGGGTCCATCTTGTTTTAGATACTGTTTAGTGCAGTCCAAAGAGAGTAAAATGAAGATGGCTAATGTTCTTTTTCTAGCCTTCTATAATATCTGCAACATACAAGAGAAAGAACTGCTGCTTAACGGCAGTAGCATGAACCAGCAGCAGTGAGCCTAAAAGTTTTGGTTGACAACTCTCCTAAAGTTGTTGGGTAATACACTTATATTACTATAGATCCCTATTTGATAGTTTCCAATTATAAATAAAAATCTCACCTATTTTATGTTCTAAACTCTAGCATAAGTGGAACTAAAATTTACCCAAAATGGGGACCAAGAAGTAAGGGTTGCTCCCCATTGGCAGCAATAGTTGGCTTTAGGCAATGGCAAAGAGCTATTATGACTATGATTAAAGGTCCTTTTGAAATTCAAATTTTAGCTAATAGTTGACTATAACTAAAAAGTTTATAACTTCCTAAATAAATAAGTATAGTCTAAGTTAATTTACAAAAAGGCATATAAACTATCCTTGAAAGTTTGTAAGTATAACAATGAAAGGAGAATGGCAAGGGCTGCTGCTATTGGCAACAGTAATTGACTGCATGTGACGCCCCCAAATTCGGGTACTTGAAATTCGAACTCGGTGTTTCACGATACCATTTCTATAAGCGGAATAATACTAATAATAATAACAATAATATAAAATTCAGACTTAATTTACATATGCATCAAAGTTTACTCCCAAGTATGAGACCTTTAAACATTCATTACATCATAGATAATAAATAACATTGTCTTAATAAACTTTAACTATTACACAGAATATAATAAATTTCATTCGAACAGCTTTCCTTTCCCCTTGTTCTTGCCTGAGCCTTCGGGTTGATCATACTTAACTGAAAATATTTAATTTAAGCAAGAGTGAGCATTTGAGTGCCCAGTAAGTAATAACAGATATAAACATTAACTGAAAGGGTTAAATGTTTTCTTTGTACTACCCTTCTACAACAAGTCAATAGTTGTGAAGTAATCTGAACCGATAATAATAACATAACAACTCTCCATTAAATTTTTGAAACTACGTAATGACTATAATTGGGGTTTAGGTGACATACTATGAATATTATTTTTAATTTTCGAATAGGTTTAGCAGAAATTTATCTATAAATCGTCATAATTTACTGTCACGGGGGGTGATCAGCCCGTTATGCCCTGTATTGATCAATACTACATGCCAGAACGATAGTATCGTTCACTCTGTCCACCTTGGGTGCATAAAAAGTTTTTCCGTTTACGGGATGTTCATACTTGTCGGGTTCCAAACTAAAAGTTTTATCTTGTTCAATAATAATCTATAATTCAACATATATATATATATATATATATATATATATATATATATATATATACGGGTAATTGACAAAGGTGTATCAACATATGATTAAATACAATGATTATCCAAGTGGGGACACTTGTATAACCATATATAGAAATTAATGAACAAAATATATATCTAAATTACCATATACTAACATGTTGATAAGCAAAGAGCGTATATAATATAGGGTTAATAATCTTTACAATAATAATATAATTTAGAAACATTCTTACTCATGTCCATTGCATAAAAAAAATACAAAGATAAGATACTTGCCTGAGCTGCTGCTTACAATTTGCAACTTAGTTTTATCTTTTATGTAATCACCTATCAGTAATAAGATCATTTTACTGATTAGAATATCATATTATAACACATAACACTTCTTATTGCAGTCAGCACATACCCTAATCACATTGGAACATATGTTTAATAACCATTGAATCAAAAATAATCACTTATATCTAATCAAATTATCTAAGTCTAGATTAATTTCTGAAATGTGTTGGTCTACCGACAGCTTTATCGGGTAATTATCGAGTTTAAGACTTTATCCTGAAGTTTAATAACTGAAAATATCAGTCATTTTATTTTTTTAAAATGACTTATAAATTTTTTTAAACATTTATTATAATTTATCATGAATTTTCAAACTTCGGAATTATTATTCAATGATTTAAATATTCATTGATTCTATTATCATAAATATTTAATTAATATTAAACTATTAATGAAACCATTATCAAAATATTAAAGTTATTTATAATAACTCAAAATATTTTTAAAGTATTAATATTACCCTTAAATGAATTTTAAAATATTTAAAATCATTATTAAATAATTACCATTAATATTTACGTATTAATGTACTATTTATCCAAATATTAAAAGTCATTAATTATAACTTAAAATATTTTTAATTCATTTATATCCTTTTTTAAATGATTTCTAATTAATTAAAACCATTTTAAAACTATTTATTTAATATAATTATTAAATAAATTTAATATCATTAATGTTAAATTAATATCATTAATGTTAAATTATTAATGAAGTTATCCTTTAAATATTAAAAGTTATATTTTATAACTTAAAATACCTTTAAACATTTTATTTTCATTTAAAATAATTTTTTCTAATATTAAAATCATTTTTACATTACTTTATTTAATATAATTATTAAATAAATCTAATATCTTTAATATTAAAATATTAATATTTTTCATGACAAAATATCAAAAGTTATATTTTATAACTTAAAATATTTTTATAATCTCTAAATCATTTTTATATAAATTTTAAATCATTAATTCTATTTTCCACCATTTATTTAATATCTTTATTAAATAATTTAATCATCATTAATATCTAATTAATAATGAAAATCATCACAAAATATTAAAAATTATAGAAAATAACTTAAAATATCTTTTTATATCATAACATATTTTTAAATGATTTTTCATGTATTAAAAATCATTTTTAAATAATTTATTTAATATTATACTTAAATAAATTAAATACTTTTTATATTCTAAAAATATTAAATATTTATGAAATATACTTAAAATAATTAAAAACTAAATTTCAGACTTTAAAATAATTTTTAATAATTTATTTGGTATTTTCCATAATTAAAAGCCATTTTTTTCTAATTATTTAATAAAATAATAATTTTAGTAATTAATCTGTCATTAAAGACCACCTATAGCGACAGAACTGTCGCTATAGATGTTCTTCATGTTCATCATGAAAACCCAAAAAATCTTGTCAGTTCTCGAGTGGCCTCCTTTGACCAAGATTCATTCTCTGTGTAATACGTTTCTGGGCCAAGTTAAACCTTGATCTTAGAGTGTTTCTGTAATACTACATGAATCAAGCATCATCTATGTCATACCGTAACAGATCAGAAGGATATGAACCTCCAAAGTTATAGTCAGACCAAATCTGGGTTTTCTGGGTAACCCGGAAACCCAGTAGCTTCAAGGGTCCATCTTTGGGCTAGATTATTTCTATGCTCTAGTCTTGGTTAAAGTGATATTAAGGTTCAAAGCTATAGTAGGTATGTCAAGGTACAATAACATAACATAATATTATCATAACATCAAAACAATCAAGATCTACAGGCCGGTCAAAGTACCCTCCCAGAACTGTTCTTGAACATTTCTTGGTTTCCCAGAAATGTTCTTGAGCAGTTTCGGCTAGCTACGTTTGACCATCATTCAGATCGATTCTGTTAAGTGTATAGGTGATATAAAAGCTTTAACATGTAGTCTTCATGTCATTCATAACAAAACAACTTAAACCTAGAAAGATCCAAGCCCTGCAAAAACACTATCAGAGGTTTCTGGGCTGATTCTGGGTTTCAAGAACAGTCGGTCAATGCCAGTCAACCCACTTTGACCTTAAATAATTTTTAATCTACAACAAATATGACCATGATTCAAGTTGCATATTAAAGATCTCCTAATAGACTACAAGTACAAACTTTCAAAACACAAAAACACATAACAGATCGAGATTTATTGGACCTGACATTCACTGTCAGACCCTTATTTTTATAATTTCTAGATTTTTGAAAAACTTAATTTTGAGCACTTTGATGTTATGGATCTAACAAATACAACCCAGATCAACTATATGGACTACAAATAACATGTTTTAACAATAAATCATAACATCTAACACAAGATCAAAAGTCAAATTTCTAAATTAGGGTTTACCTCTTTATGATCAAATTCTGATTTCTATGCATCTGATTTGAGGTTGGTGTTCCTGGGGCTTAATTTGTGACTGATCTAACACTACAATTTCGTGGGTTTGGTCTTGAGATAATATGGCTATGTATTTGTGAACAAATTAGGCCAAAAATTAGCACTTCCTCTCTCTTAAATCTAGCAAATGATGTATGCAATGTATGGGATGGCTGATCATGTGATGTGTTATAGATTGTAGGCTCATAGGTAGGTCTAGGGGGTGGCTGGCCAGATCTTGGATAAGATTTGTCTAGCAATAATTCAATTAATGGGACAAAAAGGGCACTTTAGTAATTTTATTTTAATCTCAAGGGTATTCTTGTCCAAGGTGCTTGAATCTAGGGTTTAATCACTAGATTTTACATTTTAAAGTTTCCCAAATAATTACTAGGGTTTGGACAATTAAAAATTAAAGTATAATAAAATTTTAATTTTAAACACACTAATTAAATTAGGGTTTTTAATAGAAATTAGGGTGTTTAATAGAAAATTAGGGTTTTTAAATTAGGGTTCCTTAATACTATTAGGGTTCCCAAATTAATAATTAGGGTTTCCTAATTATCATTATAATTTACTAAAGTAGTAATTAGGGTTTCTAATTTTAGCAAATTAGGGTTGTCAACTAATAATTAGGGTTTCTCCTAATTACAGAAATTCTATAATACACAATAAAATTCATATAACACAATTACTGCTCAGTTTTGAACTCACAATTGAGTTTAACAATTACGGTTTAATAACACGATGTAAGGGTTATGACATAATTTATCATACTTGACCCACCATTATCAGTCTACACATTTACAGTACATATTTTTAGTACTGAAAAATCAAAATATAATTAATATTATATTATTATTCTCATCCCTTGATCAAAATCCTAATTTAGGGTTTGGATTCCGTATCTGATTTATCTTTCATATGCAACATCAATAATTAAGCTAAAATAATTAACTTAAATATTATGAACAAATTCATATAATAAAATATTTATTATTATAATTCTAATAATCATTTCATATATTATTTAAATAATATAAAATCATGTTTTCATGGAAAATAATTAATAAAAATATTTCTACTTACAAAAATTAATTACTATAGGAATATAATTTGTAGTGATTAATAATTCTAAAATTATTTATAGGTAATAAATATATTTGCATTTATCATACATTACTTGACACATATTCTCGTCATTAAAATAATAATAAAAAAATTTATATGCAAAATTTCTTATTTATTTATATGCAAAATATCGAGTTATTACATTCACCCTCCCTTATAAGGATTCCGTCCCCGGAATCACCGTTTTAAAACTCATACATACAAGGGTTCATAACATACACAATCATTGCAAGTAGATTTCGATCATAATTGATCGAACAACTCTTTAACCATTCAACATAAAGCTTGTCTGTCTGATTAAACGGAAGTTTGATTTCTAAAAGAACTCCAATTCCTCCCTCAAAATTTCTTTATAACATATTTTGCTATATATAGGAAAAATCAAATATATATACACGAAAATAAAAGTTTTTCGAATAATACCTGGAGTTCCATTCCCAGCTGCCACAGTATCTTGGACCGCCATATTGAAGACTCGTGCGATTGGTTTGTTGGCTGAAGTCGGTCCTGTGATTGCCAGAGTCCCGCTGCCTTTTCCCATGGTTACACTCCCTACCTCCATTTTCCTCTTTGGACAATCCTTCACCTTATGTTCAGTCGATCCACATAGAAAACACCCACTGTTCATCCTTGGGTTGGGGCAGTTGGGAGAGATACGGCCCTCCTGCCCGCACTTGTAACATACGAACTTACCCTTCAGACACTCACCAGAGTGATTCTTCCCGCAATTCTTACACTGCACAGTCTGTTTCTTCACACCTTCCTACTTCACCTGAACATTTCCGAAATAATTTCCTTTTCTCTTTTCACCCTTACTTCCACTATTAGTTTCCACCTTTATAGCTCCTCCTGCCTTGCTTTGGTTCCTCTTCTCCTTGTTGTAGACGCTCATGGCCTCACTCCCCTCCTCGGCTATAATAGCCTTTTCTATGAGTGCTGCAAAAGTATTGATCTGCAACACTGCCACCTTGTCGTAGAGCCAGGGTTTTAAGCCCAGCTCAAACCTTCTGGCCTTCCTAGCCTCCGTATCAACTTGATGCGGAGCAAACCTAGCCAATTCATTGAACTTTGCGGCATACTCCGCAACAGTCATGTTCTCCTACTTTAACTCTAGAAATTTTACCTCCATCCTAGCCTGCATGCTAGCTGAGAGGTAGTTTTCAAAAAATAAAGTCTTAAACCTAGCCCAAGTAACTACTCCTTCTCCTGCCCTCGTTTGATTTGCCTCCCACCAAAAGTTAGCCTCCCCCTTCATCATATAAGTGGCAAAAGAGGTCTTTTGCCCCTCATCTAGCCTAGCAATTACGAACGCCTTTTCTATTTCGTTAATCCATGTCTGGGCTTCTATAGGGTCAGCTGATCCCCTGAAGAATATCATAATCATATTACCTAAATCGAGTTCAAGTACTAATAAAATCATAATCATATTAGCCAAACATAATCAAATTCATATATATCAATCTAATGCATGTATAATCAGATTAATATTCAATATTGAAACATTATTCATTGAAATTAATTGCTGAAGACGGTGGGCGATGGTTGTAGCGGTGGGCTGCGGTAGCTTCCGACGGCGGCGTGGCCTTCTCCCTCTTCTCCCTTTTCTTTCTCCCTCTTTTTTTCCCTTCAGCTTCAGCTACTGTCGAGCGAGGTGCCTGATAGATTAAAAGAATCAGCTACCGTCAATAGTGACCGCATGTGGTCGCTTAATATTTAATGATGTGGAAGTATCAGTGACTGGATGCGGTCGCTGATTGTGAGAGGTCGCAAAAAATAGGGCGCCAACATTTCTAGCCAATGTTTAGGCGATAAATTAATTGAAGTAGCGACCACTTAGCGACCACATTCGGTCGTTAAAATAAACCAGGGACTATATTCAATGGCGGTCGTTAATAATATTATCTGCGATCGAAAGTGCGATCGCTGATATTATTGGTCACTGTTAGAGCATTTTCTTGTAGTGGCTCTCCTTGCGTAGGAGACATAAGAAATTGAAATAATCTTAGGGGACTCAAAAAAGTTGATGAAGATCGGATCGAGATTACAAGAACCTCTTCGAACGAGTTTGGTGGAATTGCTACGGGTATACACTGATATCTTTGCTTGGGCACAAAGTGATATGACGGGGATTGATAAATCAGTAGTTATGCATAAGCTATGTGTGGATTCTACCTGGAGACCTATTCAATAGAAGAGGATGATATTTTCCCCAGAATGACAGAAGATCATTGATGACGAGATAACCAAGTTGTTGGTAGTTGATTTTATTTTTGAGATTGATTACCCGAAATGGTTAACGAATGTGGTTTTATTCAGAAAGAAGAATGGGAAATGAAGGTTATGTATTGACTATATTGATTTGAATAAGGCCTACCCAAATGACTTTTACCCAACTCCCTACATATATTAACTGATCAACGTTACTTCTAGATATAGTCTGTTGAGCTTCCTAGACGCCTTTTTGGGATACAATCAGATATTGATGTGTGAGGGGGATATCCCGAAGATGGCTTTTACCACTCATCAGGTAATATACGCTTACAAGAAAAAGACATTTGGGTTGATTAATTTTGGGGCCACTTTTTAGCGGATTATAAACCATTGTGTTTAGAAAGTAGCTCGGCCGTAACATGGAAGTGTATGAGGACCATATGATTATCAAGAGTGCTACAGTTAGGGATCAACTGGACGATCTAGAGGTATGTTTCCGGTCCATTAGGAGTTACAACATACGATTAAACCCAACCAAGTGCACCTTCGGTCTCGGTTTAGGGAAGTTTATTGGATATCTAGCTAGTAAGAGGGGGATTAAGGCCAACTCAGAGAAGATCAAGGCCATATTGGATATAAAATCTACTCAAACTTTTAAAGACGTACAACGATTGACGGGTCGGATTACAGCGCTACGGAGGTTTATGTCCAATCGGCGGAACGATGCCTTCCATTCTTTGACACTTTGAAAAAGCCAAAAAATGAAAAGACTTTCCAATGGACTTTAGAGTGTGAACACGCCTTTCAAGAGATCAAGAGGTATTTGTCTTCGACACCATTACTAGTGAAGTCGATCCTTAAGGAACCATTGTATCTCTATTTTTTGACAAACTTGTTAGCAATCGGGGCAGTTTTGCTATGTGAGTCGGGCGAAAAATAATTCCTCATGTATTATGCCAATCATGCTCTTCAGGACCCAGAGACTAGGTTTCTGAACTTGTAAATGTTTGCCAATGCATTAATAATGACTAATCAAAAGCTTTAACAACTTTCAAGGTCGTTTGGTTGTGATATATACAGATCAGCCTTGTTGATTTGGTCATATTTCATCCTTATGTTTTGATGATGACTTTCCTATTGTATTAAAATGTTTACTCAGGCATTTACATAATATTAAAAGAATTCTTGAAGCTTTGGCTATGAAAGATTGAAGACATGAAGACTTGAATATTTGATTGAGTCATTAGGAAATCAATGTAGGATCTTAGCTTTAATTATATCTCAATCAAGGCTCCAGGATTTACATTGCATCATAGATATATTTATGGAAGTAATTAATTATGGAAATATTTTATTAAACTCTTAAAATTAATAAGGATCAAATATTAACTAATTGGAGTTAAATTTTGAAAGAAAAACTATAAGCGGACATGATAATTGGACATGTGTATTTTAAAATTTTACTCATTTGTATTTTGACCCCCTAAATATGGGCTAAAAATACAAATAGGTAAAATTGTAAAGCACTCATGTCCAATTATCATGTTCGCATAGAAGAGCTCATTTTTAAACATTCCCATAATTAAAGTAACTATTTTGAAAATATATTTTGATTCCTTATTAAATTTGTTACCAAATATCTTGAGATTGAGTTATTCATTATTTGAGTTTTCTATAATTTATTAACTAATTGAGTTTTCCATAAATAGATTAAGCTAATCAATTTTCACATCTTTAGAATCAATTTACATGGATCAAATAATTGGAGTAATTTTTGAAAAGCTAATTAGTGAGGGAAAATTTAAATAAATTGATATTTCAAAATAAATATGAAAACATTTATAAGTATTGGTTTTTAGTACTTCCCATAATCGATAGAGTTGGTTAGTAAATAAGTTTTAAAAAGATTCATTCTCCTTCATATTTCTAATCAATATTGTTTCCATAAGGCATAAATTTGAATTAAAACCATGAACTTTTATTTTATTTTTTTTTAATTTTGGGGGTTATCTTCTCAATTTTTTAAATTAGGGGATTAAGCTTTTACTTATTTTCCACTTTGGAAATTGTCTTCTCATATTTTTAATTAGGGAATTAAACATTTAATTTTTTTCCAATTTAGGGATTGTCTTCTCAATTTTTTATTATTACGTCTAATTGATAGTGCTACGTCAAAAAATTGATGACATGGTAGCGACAAGTGTAAGACCCCAAGTTTTATGAATAAGAATTAATTTTTCTCGAAATATATTTTAGAATATTATGGTGTGGATTTAATATAATGTTATAGTTGTGGGTAATATTTACAAATTTTGCAAAGTAAGCAAGTGGTTATATAATATTCGATTGGTCGGGGAATATTCGTTTTAACAGGAAATATTCATACGACGACACAATCATTAGTGGACCCCACAACGGAAGTATTATCGTAGTTAGAAAACGACAGAAATATTTTTTTATAAAAATAACGGCGAAAGTTTTACCGTTAAACTGTTGAACTACCCGGTAGTAAAAGTACAGTAAAACGCGTGGTTGCATAGTAGCACACGGTATTGATTATTGATACTTACGTGAGAAGTCAGTCAATTATACTCAATTATTGCTACAGTAATTGCTGCATAATATCTCTCATATTATTAATTCAATTATTGTCACAGTATCATCTGCATAATATTTATTATTATTAAATCAATAATTGAGACGACAAAGTTATTTATATTATTATTTGTAATATTGATAATGTCTAGAAAGTTCTATCGATGAGAGGTTTAGTCTCCTAATTGCGCGCCAATAGGGAGAAATCCTTATTGGAAAGCCCTCTCTTTCTTGGGAATGATCTGGTTGTTAAATATTGTGAGTTATAATATTAATGATGAATAAGTTCGTGTTGATTAAAGATGAAATTGATAGTTCCGTTGTGTTGGGATCATTAGTGTTAGTGGAAATCGACATTTATTTCAATAATAATTGATGTCTAGAGGTTATATTGACCAATCGGGTAATTAATCGGATAAATGAGCAATTAATTGTTATTAATTCACATGCTTATTGCTATTTGGTCACATGTGTGTAATATTGATTCGCATGCATGTACTATTAGGGGAGGTGATGCAAGATTGATAATACTTGTATGGCTAAATTAAAAATAAAGGTATAGATGAAGGTACTATACTGTAACTATTTTTTTCACATGTATATAACTATTGATTCACATGATGTACTATTAGGGGAGGTGGTGCAAGTTTGATAATACTTGCAGGACTAAATTAAAAATGAAGAAAAAGATAAAGGTATTATACTATAATATTTCGAGCCCCAAAACGTGCAATTATCGAAACTATATTTTCCTATAAATAGAAGCTCATTCTTCTTTCATTCTCACCAATTCACTAAGACTCACAAGAGCAATTATAGAGAGAGAAGCTATAGAGAGAAAGAAGAAAAGAAGTCTACTACCTCACTATTCCAGTATCCAGTCTTCTTCTGAGGTAAGGGATATTATTTTTGTTCAGTATTCATAAGGAATAATATTTTCTTCCATACTCTGTAGTATGTAAGTAATATTATTTCGTCTCGTATTCCTGATTATACCCTCATTTTTATAAAGTATTGCTTCTATACTCCGTAAAATTAGTAGAATATCCTTAAAATTTGCGTTTCATCTAGTATCGTTTCACAAGGATATTTTTTGTACATTCTTGTTAAATTTTAAGCTTTTCATACCGGTGTACTATCCATGAGTACTATTCATTTATACGATACTATTCACAAAAGTACTATTCACGAGTACTATTCACAAAGTACTATTCATAAAGTACTATTCATGAAGTACTATTCACAAAGTACTATTCACGAGGTACTATTCCCGAAATACTATCACAGGGTACTAATCACCCGGAGTACTATTCATGACAAAAATTGATTTCTTTTCGGTTCAAATTATTTTTGATACAATATCATTCTTGAATTTTACTGCACAAAGCAGTATCATGTTGGCAATTTGAACATTATTGAATTATGAATAAATTAAATTATAAATCTTTAAAAATTTATGCGTTGTTTATTGTAATTAAATTCTTATATCATTGTCATCATCCTCATGCTTATATTGTGATGAAAGTCATCTTTGGCTTACGTGCAAGATGAACTGTTGATTGGTATGATTATGACCAGGGATCATTCGGTATAATCATGACCCGTAATGTTACAAATGATGTGGTAAAATTCCTCATTGGCCTGTAGTGCATTGATGGACAGTTGTTGGTATGATTATGACCAGGGATTATTCGATATAATCATGACCATTGATGATTACATGAATATCCTTGGCCGTGGTGCAGGGATGATTCGATGATGTGATTTATCTATTAAGCTGAGTCTCAGCGATAAAGTTGATGAAAAATCTTTTTAAATCATAGAAGATAGTAGATATCATGCTCTACTTGACTCTTCTAATGGATTGCTTGTTCCGCTGCAGTTAAACTTGATGTTTATTATATTTTATCAGTTTAACACTGTTGAAGGCTAACGATAATTTATTCTGCATTATCTTAGTCATAATATTTCTTACTGAGCTAGTTGAGCTCACCCTTTTGCTTTCATTTTTCTCTTCAGGAAATAAGAACTTAGCCGGGACTAGTCGGGGAACGGAGTGATGGTCTGAGATGGTGGCTATAGTAATCCTTACTATTTTATGAAATAGTGTGATAATAAATGTAATAAGGACTTCATTTGAGTTTGAATACTGTCTATGAGACAATATTCGTGTAAAAACTCTAAGCTACGCTGTTGTCGTATTGTATAAAAGAAGTTTGTATTTAATGTATGTACCATGTATTTGGCGACTCAGAATGGGTGATGTATACCTATTTTGGGGGCGTCACAACAAGTGACTACAAAAGTATTTATGTGTAATATTGAGTCTCATTTTAACATTTATTCAATTAATTTTTTATACCAAAAATGATAAATATAAGACTATTATTAATTTTACTTTAAAAAATTTCATTAAATTTACTTAAAAAAATTAAATTTACCAAAAAATTAAATTTAAAAAATTAATAATTTACCAGAAAGGATTACTTTGTCATTAATTTTACTTTAAAAAATTAATAATGGTCTTGTATTAAAATAATAATATTTTACTTTAAAATTAATAATTCTCTTGTATTTACCCTTTTTGATACAAAAAATAAATTGAATAAATGTTAAAATGACACTCAATATTACACATAAGTATTTTTTTAGTCACGTGTCGTTTTCATGTCATCAATTTTCTAACGTGACATTACCAGTTAAAAGTATTCAGAAAAATTAAAAGATTAATTCCTAATGAAAAAATTAAGAAAACAATTTCCAAAGTGAAAAAAATAATAATTAAAAGTTTAATCCCTTAATTGAAATATTTGAGAAAAAATCCCCAAGGTGAAAAAAATTTAAAAGTAATTAAAAAAATTAAGAACACTTCCCAAAGTGATTTTTCTAAAAAAAATTCAAAGTATTATTTCATATTAAGGACTTTCTATAAACCTTGGGATATGGATTTTCCATTATTGAGTTTTTCATAATCATTAAAGTGGTTAATTATGGATCAAATTAATTGGGCATCTAAAATTAATATAGACGTGTTTTTAAATGTTAATATCTTAATTATTCCTTACAAGCTGTGATAACCCTGGATTTCAAATAATCTAAATTTCACGAATAAATTTTTTTTTTATTTAATATTGACTGTTAATATTGTAATGTGTATCTATGATACGAGTCTCGAGAAGGTCAATTTGTGTATTGACCAATAAAATTAGAGTAGAGTTGTGCTTAAGAGCTTTAGAAACCCTAACCCTAATTCCTGGATAGGGATTCGATATAAATATAATTAAAAGAATTATATTGATATGTATGTGTTTGTACTGTATAGAAATGTTGATCGTATAAGGTTTGTAATTAATAAACTCTAATAAAAGAGTAGAAATCCTAATCTCAGGATTAGAAACCTTAACGTACCGTTAGAAACACTAATCGAAAGTCAGAAAACCCTAATTTTAAATTTGAGAATCCTAAACCCTAATTAGGAAACCCTAATTCTAATTAGCAAGCCTAAAGTGGTTAGTATGTATATAATTAGGAAACCCTAATTATACTTTAGAAATATTAATTTCTATTTAAAACCCTAATTGTACGTCAGAAAACCCTAATTTAAAATCTGAAAATCCTAAACCCTAAATTAGGAAACTCTAATCCTAATTGGCAAGCATAAGGTGTTTATTAAACTTAAAATATGATAAGAAAACCCTAATTATATTTTAGTATCTAAATTTCTATTTTCCAAACCCTAATTGTAATTTAGAATTTAGAATTTTTATTTTTTCAAATTAAAAACCCTAATTAGAAATATTTGAAAAGTAATAATTTAAAACCTAAGGGTTAGATCCTTAGGGTTAAACCCTAAAGGTTTGTGTAATTGTCAAGAATGCCATTAAATTTATTTTACAAATGACCAAAATGCCCTTTTAGGTGTATTTTAATATGTAACTTGCAAATCTTTGTATAATGGTGGTAGGTGGCCAACTATGTTGACTTAGTAAACAATCTTCAGCAATCAGCCGAAAATATCAGCCATAGCAACATTATATCATCATATATATTGATTTAAAGAGAGAGAAAGTCCACAAAAGTTGCTCATTTGCTAACTTGCTCTCACCAACTCATTCTCTCTCTAAACCTTCGATTTCCTCAAGTATTTCAGTCACATATTACCGCTCTAAAACACCATTAGCAGATAAGGAGATCTAAGATCAAGGATATTCAAGAGAAGGTATAAACCCTATCTCATTCTTGATCTTGGATGCTAGGTTCAAAGTTGTGTTTTTGTGTTTATGTTTGTGTTAAAGGGTGTTTTTAGTTGATCTATGATGATCCATGATGAATCCATAGCATCAAATAGCTTTAAAATGGTGTTTTTCAAAATCTATCCAAGAACAAAATTTGTGGTCTGACAAGCTAATGTCAGAAGCCACATATTCTTGTTCGTTTGTTGTTTTTTATGTTTTAAAGTTGTTATAGGTAGGCTGTTATGTTGTCTTCACTCTGGAAGTGGAATCATAGTGATTGAATTGCTAGATTTCATTTTATTAACGGTCAAAACCCGTTGACCGGGCATGACCAAGCACAATCTGGGCAACCCAGAAATTTAAAATATCTGTTTGAAAAGATATTTAAGCTTCTTAATCTGTCTAGTTTTTAGTGTTATGTTGTTGTTGTTGTAACATAATTGTAGATGGGTATGTGGACAATGGATCCATAGTTTTAGGTTGCGTAAATAATCAACAGAATCGAAGTAACATATGGTCAAAGTAGGCCAGTTGAGCATGAAACACGTTTATGGAAAAACCCAGAAACTTGAGGAACACATTGTCTGACATACTTTGACCGTACTGATTCTGGTGATTGAGTTGTTTTTGAACTGAGATGTTGCTTTGTAAATGTTCTTTGACATATGGTCTATAACGTTGAACCATTAGATCACATACAACATGACTGGAACCTAGAATAAATCGAGCATGAAAGTGATTGGTCGAACCATCTGGGTTTCTGTAAAACCCAGAAATGTTCTGACCAGATGTTTGCTAGCTCAGATCTTTTTATTGATTTGCTGTATGATCGAGATGGTGATTGATTTATGTAGTATTACATAAACACTACATAATCGATGCTTAACATTGCTCAGAACTTGTATAGATTGGAAATTACACACGGTCAAACGTGCACCCTTAAACTCGGATCTGACAGTGTTCTTGAGCTCAAGAACACCTAAGACGATAGATAAGTGTCGCTATACGATATAGCGACAGTTTTTATTTATTTTAATTTCTAATTTTCCGAAAATTATTTAAAAATAGAAATAAATTATAAGAATTATTAAAAAATAGTTTTAAAAATTATTTTAAATTATGAAAAATAATTTTTGACCAATTGGAATATTTTTTTTTAATATTTTTAATTATTTAAATATTAAAGGTATTTAATTTATTTAATTACTGTATTAAATAAATTAGAGAAAAATCATTTAATATGAAAAATTATTTTAAATAAGAATAATGTATTTAAAAATATTTTGAGTTATAAAATATAACTTTTAATATTTTTAGAGAATTTTTATTAATAAATTAATATTAATAATATTAGATTTATTTAATTATTAAATTAAATAAATAAGATAAAAATGATTTTATTGATTTAAAAATTATTTTAAATGAGAATAAAGTGTTAGATAATATTGTAGATTATAAAATATAATTTTCAATATTTTTGGAAAATTCTCATTAATAAATTAATATTAATGATATTATATTTATTTAATTATTATAATAAATAAAAGAATTAAAAATGATTTTATTGATTTAAAAATTCATTTAACAATGAGAAAAAATATTTTAAAAATATTTTAAGTTATAATTAATGACTTTTAATATTTTGATAATAATTTCATTAATATTTAAATATTAATGGTGATGGTTTAAAAATATTTTTAATTACTTTAAAAATCATTTAAGTAGAATATCGATGATTTAAAAATATTTTAAGTTATTAATAATAACTTTAATATTTTGACAAGTATGTCATTAATATTTTAATATTATTAAATATTAATGATGATAAGATTATTTAATAATTAAATCATTTAAAAATGATTTAAGTGTTTGAAAAATTATTATAAATTATAATAATTGCTTATAAATTATTAAAAGCTTCCAAAAAATATTATAAATGATATTTGACTTATCTAAAATAATATTGAAGCCTAGAGACTGAATTTAATTGACAATAAATGTGTTAATTGTCGGATAGGGTGACCAGAACACAGAAAATGGACCGAAGTCAAACCAGACCGAAGTAGTTAGACTTGATAAGTGTTTATATAGGTTATAAACACAGATGTGACTATGTGGTAATGTGTCTAGGAGAAGATTGACTGTGAATTATAGTGTTGTGTGTTATGAAATATTGTGCTAATTATGAGACCGATAATATTGGTTATAGGTCTTTCAAAAGCAGATAAGTTTATTGTGTAGCTGTAATCAGCGGAAGAGGCAAGTTCCCTAAGTCAACCTTGAGTTAATGCTATTTAATTATTATTGGTGGTTAATTATTGCAAATTAGACCACGTCCAAGAATTTTATTATTGATTATTCGCAGTTAGTGCATATTTAATAATTCAAATTGAATTACTGATTTGGAAAATATATATTCGTAGAATTACTGTTGTTGGATATTCATATCTGTAGAAGCAAATATTGATAGTACATATAATTCTTGTTTATTGTCGAATTATGTTGAGAAAGGTCTTAGCTAATTATTCTGGCTAGACGAACATTTGTTAAAACTTGGTAGGTTAGAGAAGAGAAGAGAAGTGATTAGATATTGAAATCGTTGCATTTTGTTGGTAAATCAAATTCTGATTCAAAGACTGAGAAGAACAACCTTTTATATAAAGGGAACATTTTAGGTCGTATATTCGGCCATTGCGCACTGTTAAGTATTATGCATAATATAGGGTATAAAAATGCTGATCACTTGTTATACTTGCAAAGGGGTATGATTTAATCTTTATGGTTATCTGATACACCTGCGTATGTATCAAAGTAAATCTTTGATAGATACCCAAGAAGAGAAGTTCTAGATCTTGTGTGATCGCTTAACATAAATCTGGAAAATATTCCACTTTGTTATTACTTAGAATTGTTTCTTGTTTATTCAATAGAATATCGTAGAAACTTTGAAAGCGTTGTACTCTTTTATTATCATATTACTGCGTTTCCTAGAATACGAGAAGACTTGTTATTGATTAACGATTTATACAGCTATTTCAAAGTTCCCCGAACTTTGGTGTCATTCTATCAAAATAGATAGTCTATTATTGTGATACTTATACATTCATTGTATATCTTAACTTGCGGGGCAAATTTATTGCTCACCCTTGCTAAATAAAACTTTTCAGCTAGGGACGAAGTTGTGCTGCGAAGAAGAACAAAGGAAAAGGCATAGTGATAAATTATTTATGAACAATATTATTATTATGTTGTATTGTATTGTAAACCCTTTTTGTATATCTAAGGGGTATTTCTGTAATATTAAGGTTAGTGGACCTGGGATTTATGTATTAACAACATATGTTAATGAGTTATGTATTCCTATTTATATTTAAATGGGTAGTTAGATGTTATTATATTGTGGATCGTGAACACCAAACTCGGGGGTCAGGTAACCCGGATTTTGGGGTGTCACAGGTTGGTATCGAAGCTGTAGGTTATAAACCTTAAGTGGGGTGGGAAAAAAAACCTTAGGATTATAACCATACGCGAGTTAGAGAAAACTCATTTAGAGTACTAAGTGAGGGATTGCCGAAATATTTCGATAGTGAGATATGTGGTCACATAGTGTGAAAAGTTCGTACTGGAGAAGTATTAATCAAGTTATTTAGAATGATTGTAGGATGTCTGGAGAAGATGAAATAAGTGCGGGGATGCTAGCGGCTGTTGCACCAATGCCAGTTGCCGAGGTGCCAGCGCAAAGCGAGACAGTTGAAGAGGTGGGAAAAGATGAACCTGTGGTTAATCTGGGGAGTGATCATGACGATTATCCCATGAAGTATCTGAGTGGTGATGAGGAGGCAGAGTTCGACAAAGCTAAGATGGAGAAAGAGAATAAGACTAAAGTTGAAGAACAAGATCAAGTATCTACAGAAGTTCGAGAACTCTGGAGTAAAGTGTTTCTCTTAGAGGAGTTATGGAAGACATAGCGAGCGTTACATGAAATGACTGAAGAACGGAACGAGCTCAAGGTGCAGGTGGAAAGGATGAAGACTGAAGAGGATGGATCTTCTAAAGGAACAATCAAGCAGAAGAAAGGCAATAAAAAGAGAAAGAGGAACAACGACAGCGATAATTCTGAAAGGTCAAACCCGAAGAAGAGGCAAGCTTGTAGCAAGTGTGGGAAGGCTCACGTGGGAGAATGCATGATGTGGAAGAACGTGTGCTTCAATTTTAAGCAAGAAGGACTTATTTTCCTATATTGTCCTAAGCCAAATGCAACAAGTGTCCCAGTATGAAGAAGACTGGTGAAGGGAGTGGACTGTAAATAGTTTAAAGTTTAAGCGATAGTATCTTTTGATAATGTATTGGGAACGATGTGTGAACATATGTAAATATATATGTTTGTATGAATGAAATCTTTATTTTCTATATGAATATAAGATTAAGAGTAATTTTTGAGTTCTTAAAACTCATACTTATGGTAAGTTCATGACTCATAATTATATGAAATGCTTTGAACCCCTCAGCGAATGGACGCCAAAGGTCTGACTAGGATAAGTTCATACACTCATATAATTGTGGTAAGTTCTTGAACCCTAAGTGTGGTAAGTTTGATGAACTGGGAATAGTTATGTGTGAATGGAGAATTACGACTTTTTGTTTAAAGTCGAAGAACTACAACTTTTGTTTAAAGTTGTGCTGTAAATCTTGATATTTATTAAAAAAAGGAATAGTTGTATATGTTAAGTACTAATTGTACTATATGCTTTTTGAATAAATATGCAATTATATGAGAACTATGTGTTAAATTTTTATTGTGTGAAGAATTTGTGTAGAGAAAGAGAATTAATGTTAGATTTTTATCAGATAATGCCGCCAAGGAAGGGAGGTCTAAAGAGAAATATGGAAGAGCAATTTTGAATCTGAAGTAGATGAATATGTCAGTGGCAGAATATTTTGTCAAGTTCAACAAATTAGCTAAATTTGTTCTACATCGAGTGGACACTGAGGAGCTTAAAGCATGATGTTTTAAGAACGGATTGAAATCGTTGGTACTCGGGAAGTTAGATGTGCTGCAAATTAATTCATTTTCAACTTTATCAGAAAAAGCTATTATCGCTAAAGAAGAAATGGAAGCTGTATTGAAGAATAGTCAAGAACAAAGAAAGGAGGCTGAATGAAATAATATGATAGGTGGTAATGGAGGCAGGGAATTTAATAAACGTAAGAGGGATGATAATGTTAATTTAGGAAATAATCTAAAAGAGAATAGGAGGAAGGGTACGCCGTATGTAGTTTGCGGGAAGCATCATCAAGGAGGTTGTTTGAAGAAAAAAGGAGTTTGTTTCAATTGTGGGCAAGAGGGACACATGTCACTCAATTGTCCCAGTCCGAAGAAGATTCAAGGTTGTTTTGCGTGTGGATCGACTGATCATCTGGTCCGAAATTGTCCAAAAAGGAATAGGAAGAAATGGATTATCAACAAGGGGCCCGGTGGTGGAACCTTGGCAATTCGAGGACCTGCACAGCCAGGAAGATCAACGGTCCGTACATTCAACGTGACAGCACAAGATGCAGTGGCTACTCAGGAGGTGGCAGCAGGTAACGATTTCGCTTAAGAATTTAAATTACGCGAGTAATATGAGTCAGATATTCTGTGAACTGTTTTCTTTTATAGATTCAAGTCACAGGTTAGAATTTTAGACACAAAATTAATATTGTGTTGATAAAAATGAATTGATGATACAACTTTAAAAGATTGTAGAGAATAAGAAAGCGATGATTCCGAGGACGGAATCCTTTTAAGGAGGGGTGAATGTGATAACTCGGGATTTCAAATAATCCAAATTTCACGAATAAATTA
Organism: Panax notoginseng; assembly: GCA_016801055.1. Classification (NCBI taxonomy): domain Eukaryota; kingdom Viridiplantae; phylum Streptophyta; class Magnoliopsida; order Apiales; family Araliaceae; genus Panax; species Panax notoginseng. The sequence continues at coordinate 223,683,214 of CM029012.1, read as the reverse complement.
TTTTTATTTAACATTGACTGTTAATATTGTAATTTGTATCTGTGATACAAGTCTCGAGAAGGTCAATTTGTGTATTGACCAATAAAATTAGAGTAGAGTTGTGTTTAAGAGCTTTAGAAACCCTAACCATAATTCCTGGATAGGGATTCGATAGAAATATAAATAAAAGAATTATATTGATATGTATTTGTTTGTACTGTATAGAAATGTTGATAAATAATTGATCGTATAAGGTTTGTAATTAATAAACCCTAATAAGAGATTAGAAACCCTAATCTCAGGATTAGAAACCCTAACGTACCGTTAGAAATCCTAATCGAAAGTCAAAAAATCCTAATTTTAAATTCGGGAATCCTAAACCCTAATTAGGAAACCCTAATTCTAATTAGCAAGCCTAAAGTGATTAGTATGTATATAATTAGGAAACCCTAATTATACTTTAGAAATATTAATTTCTATTTAAAACCCTAATTGTACGTCACAAAACCCTAATTTAAAATTCAAAAATCCTAAACCCTAAATTAGGAAACCCTAATCCTAATTGGCAAGCATAAGGTGTTTATTAAACTTAAAATCTGATTAGAAAACCCTAATTATATTTTAGTATCTAAATTTCTATTTTACAAACCCTAATTGTAATTTAGAATTTAGAATTTTTATTTTTTCTAATTAAAAACCCTAATTAGAAATATTTGGAAAGTAATAATTTAAAACCTAAGGGTTAGATCCTTAGGGCTAAACCCTAAGGGTTTGTGTAATTGTCAAGAATGCCATTAAATTTATTTTACAAATGACCAAAATGCCCTTTTAGGTGTATTTTAATATGTAACTTGCAAATCTTTGTATAATGGTGGTAGGTGACCAACTATGTTGACTTAGTAACCTACAATCTTATGCAATCAGCCGAAAATATCAGCCATAGCAACATTATATCATCATATATATTGATTTAAAGAGAGAGAAAGTCCACAAAAGTTGCTCATTTGCTAACTTGCTCTCACCAACTCATTCTCTCTCTAAACCTTCGATTTCCTCAAGTATTTCAGTCACATATTACCGCTCTAAAACACCATTAGCAGATAAGGAGATCTAAGATCAAGCATATTCAAGAGAAGGTATAAACCCTATCTCATTATTGATCTTGGATGCTAGGTTCAAAGTTGTGTTTTTGTGTTTATGTTTGTGTTAAAAGGTGTTTTTAGTTGATCTATGATGAATCCATAGCATCAAATGGCTTTAAAATGGTGTTTTTCAAAATCAATCCAAGAACAAAATTTGTGGTCTGACAAGCTAATGTCAGAAGCCACAGATTCTTGTTCGTTTGTTGTTTTTTATGTTTTAAAGTTGTTATAGGTAGGCTGTTTTGTTGTCTTCACTCTGGAAGTGGAATCATAGTGATTGAATGGCTAGATTTCATTTTGTTAATGGTCAAAACCTGTTGACCAGGCATGACCAAGCACAATCTGGGCAACCCAGAAATTTAAAATATCTGTTTGACAAGATATTTAAGCTTCTTAATCTGTCCAGTTTTTAGTGTTATGTTGTTGTTGTTGTAACATAATTGTAGATGGGTATGTGGACTATAGATCCATAGTTTTAGGTTGTGTAAATAATCAACAGAATCGAAGTAACATATGGTCAAAGTAGACCAGTTGAGCATGAAACACGTTTCTGGAAAAACCCAGAAACTTGAGGAACACATTGTCTGACATACTTTGACCGTACTGATTCTGGTGATTGAGTTGTTTTTGAACTGAGATGTTGCATTGTAAATGTTCTTTGACATATGGTCTATAACGTTGAACCATTAGATCACATACAACATGACTGGAACCTAGAATAAATCAAGCATGAAAGTGATTGGTCGAACCATCTGGGTTTCTGTAAAACCCAGAAATGTTCTGACCAGATGTTTGCTAGCTCAGATCTTTTTATTGATTTGCTGTATGATCGAGATGGTGATTGATTTATGTAGTATTACATAAACACTACATAATCGATGCTTAACATTGCTTAGAACTTGTATAGATTGGAAATTACACACGGTCAAACGTGCGCCCTTGAACTAGGGTCTGACAGTGTTTTTGAGCTCAAGAACACCTAAGACGACAGATAAGTGTCGCTATAGGATATAGCAACGGTTTTTATTTATTTTAATTTCTGATTTTCCGAAAATTATTTAAAAATAGAAATAAATTATAAGAATTATTAGAAAATAGTTTTAAAAATTATTTTAAATTATGAAAAATAATTTTTGACCGATTGGAATATTTTTCTTTAATATTTATAATTATTTAAATATTAAAGGTATTTAATTTATTTAATTAGTGTATTAATTAAATTAGAGAAAAATCATTTATAATGAAAAATTATTTTAAATAAGAATAATGCATTTAAAAATATTTTGAGTTATAAAATATAACTTTTAATATTTTTAGAGAATTTTCATTAATAAATTACTATTAATAATATTAGATTTATTTAATTATTAAATTAAATAAATAAGATAAAAATGATTTTATGGATTTAAAAATTATTTTAAATGAGAATAAAGTGTTAGATAATATTGTAGATTATAAAATATAATTTTCAATATTTTTGGAAAATTCTCATTAATAAATTAATATTAATGATATTAGATTTATTTAATTATTATAATAAATAAAAGAATTAAAAATGATTTTATTGATTTAAAAATTCATTTAACAATGAGAAAAAATATTTTAAGTTATAATTAATGACTTTTAATATTTTGATAATAATTTTATTAATATTTAAATATTAATGGTGATGGTTTAAAAATATTTTTAATTACTTTAAAAATCATTTAAGTAGAATATCGATGATTTAAAAATATTTTAAGTTATTAATAATAACTTTAATATTTTGACAAGTATGTCATTAATATTTTAATATTATTAAATATTAATGATGATAAGATTATTTAATAATTAAATCATTTAAAAATGATTTAAGTGTTTGAAAAATTATTATAAATTATAATAATTGCTTATAAATTCTTAAAAGCTTCAGAAAAATATTATAAATGATATTTGACTTATCTAAAATAATATTGAAGCTTAGAGACCGAATTTAATTGACAATAAATGGTTTAATTGTCGGATAGGGTGACCAGAACACCGAAAATGGACCAAAGTCTAACCAGACCGAAATAGTTAGACTTGAAAAGTATTTATATAGGTTATAAACACAAATGTGACTATGTGGTAATGTGTCTAGGAGAAGATTGACTGTGAATTATAGTGTTGTGTGTTATGAAATATTGTGCTAATTATGAGACCGATATTATTGGTTATAGGTCTTTCAAAAGCAGATAAGTTTATTGTGTAGCTGTAATCAGCGGAAGAGGCAAGTTCTCTAACTCAACCTTGAGTTAATACAATTTAATTATTATTGGTCGTTAATTATTGCTAATTAGACCACGTCCAAGAATTTTATTGTTGATTATTCGCAGTTAGTGCATATTTAATAATTCAAATTGAATTACTGATTTTGAAAATATAAATTCGTAGAATTACTGTTGTTGAATATTCATATCTGTAGAAGCAAATATTGATAGTACATATAATTCTTATTTATTGTCGAATTATGTTGAGAAAGGTCTTAGCTAATTATTCTGGCTAGACGAACATTTGTTAAAACTTGATAGGTTAGAGAAGAGAAAAGAAGTGATTAGATATTGAAATCGTTGCATTTTGTTGGTAAATCAAATTTTGATTCAAAGACTGAGAAGAACAACCTTTTATATAAAGGGAACAATTTAGGTCGTATATTCGGCCATTGCGCACTGTTAAGTATTATGCATAATATAGGGTATAAAAAAGCTGATCACTTGTTATACTTGCAGAGGGGTATGATTTAATCTTTATGGTTATCTGATACACCTGCGTATGTAGCAAAGTAAATCTTTGATAGATACCCGAGAAGAGAAGTTCTAGATCTTGTGTGATGGCTCAGCATAAATCTGGAAAATATTTCACTTTGTTATTACGTAGAATTGATTCTTGTTTATTCAATAGAATATCGTAGAAACTTTGAAAGCGTTGTACTCTTTTATTATCATATTACTGCGTTTCCTAGAATACGAGAAGACTTGTTATTGATTAACGATTTATACAGCTATTTTAAAGTTTCCCGAACTTTGGTGTCATTCTATCAAAATAGATAGTCTATTATTATGATACTTATACATTCATTGTATATCTTAACTTGCGGGGCAAATTTATTGCTCACCCTTGCTAAATAAAACTTTTCAGCTAGGGACGAAGTTGTGCTGCGAAGAAGAACAAAGGAAAAGGCATAGTGATAAATTATTTATGAACAATATTATTATTATGTTGTATTGTATTGTAAACCCTTTTTGTATATCTAAGGGGTATTTCTGTAATATTAAGGTTAGTGGACCTGGGATTTATGTATTAACAACATATGTTAATGAGTTATGTATTCCTATTTATATTTAAATGGGTAGTTAGATGTTATTATATTGTGGATCGTGAACACCAAACTCGGGGGTCAGGTAACCCGGATTTTGGGGTGTCACAGGTTGGTATCGAAGCTGTAGGTTATAAACCTTAAGTGGGGTGGGAAAAAAAACCTTAGGATTATAACCATACGCGAGTTAGAGAAAACTCATTTAGAGTACTAAGTGAGGGATTGCCGAAATATTTCGATAGTGAGATATGTGGTCACATAGTGTGAAAAGTTCGTACTGGAGAAGTATTAATCAAGTTATTTAGAATGATTGTAGGATGTCTGGAGAAGATGAAATAAGTGCGGGGATGCTAGCGGCTGTTGCACCAATGCCAGTTGCCGAGGTGCCAGCGCAAAGCGAGACAGTTGAAGAGGTGGGAAAAGATGAACCTATGGTTAATCTGGGGAGTGATCATGACGTTATCCCATGAAGTATCTGAGTGGTGATGAGGAGGCAGAGTTCGACGAAGCTAAGATGGAGAAAGAGAATAAGACTAAAGTTGAAGAACAAGATCAAGTATCTACAGAAGTTCGAGAACTCCAGAGTAAAGTGTTTCTCTTAGAGGAGTTATGGAAGACAGAGCGAGCGTTACACGAAATGGTTGAAGAACGGAACGAGCTCAAGGTGCAGGTGGAAAGGATGAAGGCTGAAGAGGGTGGATCGTCTGAAGGAACAATCAAGCAGAAGAAAGGCGAGAAAAAGAGAAAGAGGAACAACGACAGCGATAATTCTGAAAGGTCAAACCCGAAGAAGAGGCAAGCTTGCAGCAAGTGTGGGAAGACTCACGTGGGAGAATGCATGATGTGGAAGAACGTGTGCTTCAATTTTAAGCAAGAAGGACTTATTTTCCTATATTGCCCTAAGCCGAATGCAACAAGTGTCCCAGTACGAAGAAGACTGGTGAAGGGAGTGGACTGTAGATAGTTTAAAGTTTAAGCGATAGTATCTTTTGATAATGTATTGGGAACGATGTGTGAACATATGTAAATATATATGTTTGTATGAATGAAATATTTATTTTCTATATGAATATAAGATTAAGAGTAATTTTTGAGTTCTTAAAACTCATACTTATGGTAACTTCATGACTCATAATTATATGAAATGCTTTAAACCCCTCAGCGAATGGACCCCAAAGGTCTGACTAGGATAAGTTCATACACTCATATAATTGTGGTAAGTTCCTGAACCCTAGGTGTGGTAAGTTTGATAAACTGGGAATAGTTATGTGTGAATGGAGAATTACGACTTTTTGTTTAAAGTCGAAGAATTACAACTTTTGTTTAAAGTTGTGCTGTAAATCCTGATATTTATTAAAAAAGGAATAGTTGTATATGTTAAGTACTAATTGTACTATGTGCTATTTGAATAAATATGCAATTATATGAGAACTATGTGTTAAATTTTTATTGTGTGAAGAATTTGTGTAGAGAAAGAGAATTAATGTTAGATTTTTATCAGATAATGCCGCCAAGGAAGGGAGGTCTAAAGAGAAATATGGAAGAACAATTTTGAATCTGAAGTAGAAGAATATGTCAGCGGCAGAATATTTTGTCAAGTTCAACAAATTAGCAAAATTTGTTCCACATCGAGTGGACACTGAGGAGCTTAAAGCATGATGTTTTAAGAACGGATTGAAATCGTTGGTACTTGGGAAGTTAGATGTGCTGCAAATTAATTCATTTTCAACTTTATTAGAAAAAGCTATTATCGCTAAAGAAGAAATAGAAGCTGTATTGAAGAATAGTCAAGAAAAAAGAAAGGAGGCTGAAGGAAATAATATGATAGGTGGTAATAGAGGCAGGGAATTTAATAAACGTAAGAGGGATGATAATGTTAATTTAGGAAATAATCTAAAAGAGAATAGGAGGAAGGGTACGTCGTATGTAGTTTGCGGGAAGCATCATCAAGGAGGTTGTTTGAAGAAAAAAGGAGTCTGTTTCAATTGTGGGCAAGAGGGACACATGTCACCCAATTGTCCCAGTCCGAAGAAGATTCAAGGTTGTTTTACGTGTGGATCGACCAATCATCTGGTCCGAAATTGTCCAAAAAGGAATAGGAAGAGGTGGATTATCAACAAGGGGCCCGATGGTGGAACCTTGGCAATTCGAGGACCTGCACAGCCAGGAAGATCAACGGTCCGTACATTCAACATGACAGCGCAAAATGCAGTGGCTACTCAGGAGGTGGAAGCAGGTAACGATTTCGCTTAAGAATTTAAATTACGCGAGTAATATGAGTCAGATATTCTGTGAACTGTTTTCTTTTATAGATTCAAGTCACAGGTTAGAATTTAAGACACAAAATTAATATTGTGTTGATAAAAATGAATTGATGATACAACTTTAAAAGATTATAGAGAATAAGAAAGCGGTGATTCCGAGGACGGAATCCTTTTAAGGAGGGGTGAATTTTTATTTTTTCTAATTAAAAACCCTAATTAGAAATATTTGGAAAGTAATAATTTAAAACCTAAGGGTTAGATCCTTAGGGTTAAACCCTAAGGGTTTGTGTAATTGTCAAGAATGCCATTAAATTTATTTTACAAATGACCAAAATGCCCTTTTAGGTGTATTTTAATATGTAACTTGTAAATCTTTGTATAATGGTGGTAGGTGACCAACTATATTGACTTAGTAACCTACAATCTTCAGCAATCAGCCGAAAATATCAGCCATAGCAACATTATATCATCATATATATTGATTTAAAGAGAGAGAAAGTCCACAAAAGTTGCTCATTTGCTAACTTGCTCTCACCAACTCATTCTCTCTCTAAACCTTCGATTTCCTCAAGTATTTCAGTCACATATTAATTACCGCTCTAAAACACCATTAGCAAATAAGGAGATCAAAGATCAAGCATATTCAAGAGAAGGTATAAACCCTATCTCATTCTTGATCTTGGATGTTAGGTTCAAAGTTGTGTTTTTGTGTTTATGTTTGTGTTAAAAGGTGTTTTTAGTTGATCTATGATGAATCCATAGCATCAAATGGCTTTAAAATGGAGTTTTTCAAAATCAATCCAAGAACAAAATTTGTGGTCTGACAAGCTAATGTCAGAAGCCACAGATTCTTGTTCGTTTGTTGTTTTTTATGTTTTAAAGTTGTTATAGGTAGGCTGTTTTGTTGTCTTCACTCTGGAAGTGGAATCATAGTGATTGAATGGCTAGATTTCATTTTGTTAATGGTCAAAACCTGTTGACCAGGCATGACCAAGCACAATCTGGGCAACCCAAAAATTTAAAATATCTGTTTGACAAGATATTTAAGCTTCTAAATCTGTCCAATTTTTAGTGTTATGTTGTTGTTGTTGTAACATAATTGTAGATGGGTATGTGGACTATAGATCCATAGCTTTAGGTTGTGTAAATAATCAACAGAATCGAAGTAACATATGGTCAAAGTAGGCCAGTTGAGCATGAAACACGTTTCTGGAAAAACCCAGAAACTTGAGGAACACATTATCTGACATACTTTGACCGTACTGATTCTGGTGATTGAGTTGTTTTTGAACTGAGATGTTGCTTTGTAAATGTTCTTTGACATATGGTCTATAACGTTGAACCATTAGATCACATACAACATGACTGGAACCTAGAATAAATCAAGCATGAAAGTGATTGGTCGAACCATCTGGGTTTCTGTAAAACCCAGAAATGATCTGACCAGATGTTTGCTAGCTCAGATCTTTTTATTCATTTGCTGTATGATCGAGATGGTGATTGATTTATGTAGTATTACATAAACACTACATAATCGATGCTTAACATTTCTCAGAACTTGTATAGATTAGAAATTACACACGGTCAAACGTGCACCCTAGAACTCGGGTCTGACGGTGTTCTTGAGCTCAAGAACACCTAAGACGATAGATAATTGTCGCTATAGGCTATAGCGACGGTTTTTATTTATTTTAATTTCTTATTTTCCAAAAATTATTTAAAAATAGAAAAACATTATAAAAATTATTAAAAAATGGTTTTAAAAATTATTTTAAATTATGAAAAATAATTTTTGACCAATTGGAATATTTTTCTTTAATATTTATAATTATTTAAATATTAAAGGTATTTAATTTATTTAATTAGCGTATTAAATAAATTAGAGAAAAATAATTTAATATTATGAAAAATTATTTTAAATAAGAATAATGTATTTAAAAATATTTTGAGTTATAAAATATAACTTTTAATATTTTTAGAGAATTTTCATTAATAAATTAATATTAATGATATTAGATTTATTTAATTATTAAATTAAAGAAATAAGATAAAAATGATTTTATGGATTTAAAAATCATTTTAAATGAGAATAAAGTGTTAGATAATATTGTAGATTATAAAATATAATTTTCAATATTTTTGGAGAATTCTCATTAATAAATTAATATTAATGATATTAGATTTATTTAATTATTATATTAAATAAAAGAATTAAAAATGATTTTACTGATTTAAAAATCATTTAACAATGAGAAAAAATATTTTAAGTTATAATTAATGACTTTTAATATTTTGATAATAATTTCATTAATATTTAAATATTAATGGTGATGGTTTAAAAATGATTTTAATTACTTTAAAAATCATTTAAGTAGAATATCGTTGATTTAAAAATATTTTAAGTTATTAATAATAACTTTAATATTTTGACAAGTATGTCATTAATATTTTCATATTATTAAATATTAATGATGATAAGATTGTTTAATAATTAAATCATTTAAAAATGATTTAAGTGTTTGAAAATTATTATAAATTATAATAATTACTTATAAATTATTAAAAGCTTCCGAAAAATATTATAAATGATATTTGATTTATCTAAAATAATATTGAAGCTTAGAGACTGAATTTAATTGATAATAAATGTGTTAATTGTCGGATAAGGTGACCAGAATACCAAAAATAGACCGAAGTCCAACCAGACCGAAATAGTTAGACTTGATAAGTGTTTATATAGGTTATAAACACAGATGTGACTATGTGGTAATGTGTCTAGGAGAAGATTGACTGTGAATTACAGTATTGTGTGTTATGAAATATTGTGCTAATTGTGAGACCGATATTATTGGTTATAAGTCTTTCAAAAGCAAATAAGTTTATTATGTAGCTGTAATCAGCGGAAGAGACAAGTTCCCTAACTCAACCTTGAGTTAATACTGGTTAATTATTATTGGTGGTTAATTATTGCTAATTAGACCACGGCCAAGAATTTTATTATTGATTATTCGCAGTTAGTGCATGTTTAATAATTCAAATTGAATTACTGATTTGGAAAATATATATTCGTAGAATTACTGTTGTTGGATATTCATATCTGTAGAAGCAAATATTGACAGTATAGATAATTCATGTTTATTGTCGAATTATGTTGAGAAAGGTCTTAGCTAATTATTCTGGCTAGGCGAATATTTGTTAAAACTTGATAGGTTAGAGAAGAGAAGAGAAGTGATTAGATATGAAATCGTTGCATTTCGTTGGTAAATCAAATTCTGATTCAAAGACAGAGAAGAACAACCTTTTATATAAAGGGAACATTTTAGGTCGTATATTCGGCCATTGCGCACTGTTAAGTATTATGCATAATATAGGGTATAATAAAGTTGATCACTTGTTGTACTTGCAGAGGGATATAATTTAATCTTTATGGTTATCTGATACACCTGCATATGTATCAGAGTAAATCTTTGATAAATACCCGAGAAGAGAAGTTCTAGATCTTGTGTGATCGCTCTGCATAAATTTGGAAAACATTCTACTTTGTTATTGCGTAGAATTGATTCTTGTTTATTCAATAGAATATCGTAGAAACTTTGAAAGCGTTGTATTCTTTCATTATCAGATTATTGCGTTGCCTAGAATACAAGAAGACTTGTTATTGATTAACGATTTGTTCAGCTATTTCAAAGTTCTCCGAACTTTGGTGTCATTCTATCAAAAGTTATAGTCTATTTTTTTGATACTTATACATTCATTGTATATCTTAACTTGCGGGACAAATTTGTTGCTCACCCTTGCTAAATAAAACTTTTCAGCTAGGGACGAAGTTGTAGAAGGTGCTGCAAAGAAGAACAAAGGAAAAGGCATAGTGATAAATTAGTTATGATGAACAATATTATTATTATGTTGTATTGTATTGTAAACCCTTTTTGTATATCTAAGAGGTATTTCTGTAATGTTAAGGTTAGTGGACCTAGGACTTATGTATTAACAACATATGTTAATGAGTTATGTATTCCTATTTATATTTAAATGGGTAGTTAGATGTTATTATGTTGTGGATCGTGAACACCAAACTCGGGGGTCAGATAACCCAGATTTGGGGGTGTCACACATTGGTATCAAAGCTGTAGCTTTGGCTATTAATTATATATGACACTAAGCATAGGCATGACAAAATATGGTTATGGGTTGGTTTTGGTTTTCAAAATATGGTTATGGTTCTATTTAAGAACTAAAACCATATTAATCATTTTTAATATGGGTTATGTGGGTTGGAACCATATGGTTATGGTTAAAATCCATATATATTAGCCATATTAACCATTTTAAAGATGTTTTGACCTTTAAATAGAACTTTTAAATAAACTTTTAATATGGGTGGGGTGGGTGGTGTATACATATTTTTTTTTGGGTGGGGCTGGGGGTGAGGGTGGGGTAAGAGGTGCATACATAATCACATAGTATTATTTTTATCGGTGGGGGTGGGGGTGGGTGGGGGGTAAGGGATGTATACGTAATCACAGAATATTATTTTTTTGGGGGGCTGGGGTGGGAGTGGCGTGGGTGGGGTGGGTGGGGATGAGGGTAGGGTGTGGGGTTCGGTGGGGTGAGTCGTGTATACATAATCACTTAATATTATTTTTTCTTAGGAGGGAGTGTTGGGTGGGTGGGTAGGTAGGTGGGGATGGGGTGGGTGGGTGGTTGTGTGGGTGGGTGGATGGGTAGGGTGCGTAGGTAAGTAGGTGGGGTGGGGTGAGTAGGTGGGTGGGTGGGGTAGGTGGGTACGTGGGTAGGTAGATGGGTGGGTGGTTAGGGTATGGGGGTAGATAGGTAGGGTGGATGGGTAGGTGGAATGGATAGGTAGGTAGGTGGGATGGGTGGGTGGGTGGGGTGGGGGTAGGGGGTGGGTGGATGTTGTATACATATTAATTTTTTGGGTGTGGGTATGGGTGGGGTTGGGGGTGGGGGATAAGGGGTGTATACATAATCATATAATATTTTTTTTTTTGGTATGGGTGTGAGTGTGGGTGGGGGTGGGGGTGGGGTGGGTGAGAGGGGTGGGGGTAAGGGGTGTATATATAATCACATAATATTATTATTTTTAGGTTTGGGTGTGGGGATGGGTGTGGGTGGGTGGGGGTGTGGGTGGGGGGTGGGTTGGGTTGGGTTGGATTGGGTGGGTTAGGTGGGGTGGGTGGTTGAGCTTCTTGAATATGTAAATATGGGTGGAAAGAACTTTTGATTTGGATTTGGAATAAAATATTGGTCGAAAAATGGTTAACCGGGTTGGAACTATATTTCTTTTTTAAAATATGATTCCAAACTTTACCCAACCCAAATAAATAAAAATAGTTAACCAACCCATTTGATTCCAGTTAATATGGGTTGACCCGATAGTTAACCAACTATATTGCCCAGTCTAACTAAGCAGAACATATAGAATAACGCTCAATTAATTATATCTACTCCACATATAATTGATTAGTGGCTGTCTATATTGGTATTTGGTAATCAATTAGACTATTAGAGGGTGATAAAATTACATGCAACAATATTCAATTAGTGGGTCTAGCATAGCTAACTTCATATCTAATTGATTTAGTTATAAGCCTTATCCCGCTCTAATTTCCAACGGACCAATGGATAACAACTATATACCTTAACAGCTAAGATATCAGGCTTTATTCCATTATGGTTTCTAACGGTTAAATCTTATCCATTATAAAAGGGGTTGCCTTGGCTTAATATCATACATATAAGATAAGATTTCAGAATACTTATACACAGAGCCCAATACTTAAAAATAATGCTACTATCATATAAAAAAGGTCATATAATGTTCACATACATACATGTTATGTGCCTCCGCCTGACATGTGAGGCCCACAATATACATATGTTTCGAATTTCTTTTCACCTCACTCATCATTCATAAAGGCCACATTAAAGGTTTATAGTATGAAACATAAATAGAAGGCTATTATCGTAAAAGTTCTCTGCAAATTTCAGCTCTCATCTTGTGCTATAATCGATGATATCTTTATCTCGTATTGATCATTACATACTAGTTAAGTATTAAATTATAATTTGATCATAGTTTATCTTGTTATTATTTATTGATAAATTCTCTAAACAGTTGGTATACTAAGTTATTAGTTTAAGGTTTCTAATCCGGGTTGGGTTAGGGGTTTTAAAAGCAAGTTCAAGGAAGCATAGGTGCTTAAGGGTGCATAGGTGCACGGGGAGAAAATGTGCTTAGGGAGTATTAGTACTCAAAGTTGTTGGAACTTGTCTTATAAAGGGGTTTAATTATAAACCAAGTTAATTATTAAAAGAGTCTTTAATACTAGTTAGTATTGGACGTGAATTAGGCCATTAAAATAGAGGTTAGGGGTTAAACCCGTAAAAATTTCTTGTGTTGATATGCTTAATTGGTGTAGCTTTAATTGTTCATTAATACATACTTCAATTTGAGTTGCAATTCATAATCTTAATACTTGAACATATATAATTCATCAAAAAATTGTCCATTTTAACTCTGGTCATTAATTAGTGTGAGTAAATTAATTTTGAAAACTAGGATAATAAGTTGTTTTTTTTATAATTTTGATAATACGTTAATCCAGCAAGTTAAATTCATAATATAGCATCTTGCATTGTCAGTAAATTTTTTTCTTGTTAATATTGATAATCTGTTAGTCCAACAAGGTGAATTCATAATATAGCATCCAGTATTTCCAGACAGAAAGTTTTAACAGTTTAATGAAATTATAAAATTTTGATATCGTTTGTTCCCATGCTTATTCAACCCCATTCTAAGTGTGCCTATCTGAATTTCAATCCTCTTAAAAAGGTTTAGCATAAGCCAGAGATCTCTGGTCAGCTAACTGCATGGGCTATGTAGTTAAGTCAATTTACCTTGGAATACCACCCGCGGACAACTATAAAGAGTTAGGCATTGATGACTTCATTGTAGAATGTTCATTCTCTGAATCGGACTTTTTAAATCAGTCAAGAACCACTGTGGGCTCGGTCAAAGACATGAAGACGAGATGAACCTCGTGGACTCTTTATATGGATGAGTCTTCAACTTCAGACGTTAGTTGAGCAGGTGTGATATTGACTAGCCCAGAAGGGTTCAGGGTTCAACAAGCCATCCAATTCTGATTTAATGCCACAAATAACGAAGAAGAAAATGATGCGATATTGGCAGGGTTGCGGTTGGCTAGGAGTTTAGTAGTGTAACATATGGTTATTTTTTAGAGACTCCCAGCTCTTGGTCAAGCAAGTTGTAGGGGTATGAGGCTCGGAGGGGAAAGAATAATCAAGTATCGAGGTTAAGGATCGAATCAATTACTTCTGCTCCTATTCTTTTCAGGGAGTGAATCGTTCTAACAACACTATAGCCGACACCTTGTCTAAGTTCTCTACGATGGAGACAACTTCTTTTGGCAAGTCTGTATATTTAGATGTTCTTGATGCTTCAAGCATTCAAAGGACGAAGGTCTTGGTAGTTAAAAGGTTATATAAGTTGCTGGCTTACTCTATACTTGGACTATCTCAGTGATGAGAAACTGCCCTCGGATTGAATGTTGGCCAAGAAGATAAATCATCAGAGTTCATATCTTTGTTTGATCGATAGTGATCTTTATCGAAGAGAGCTTTCTCATCTCCACTATTAAAGTGTTTGTTTCCTTCCGAAGCGACTTATGTCCTTCGAGAGGTTTATGAAAGGATTTGTGGGGATCACATGGAGGCGAAGGCATTGGCATATAAGATGCTAAGACAAGGTTACTATTGGCCGACTATGTTCTAGGAAACTAAGGATTATTTGAAGAAGTGTCCCAAATGTCAAGTAAACAATCCTCTTCTGCATCAACCATGTGACGCCCCAAAAAATAGGTCCACACAACACATTTTTAGTCGCCAAATACATACTACAAAATTCAAATACAAATAACTATTAAACTGTCGTTTAAAATACGACCACACATATTGTGAATTTGAATACAAATATTGCACCGTACATAATACGGCAATATCTAAACTTAAATTAAGTCTTCATTACAGTTATTATCACACTATTTCACAACATAGTGAAAACTTCTATAGTAACTATCTCGGACCTTTACTCCACTCCCCGACTAGTCCCAGCTACACTTTCATTTTCTAAGAAGAATAATGGAACAAAAAAGAAAAGGGTGAGCTCAACTAGCCCAGTAAATAATATTATGACTAAGATAATGAGGAATAAATTATCTTTAGCCTTCAATAATGATAAATCATATAAAATATAATAGACAACAAGTTTTAGATCTACGACTACGGCGGAATAAACAATTCATTAAAAGAGTCAAGTAGAAAATGATATCTACTATCTTATATGATTTAAGGGTTCATCATCAATAAATTTTATCTTTGTAACACCAATCAATAATTATGAAAATCAACATTTTAACTTTGCACTGCGGGCTAAAGATATTTATTTGTATCACCAGTGGTCATGATCATGCCAAACACCTGTCCATCTATGCACTACGAGCCAAAGAGGATTTTCACCACAAACCTTTATGTGTAACATTAAAGGTCATGATTATACTAATACACAATTCTTACTCATAATCATACCAATCAACAGTCCATCTTTGCACTACGGGCCAAAGATGACTTTTACCACAATATAAGTATTAGGATGATGATAATGATATAAAGAATGAATTAAGTGAGATCAATGATAAATATTAGATATTTATAATTTAATTTATCCAGAGTCTAAGAATGTCCAAATTGTCAACATGATCACCAATTGTGGAGTAAAATTCAAGAATGATATTTAAGATTTATATTTCAAAGATAATTTGGACAAGGAAAAAAACTAAATTTCATCGTGAATAGTACTTTGGCATGAATAGTACTCTGGTATGAATAGTACCTCAGATGAATAGTACTCCAGTATGAATAGTACCACGGATGAATAGTATCTCAAAATGAAAAGATTAAAATTTAATAAGAAAGTTTAGACCAATATTCTAGTGAAATGATATTAGATGAAGTGCAAACCTCAAGGAATTTCTAATCATTTCAGGAATTATAGAAGCAATACTTACCATAGTAAGTTTAAATTTAAGAATATGAAATGAAATAATATCACTTACATAATATGAAATATGAAAGAAAATGATATCCCTTACGAGTATTGAAAGAAAATAACATCCTTTACCTTAGTAGAAAACTATATCTAACTTGGTATAACGGATATTATCTTGAGAAAATCTTGCACTATAAACTACACTCAAAATATCCTTATACTCAAAAGAAATACTCACAATATTATATTAGAAACACTTGTGTTTTTGGTGTCTTTAGATTGAAGGGGTAACCTCCCTTTTATAGTGCAACACGGAGGGAAAAAAAGTAAACCTGCCTAATTTTTCTCTGCCTAACCTTCTCTTTCTCTGCCTAACTTTCTTTCTTTCTTTTTATTGGTTGAAGGCCCATAATTTGGAAAAGAATTGCAGGAGAAGGTTTTACCACCAATTAGGAAAGCAGAATTGCACGGAAGTTTTTTGAAAAAGGAATTTAAACTCAATTTACTAACTTCCTCCCTATTTACTCACATGCCAAGAATTACTATACATATTAATATAATAACATTACTATTTAAAAAAAACTATACAATGTAGATTATAATATCATATTATACTATTATAATATAATATTATAAAAATATATTTGAATGAATATTTTATCGGAGAAGATAATTATGGTTTCATAGAAAAATACGAAAAACTTTCAACCAATATCTCACGCTAAATTTCCTTCATTTATATCAAAATTAAACAAATATTTATTTAACATATTTATCAACAATTTTTATTGTATTCATTAATTATTTGCAATTCTTCAATCTTTCAATAATTATTTCTAATTAATATTATGAATTCACAATACTGACAACAAGATCGTTCTCAGGAAAGATGAGGCTTTCCGATAAGAATTTCTCCTTACTGGCGCGCAGTTATATATCCTAATCCCTTTCCTCGACAGAACTTTCTTAGACATTGCCGATAATGCTAATCAATAATATTATTTCAATAATATGAGTTACTGTGTCGTGACAATTATTGATTTAATAATATAAAATATTACTCAGTACTCTGTGACAATTATTGAGTCAATATTATGCAATAATCACTATAGCAATTATTTAACCACTAATATTAAAAGTTACACAGTAACTATTGTGACAATTATTAAATGAAATGTTGAGTGATTTCTTACGTAAGAATCAATAATCAGAAATACTATGTAATACTGTATACTACTGTAGAACAATGCGTATTACTGTACTTTTATCATCGGGTATTTCAACAGTTAACGGTAAAAGTTTTGTTGTTAATTTATAAAAAGGTTATTTCTGTCACTTTCTATATCCGAAAGTTATCTCGTTATGTGGTCCACCAATGATTGCACCGTTGTACGAATATTCTTCGACAAAAAGAATATTCCCCGACCAAACGAATATTTTCCAGCAACTGTTTACTTTGTATAATTTACATATATCACCCACAACTATAAAATTTATTAAATCAACTCCTTACTATGAATAATATATAAAAAATCAAATCTTATTCATAAAAAGTTGGGGTCTTACAACCTCCTTTCCTTATGAAATTTCGTCCTCGAAATTGATGAACGTACCTGGTATTTCGAAGAGGTGAGGATACCTTGCTCTAATTTCAGATTCTAACTCCCAGGTTATTTCCTCAATATTATGGTTTCTCCATAAAACTTTGACTTGAGGTATAACCTTTGAGGGTAGAACATGTTCCTTCTTATCCAAGATCCTGAAAGGTATCTCCTCATACATTAAATCTTCTGCTATCTCGTCTAGTTCTAATTTAATAATGTGGTTCATGTCTTTCACATATTTACGTAGCATGGATACGTGAAAAACGTTATGAACATAAGATATACTTGGCGGTAAGGCGAATCTATAGGCCACAATTCTTACTGGATCGAGGATTTCAAATGGACCAATAAATTGAGGGTTGGGCTTTCCTCTCTTTTCGAATCTCGTAACTCCTTTCCGTGAAGCAACATGTAACAATACATGGTCTCCGACATTGAATTCTACGTCCCTTCGATGAAGATCAACACAACTCTTTTGTCGGTCTTGTGCTATTTGTATACGTTGTCGGATCATTTGAATCTTTTCCGTAGTCATGCGTACCAACTCTGGTCCCAATAATGTTTCTTCACCCACATCATCCTTGCATACTGGAGAATGACACTTTCGTCCATACAATGCCTCGAATGGAGCCATGCCTATACTCGCTTGATAACTATTGTTGTAGGAGAATTCCACCAATGGTAAATAGTTTTCCCAACTTCCTTTGAAGTTTAGTACAAATATTCTCAATAGATCTTCAAAAGTTTGAATAGTCCTTTTCGATTGCCCGTCCGTTTAAGGATGATATGCAGAACTGAATCGTAACTCAGTGCCCATAGCTTTCTGTAAGCTGACCCAAAATCGTGAAGTGAACCTAGGGTCTTGATCAGAAACTATGGATACTGGCATACCATGCAGTCTTACAATCTCGTTTATGTACATACGAGCAAGACGTTCGAGTGAATAAGTTTCTCGTATAGGCAAGAAATGAGCAGACTTGGTTAATCTATCGATAATAACCAAAATTACATCTATGCCTTGAGAAACCTTGGGAAGACCTGTAACGAAATCCATGTTGATGTGTTCCCACTTCCATTTTGGAATTTCAAGTGGTTGCAATGAACCTTTTGGCACTTAATGCTCTGCCTTGACACGTTGACAAGTTAAATACCTTGAGATAAACTCTGCGATCTCTCTCTTCATATTGCTCAACCAAAATGTATGTCGAAGATCACGATACATTTTGGTACTTCTAGGATAGATTGCAAACAGTGTGATGTGTGCTTCCATCATGATTTTATACTCCAAATTAGAGTCGTTAGGAACACAGAGTCTGGAGTTGATTCGAAGTATTACTTCTTCATTGATTCTTGCTTCTGGAATAACACATTCTTACACCTTCTTCTTCATATTCATTAACTCTGGGTCTATAGCTTGAGCAGTTTTAACTTTATCGATTAAAGTAGGTTCTACTCGTATATTTGACATCATCATGTGGGTCCTTGGAATCTTTAACTCTATATCCATCCTTTGTAAGTCACACAAAATGGGCCTTTGTGTTAACAATATCTCACTCATACCCGCATATGATCTTCTACTTAACGTATGAGCTACCACGTTCGCTTTTCCAAGATAGTATTGGATGGTATAGTCGTAATCTTTCAACAGCTCAAGCCAACGTTGTTGCCGCATGTTGAGCTCCTTTTGAGTGAAGAAATATTTAAGGCTCTTATGATCAGTATATATCTCTACTTTCTCCACATATAGGTAGTGTCTCCAGATCTTTAGCGTGAAAACTACTTTTGTCAACTCTAGATCATAAGTAGGATAATTCCTCTCATATTCTTTGAGTTGTCGTGAGGCATAGGCTATGACTTTCTCATGTTGCATGAGAACACATCCTAAACCTATGCCTGAAGCATCGATGTAGATGACAAATCCCTCTTATCCTGATGTTATTATCAAAATAGGTGATGAAATGAGTCTCCTCTTGAGTTTTTGGAAGCTCTTCTCACATTCCTCGCTCCATCCGCACTTTGTATCTTTTCGAGTCAACTGAGTTAATGGATTGACGATTCGAGAAAATCCTTCTACGAATCTCTGATAATAATCAGCTAAGCCCAGAAAGCTACGTATTTCAGTTACCGACTTAGGTTGCTGCGAACTTTGTATTGATTCAATCTTCGTCGGGTCAACTGATATTCCATGTTTCGATATAACGTGTCCAAGGAATGATACTTTCTCAAGCCAAAACTCGCATTTCTTCAATTTGGCATATAGCTTTTTTTCACGAAGCTTTTGGAGTATCAACCTGATCAAGTGTTACTCATGATCTGCACGACTTTCGGAGTATATGAGGATGTCATCAATAAAGACAACCAGGGAATGATCCAAATATTCCTTACATATCCAGTTCATTATATCCATGAAGGCAGCAGGAGCATTAGTCAAGCCTAAAGACATGACTAAGAATTCGTAATGCCCATATCAAGTATGCCGAAAGACTATCAGCCATCGGCTCCTAAGTTTTCTAGCTCGTCCCACATCTCTTTCTTTCTTTCTGTAAAGGAAAATGTTCATATAATTAATAAATAAAGAACTCGGGTATAAAAATCTGTTAAGAAGTGACATCTAAGTGCAAATCTAGAATTCTAATTCAAAGCATCTATGAAATCAGCCATGATTAAAAGCCTTATCATTAAACGAGAAGTTAATGTGTTTGTAAAAAGCTCGTACACTGATTTATAACCTGCATGCCATTCACCAGAAGGGTTATTCCACGACAAATTTACAACAAGAGAGACCCCTGAAAATTCTACACACAATGAAAATGAGAGTTAGCTAATTATGTTCACATACATCACATTAAAAGCTTACGACTTGAGGAGTGCTACCAACATGGGATGTGCATAATATTTAGTTAAGCTAATAAACTGCAGAAATTCCTACCATTTTTTGAGTTGAGGAACTGAACTTTTTGTAGCTATGGACCTATGTTTGAAAGGCATTGGCTCAAATTTTTCACCTTATAACCTAGGATTAAGTAGTGAAAACCTTACAAAATAAGGGAAAACTTTAATCATTTTGGAACTTCAATTACAAATCGTAAGGGATGCAACCTTGTCAAAATCAGATCTAGGCTACCAGATTAAGTGCACAAAGAATCCAAGCTGAATTCATCTATAGGAACAACCATAAGAGGAAATAATAAATCAGCACATTATGTTCAGAGAAAGTTATGTTACTTGATTGAGTGAGTAATCGTGCGGCTCCATTGTCGAACAAGACTTCCCAACACATCATACAATAAATAAGATCCCCTCAAAAATTGATAGTTGGCTGCTGTATATCCAGATAAACTGAGACTATGATTGCACTCCTTTCGTAAAATAAGATTTTCCCCCCTAAAACCTCACCCAATTACTCTAAACAAGGAAAAAGGACACGACACTTGCACCCCACACAAACTGATTGCCTGCATCAATAAGTCACTCTTCCTATTTGCTCAATGCCAAAAATTTTGGATGGCAAATGGCCATACTACCTCAATGAAAAATAAAAAATAAAAAAATGCAACTCATAGCTAGTCTCTGTGTGGGAGGGTTTATTGACTGAAATTACATAGTTCATTTCAAAACCCAAGACACAGAGACTAGTAATGAGGAGTGACAGTGAGAGAGAGAGGAGGGGTACAGAGTCTCTAACTAACAAGTCTCTAACTACCATTAACTTGTTAAAATGGCCTATGGCCTTACACATGAAAAGCCATAAATTTATTTTTCTATATTCCCAAAACCCTGCCTAAAAATCCAATCAATCTTAACCATTATACATAAAATCTTCATTGTAAGAGCTAATACATAGTACAAACAAGATTCTGCATCAACCAAACCTACAATAGGTATCAATACATTTGTTGGCTCATGTACTGCCCTATAGTATCCATATAACAAAACAACTCAACATTTAGAATAATAATTCTAGCTAAAAACATACCACTTTTGTTTCCCTCAAAATAAAGTACTTTCAAGATAGCATGAATATCAATCATTCTATCAAAAATTCATAATCCAATTCAAAAAACTAAATTCAATAAAAAAAACCCAATCCATCAGTTATTTAGAAAGAATGTGCATTGATAAATATCATCTGTAAGTAAATTAAGTCAAAAATGTAGAATGATTTAACATAACTAAACAAAAACATAAATTCGTAGCTAGATAAATTCTAAGACAAATCAATAATCAATTAAAAAGATTGAAGATGGCAAATTAAGCGTTGAGGGGTAGTAATTTTTTGCAGCTTGGCAAGATGAGCTTGTTTAAGTTTAGTCTTGGGGTTGAAATAGTTAGGGTTGATTACTTGTTAGGGCACCGATAGTCCATAGAGAGGAAGGAAGAATAGTCATTTTCTACCAAAAACCTAATTTTTAGGGGAAATTCAAAAGGACGGAAATTTTTACATTCAATTGGACAATAATGGAAGAGGTTGAGGGAGAAGGAGGGAAGAAGAGGAAAGAGATATGGGTGCTAGGGTTGTGATCTGAGGAAGGAATAGAGAGGGGATTGGGATGTTACTGCCGATCTGGGAAAGGAGGTTGCGATCTGAAGAGGCCACTCATGATCTGTGTGATAACCCGAGATTTCGAATAATCAAAAATTTGTGAATAAATTTTTTTTATTAATATTAATATTAATTATCATTTATCTGACAAGTATCGGTGATACGTGTATCGAGAAAGTCAATTTGTGTATTGACTAATAAAATTAGAGTAGAGTTGTGCTTAACAGCTTTAGAAACCCTAACCTTAATTTCTGGAAAGGGATTCGATAGAAAATATAATTAAAATAATTATATTATTGAGTACGTGTTTGTACTGTATAGAATTTTTGATCGGATAAGGTTTGAAATTAATAAAACCTAATAAGATATTAGAAACCCTAATCTCAGGATTAGAAACCCTAACGTACCGTTCGAAATCCTAATTGTACGTCGAGAAACCCTAATTTCATATTTGGGAATCCTAAACCCTAAATTAGGAAACCCTAATTCTAATTGGCAAGCCTAATGTGTGTATTAAACTTAAATATGATTAGAAAACCCTAATTATATTTTTGTTATATTAATTTCTATTTTACAAACCCTAATTATAATTTAGAAAATTATTTTTCTAATTAAAATCCTAATTCGTGGGTTATAAACCCTTGTGACCATTTTGACCCTAATTGCTAATTTAAGCAATTTTAATTAGGAATATAAATCTTAATTAGCAAGATTGAATTTTATGATTAGGAAATATAAATATAATTATTGAATCCTAATAGTAATTTGAAATTATTAATTTTCTATTTTGAAAACCGAAATTTGAAAATTTTAGAAATTAAATTGCAAATCTAAAGGGTTTAAACTCTAAACCCTAAAGGGTCCAAACCCTAAACCCTAACCCTAACCCTAACCCTAAACCCTAAGAGTTTGAATAAATGTCAAGAATGTCATTAAATGTATTTATCAAATGACAAAAATACCCCTTTTATTTTCTTTAATTGTTAACTTGTAAAAATGCTAGCCACTTTAGTTGTTCAACTACTATATTGACTTGTGTGACACAAAATATCAGCTCTCAGCCGAATTTGGCAGATCTAGCAGCAATACAAGCATTATATAAGAGATTTAGAGAGAGAAAAAGTCACAAAAAGTTGCCATTTTGCATATTGCTCTCACCAACTCTCTCTCCTCTAAAGCTTCGAATTTCTTAAGTTAGATCAGTCCTAATTTCATCCCTTGATCAATCAATAACATATTGGAGAGCTTAGATCAAGAATTGAAAGCTAGAAGATATAAATTAAATTTTAAATTTTGATCTTTGTTGCTTAAAAAAATTTTGTGTTTTAGTGTTTAATCTTATGTTATAATATGTTTTTAGTTGTTATATGTTGATCCATGATGGATCCATAACATCAAAATGGGTAAAAAGTGATTTTTCCAAAATCTGTTCTTGAGCTCTAAAGTTGACTGACAAGCAAATGTCAGTTGGCTTAGATCTTCATGTGTTCATGCTTTGTAATGTTTTGATGTTGTAAGTTGTAGCCTGACATGTTGTCTTGGATCTGCAAGTGAAATCAGGGTCAGTTAATAGCTAGATTTCAAGTTATTTAAGGTCAAACATCGTTGACCGACATTGACTACTCAAAAATCTGGGCAGCCCAGAAATTTAAAACAGCTTCTGACAACTTATTATATGGTCCGGATCTGGTAGTCGGTTTGGTTTTTGATATTGTTGTTTGGTAGATCTTGTAGCCTGTAATGTTAACTACAGATCCATGGTTGAAGATCACGTAAAACATTAACAGGATTAATGTAGTAGATTGTCAAATTTGACCATCTGATCACGAGAACACTTTTCTGGAATTTCCAGAAAGTGTATGAACATGATCTCTGACTATGTTTGACCAGTTCGAATCTTGCGTGTGTTATGAAGTTGTACTGGGTTGGTGTTATGGTGTTGTTGTATGACATGAGACCTATAGTTTTGAACGACTGGACCACATAATCGATTATCAGAACATTGTATCGATCGAGCCCAAAAAGGACCCTCAAGCTAGCCGGGTTTCTGGGTTACCCAGAAAACCCAGGTGGCGTCTGACAGCTGGTTTGAGGGTCCAGATCTTCATGCTTTGATATTATTTGACCCAGTTATTGATTGGATATTGTAGTGCTACATTCCTACTACACGATCACAGTTAGAGCTAGCCCAGAATCGAATTACACAAAGATTAAAAGCCGGTCAAAGTTGACCACTTGTTAAACCGGCTGTTAGTGTTCTTGAGCTCAAGAACACCAACAGCGACGCTTTCTGTCGCTATAGGCTTTAGCGACGGTTTAATTAATTTTTATTTTCTGAATATTCTGGTAATTAATTAAAAATAGAAAATAAATTATAAAAATTATTAAAAATTATTTTAAAAATTATTTTAAATTATGAAAAATAATTTCTGACCAATTGGAATATTTTTCTTTAACATTTATAATTATTTAAATATTAAAAGTATTTAATTTATTTAATTAGTATATTAAATAAATTAGAGAAAAATGATTTAATATTATGAAAATTTATTTTAAATAAGAATAATGTATTTAAAAATATTTTGAGTTATAAAATGTGACTTTTAATATTTTTGGAGAATTTTCATTAATAATTTAATATTAATGATATTAGATTTATTTAATTACTAAATTAAATAAATAAGTTAAAAATGATTTTAATGATTTAAAAATCATTTTAAATAAGAATAAAGTGTTATAAAATATTTGGAATTATAAAATATAATTTTCAATATTTTTGGAGAATTCTAATTAATAAATTAATATTAATGATATTAGATTATTTATTTATTAAATTAAAAAAATGAATTAAAAAATGATTTTATTGATTTAAAAAAAATCATTCAAAAATGAGAAAAATATTTTAAAAGTATTTTAAGTTATAATTAATGGCTTTTAATATTTTTATAAAATTACATTAATATTTAAATATTAATGGTGATGATTTAAAAATGATTTGAATTACTTTAAAAATCATTTAAGTAGAATATTGATGATTTAAAAATATTTCAGGTTATTAACAATAACTTTAATATTTTGAAAAGTATGTTATTAATATTTTTATATTATTAAATATTAATGATAATATGATTATTTGATAATTAAATCATTTAAAAATGATTTAAGTGTTTGAAAAATTATTATAAATTATAATAATTATTTATAGATTATTAAAAGCTTCCGAAAAATATTATAAACGATATTTGATTTATCTAAAATAATATTGAAGCTTAGAGACCAAGTTTAATTGACAATCAATGTGTTAATTGTCGGATAGGGTGACCAGAATACCGAAAATAGACCGAGGTCCAACCAGACCGAAATAGTTAGACTGGATAAGTGTTTATATAGGTTATAAACACTAATGTGGCTATGTGGTAATGTGCCTAGAAAAAGTTTGACTGTAGAATATAGTGTTACGTGTTATGTATGATTGTTCTAATTGTGAGACCGACATTGTTGAATATAGGTCTTACGAACGCAGTTAATTATATTGTGTAGCTGTAATCAACGCGAAAGGCAAGTTTCCTAACTCAACCTTGAGTTATATTCATTCAATTATTTTAATGGTTAATTATTGATAATTATACCATGTCCAGGGAATTTATTGTTGATTATTCGCTGTTAGTGCATGATTAAAATTCAAATTGAATTACTGATTCGAAAAATATATATTCGTAGAATTACTGTTGTTGGATATTTATATCTGTAGAAACTAATATTGACAGTATAGATAATTTATGTTTATTATCAAATTATATTGAGAAATGTCTTAGCTAATTATTCTGGCTAGACGAACATTTGTTAGAACTTGATAAATACGAGAAGAGAAATCAATTGTTATTGATAGATCGATGCCAATTGTTTCGGCTAGATCAATAAGTAGATAGAATTTGAAATCATAGTATTTCGTTGTTAAATCAAAAATCTTGATTTTGAGACTGAGAAGAACAACCTTTTATATAAAGGGAACATTTTGGGTCGTATATTCGATCATTGCGCGCTGTTAAATATTATGCATAATATAGGGTACAAGGAGTTGGCCAGCTCTAAGTACTTGCAGAGGGGTATGATTTAATCTTTATGGTTATCTGATACTCCTGCGTATGTATCAAAGTAAATCTTTGATAGATACCTGAGAAAATAAGTTCAAAGATCTGGTGAGATCACTCCGCACAAATCTGGAAAATATTCCACTTTGTTATTGCGTAGAATTGATTCTTATTTATTTAATAGAATATCGTAGAAACTTTGAAAGTGTTGTACTCTTTCATTATCAAATTATTGCATTGCCTAGAATACGAGAAGACTTGTTATTAATTAATGATTTGTTCAGCTAATTCAAAGTTCCCCGAACATTGGTGTCATTCTATCAAAATAGATAGTCTGTTCTCGTTGATTCATATATCTTTATTGTATGTCTTAACTTGCGGGCCAAACTAGTTGCTCACCCTTGCTATAAATAAAATATTTCAGCTAGGAACGAAGAGGCCAGCGGGTCAAAGAAGAACAAAGGCAAAGGCAAGATGCTGGAGTAGTATAATAAACAATTTTATTATTATGTTGTACTGTATTTATAAACCCTTTTTGTATATCTAAGGGTTATTTCTGTAATATTAAGGTTAGTGGACCTGGGACTTATGTATTAACAACTTATGTTAATGACTTATGTATTCCTATTTATATATGAATGGGTAGTTAAATGGTATTATATTGTGGATCGTGAACACCAAACTCGGGAGTCAGGTAACCCGGATTTGGGGGTGTCACAATCTGGGTTGCTGCAATTTTTTTTGTTCTTTTCTCCGCAAGTTAGATTTATGAAGAGAGGAAAATAAAATAAGAATAAAGGTTGCAAACTGTGTAATTAAAAGGTAGGGTATTATTTTCGACAGAAGTTTCAGTTAGAAATAACTAGCCCAGGAAGACTCCCGCCACATTAGGCCTTTATTTACGACGATAGTAATTACGACAAATTTTTTCATCGGGATTAAGTTATTTTTGACGGAAATAATTTCATGGGAAATAACGTTTTTTCTTGTTGTGATAGGAGGTTCTGGATTCGGTATTGGTGCGGTTAGCAATCTACCAATGCAATACTACTTGGCACTATAACCGAGGCGTGAGGCAAATAAGGTTTGAGATTGGAGACTTAGTTCTTCAGGAAGCTAAAACATCTACTCCTCAGGATACAGGCAAACTTATGTCTAACAGGGAAGGTCCTTACAAAGTTATTGAGGTGTCGAAGCCCGGTATTTATCGGCTTCTGGTGATGGATGGAACTAAAAAAAAGAACACTTAACATGTAGGCCGAATTTGAAGATACTATTAATAAATTATATAGCTTTATCTCATCTTTACAATTATGTAACTGATGAGTAGATTTTATACCTATAAATTAGGTATTTTGCGAACTTAAACAGTTGCTATTTCATGTTGTTTTAGTATTATTTTACGTATTGTTTTGTGTTCGTATTGCAGGGATAAGTTGAGATGGCAAGAGCAGGAATTAGGGGCAAAAAGGGGAAAAGTAGGAATTTTCAGGACAAGCACACCCGTCGGGGCGGCAATCACTAAAGCTAAATCACCCGCCGGGGTGGGGTTACACATGTGAGCAAGGATTTTAAATACCCGCAGGGGTGGGCTTTTTCAATACAAAACACCCGTCGGAGCGGGCTACGCGGCTGTCAGTTGAAGTTTCCTGATTTGGTTCTAACTCTAGAGATCTTTGGCTGGTGGATTCAGGACGCGATTAGGAGAATATTAAAGGCTTATTCAGGGGCAGAGATGGTATCTATCATCATCAGTAACAGAACCCTAACTCTTGATCACGTTTTGGAGGATTGAAGCAACGATTTGGAGCACGAAGATTGCAAAGGGGATTGAAGAAGAGCAGCGGTTCTATTTACATTTTTAATTCTTCATATTCATCTTTGTATTCAGAATGCTAGTATTTTTGTAGATTTCTATTTCTTTTTCATTCGTCATGAACTAATTAACTTATTTTTTTAAGTCTACAATGGATCTTTTTGTGTAACGAAGGTTGACATGCTTTTATTTTAATTCATTGAGGCTATCTCCATATTTGTCTATTATGGTTTATGCTTAATTAATGAATTGCTTGATCACCAATTCCTTGTGAACTCATATAAACTTGAGAGAAGAAATATGGGTTTAGACTTATTAATCATAGTGGCGTGTGATTGTGATTTCTGCATATTGTTGGGATTCATAATTTATGTCTAGGATAGAGATATACATATAGATCGTACGTAATCTCGTAAAAACTTGTGATTAAACCTTCTTTAATTGTAATTCACATAGAAATATAATGGATTAGTTAATTATGGTGTTCTACTTAATTCTATCATCTGTGGATTTAAGTTGATATGGGTATAATTCATTGAGAGATTTTGTCCTTCGTTCTTTCACTCTGATGACCATCTCCAAACTGCTTTATGACAGCCTCTCTCAATTCAAGAGAGGTTCTATTCTTAGCAATCAATTTTTGGTTGGTAGCTTCAGTCATTAATTAGAGGGCATTAAGCTTTTAGTTCTTCATATTTCTTCTCCAATGCGTCACCAACCTTCATCAATTTCATCATTTTATTGTGCAAGTCCTCAACATGGTCCTTAAGGGTTGTCACGACCTTTAGTTCACCTCGATCAACTAGGAGCTATTTTCTATGTTCGGCTAACGTAGAGGCTTGCCATTGCACCATCTTCAATTTGTGTGTTAGCTCCTAGCAGTGGAAAGAATATTAGCATAGAGACTTCTTTCCTTTTCGAGACTGGATATGAAGGCTTGAACTCTGAGATAAAGGCGTTCGACTTCAACTTCTAGTTCCTTTTAGTTGGCATCCAAGGCAGAGAGTCAGTGCAACAGTTGGCCCGTAAACACTAGTGACTATAAAACAAAGCAAAATCGTCAGGTTGGTTTATCCAAAGAGGTATTGAGAAGGAAATATAATAATTATGCTTACCCGACCATGGTACATCGCGTTTACATAAACTTGTTGCTGGACGGAGAGATTCTCAAACCTTTCGTTGTCCCCTGAGATCACGAAGGTATCAAAGAGCTCAAAGGGGTAGTCCGTCACAAGGTTTTTTGGCCAAAGTGTCATCGAGGCGTAAGCCTATCGAGCTCGGGCAGAAATGGATGGCGATCATGTTGGTTGGGAAAAGGCTACTTATTGTATTAAGGGTTTGGAGGATTTTTCGGCATATGGTCCTTTGGTAGGAGGTTCAAAGGATGACCTTGTGTGCTCTTTTCATTTTTGGGTGGATTCAGGTTCTGCAATCTGGTTGGGTTCGGGTTCGGTGACCAACCTTCGTTTCTTCTTTTTGAGTATAATGTTTCTTTCTATGATGGTCATATCTAATGGGATCTTTCAGTGAAGGATGGTATTGGGATAGTGGAAATTGGTTGTATATATTTTGATAGGGTTGGCATAGGGAAGACTGAGATTGTTTGTACTAGGATAGAAGGATTGGGTTGGATGCTTGATGGGAGGTTAATTTGGTTTAGTGGGGGGCATGGACGATTCGATAATGATGAGTTCAGAGGCTGCTTCAGGGAGTGTTGACGAATTAAAATGGATGATTAACCGGCCTCGGTTGTTGACATCGACTTGAGAAGGGACACTGCAGGTGGATAAGAATTTAAGAAGGAACAAGTCAGAATAAATATTTAATATATTTTATAAAGAAGTAGTGGGTTTAGAACTTACACTTGTGATCGTAAAGCCAAGCTTTGATGGGCAGCAGATCCCTGCTCCATTCTTCTGAAGGCATTTTAGCAACAAAGGATCTGAATTTTTTGACTCGATCCTTGCAAAACTTGTCAAATACAAAGTTTGTCCTTGAAGGTTCGACCCAATTCAGCAGGAGTTATGGGGGCGGATTGTATATTTGGGATAGGAGCAGTGGCGGTGGCATTAGAGGTGGGGATGACTTAGACACTATTGTCGCCTTACATTGTTGACCGTGGAAGGTGGGGATTTGTGATGATGTAACTGGAGAAAAAGATCGTTGCCGAAAGGAAAAAGAGAAATGTCTAAGTTCTGTGAAAGATTTTGAATCTGAAATGTGTTGTGGCATATAATTTTTGGGGGAAAAGACTTTTAATATGATGAAACATTTTAACTTCGCAGGTTTTTTTAAGTACGATGTAATGATGATGTGTTAGGGCCCAAAATGGTGTGCGTTGTACGGTTAAGCCTATTTGGCTTTGGTAACTATATTTTCTCATTTAATAATTAATTATTGGGCTTATTAAATTTTGTACTCTCTTATTATAAGCCAGTTATACCAAGAGAATGGAGGCAACGTTGAAACATGATTTTATGGGCCTGATGGATTAGGTGGGCCCTATCCTACGTGGCAGAGTTTTCCTACGTGGCGATATATTCTAGTATGGAGGTTTGATTGTTAAGGAATTTACAAATTTGATTATATTCAATTTCTTATTTTTTATAGGAATAGTCTGGATTGATTTTGATTTCCCATTTTGAGGATATTGACTTTCAACCATACATGGTAATTAACGAAATAAGGAGTCATATTCCTACTCGGCGTGATGAGGTGGTGTGAGAAGCTATAAATACACGGCTATACCATAATTCACAGGTAATATCACCTTGATTACTTGAGCACTAACGCATAAACGTGCCTCAATTGTTATCCTATTCTCCAACCTGTACTTATTCTCACACCGGAACTATCCCCCGACAGCCCCGACCGTCAGACTCCTCAGTGTGTTTGCTTGATCATTTTTGTGCAGAATTTGGTTCATTATTTGGTGATTGGAAGAGCGGACGGATCTTGACATTAACACACACACACACACACACACACACACACACACACACACACACACACACACACACACACACATATATATATATATATATATATATATATATATATATATATATATATATATATTAGTGGTCATTTTGGAATGGGACTACTATTGTGGACTAATCAATGTGTTCAAAGGTGGTCTTGGATTGAGAATTTTGAAGTAAAAATTGTTGTTATGATTGTGAAGTTGGAGGTTTTAGGTTGAAATTTGGAAGAAAAAAAGAAGAAGCATTCCCCGATGGTAATGGAGGATCTAAAGACAATGGTAGTGATGTCGATGATGGTATTGGGCGACAGTGGTGATGTCGAGGAGGGGATAGAGACGGCCGACGGGGATGGGGGATGGGAAAGGGCAGGGCATGATGAGAGAGGGGGTTGGGTCTTCATCTATTTTCTTTTTCATTTATTACTGTTTAATCTTTATTAAATTAATTTGCAAATTTTAAAATTTAAATTTTAATTGGTTTAGAATATTATTTTTTTCCTTATTTCATTATAGGATTTCTATTTTATTTTTAAAAAAAAAGATTAAATTGATTTTTTTCTTAATTTTATATTTTAATTTTTTTTACAGATTAAATGTCATATTCCATGTCAGCCTTTCTTACCAAGATAGATCTCATTCGTCATTGCCTGCGTCCTGGACACGTGTTTGGGATGGAGCGTCCCTTACACGGTCCCCGACTCTTCAATCCTTACTGGCAGTGGAGAATAACCTCCGCCGTGGACCTTCTACCCGGTCGTGGCCCTGTTGTCCCACTGAATGGCTGTGGGATCCAAGCCTCTCCTAGATGCTTTTGGACGGACCCAATCTATCTTTGACTGACCCTCACTGCCCGACAGATCCATCCGCAGTTGAATTCCCCACACCAGAAACTAATTTACTGTTCACCATTCTTACCACTAGATAACTACTTGTTATGATTGAAAATCAATACTAGAGCCCTCCTTTTAGCGCCAATGTTAACGTCAAAATCCGTCTACGCGCTCCAATTACCAAAGCGCGTCCAATCCTACACAGAAACGGGTAAACACCGAAAGTTTGACGGCTTGGACCACCCGGGGATAGATCCAGTGTGAGAATAAGTACAGGCGGATTAAGGTTAACAATGGAGGCTTAATGCTCTAGTGTTGGAAAATAATAATTAATGTGTGTACCTTAGAATCAAGGTAAAACCTTGTACTTATAGCGATCTGACCACTTCCATAGAGTCATTCCCCGTATTGGATTAGGGTTCTCATTAGGTATAATTCCTGAATGAGATTGTATAAAATCTCCCAAAAATAAGGAAGTTGGTTCAAATCTCAACATCTCCTTCTGTATTTAGAAACCAAATAAAATTAGGAACCATTGATTCCTTAAAACAGAATCCTACATGGATTTAAACAACCTCATGTGGACTGCAACCCACCACACAATTTGGACCCAAACAATCATGGCCCAACAGCAATAATAGCGGGTCTACTCAGGCACGTGACTTTGACTGAAGCACATGACCTCCCACGTGACATAACCTAATCGGGTCACGTGGTCTAATTAGGCTCCTTCCCTCTCTATATATATCAGTCATGAGTTGACAGACAAAACAAGAATATGACAACATATGAGGAGGCAAGACATTCTAGATAGAGATTGTAGAGAGAGAAACATACTTAATTCTGCTTACTGCTACTGCCATTCTCATATGTTTTCCTCCCTTTAGCTCTCCTTACTCGACTTATTACAACCTCCTTAGATCTTTCATCTCTCCAGCTCATTTAACTCCGGACATACACTCAACAAAAATTAAAAAGAGTATTTATTAACGGATTGAAGTTAAATTTTTCCTACGTTCCTCCCTAGTTCTCATCCTAACCCCTTCCCTATGAAATTTTCACAAAATAAGTAGCACTTGTGAAGCAAGGTTAAAGATGCTCTAGTTTTTTAGTGAATGATTTAATTTGTTTATATGTATATTAGTATATTTATGTATATATTTTTGACATGATACCTTTATTTATAGTTAGGATTTAGGAACATCAATTCTCAATGTTTACAGATCCCTAGGTGCAGTGGAAGAAACTACTCACAGGAACATTATTTAACTTGATGACTATGATTTCATATTGTCGCACAACTTTCTTCTAGTATACTGGTTTAATAAATTTGACCAACCATGAATTTCAACACTTGGGATCCATTTATTTTGCAAATTTAGAAAAATAAAAGCAATGCAATTGTTTTCATTTACCATGAAAATTATAGGGGGTTTCTAAGTTATTTTGGGACATATGTACTAAGAAACATACACAGAGAAAACCTTGAACTTCTCAAGTTTTACGTATCCTATTACCCTCATGGTCATGGAGACCTATAATTTGCTCAAGCAAATTCCAAGCCATGTTCTGCAAATGAGTCTATGCATGCCGTATAAAACAAAGTTCATTTTTCATTTTTGCTTCCTTTTATTCTGAACACACATGGATTGAATACATTTAAGAAATCATAGCAAAGTTGCACGATTTCTCCAGAAAATGCAAATAATTTTCAAAGTTAGACAAAGATTATACAATTATTTATATTTCCAAGCAAATGGGATAATTTACATCTAAAAAAAAGCATCTGAAATGTTGGAAAACATGGCAATCTATTTCCAGAATTCAAGCAGTTACAGCATTACCCTTTAATTACTATTTGCATAATTTAAAATATATATATATATATATATATATATATATATATATATATATATATATATATATATATATATATACAGAATGGATCAGGTCCGGGAGTCCGGACCTGATAAAAAACGGACCATTTTTATTTTTTTTTGCTTTTTTTTTTAAAACAACTAAAAAAATATTTAATATTTTATGGAACTGAAATTTTTCCATAATACAATGTTTTGGGCGTGTATTGAATACATATACCAAAAAATGGTGGTACAGACTGTACATACATATTTTGTTATACGTACCCAAATCACACCCAAAACACTGTATTATAAAAAAAATTCAGTTCCATAATTTTTTTTAGTTGTTTTAAAAAAAACAAAAAAAAATGTCCGAATTTTGGTCCGGTCCGGGAGTCCGGACCTGATCCGGCCTATATATATATATATATATATATATATATATATATATATGAATCAAACATAAATTATAAGAATATGAAATGGAATTGGTTTTTTGACAAGGGCATTTGACAGTTTTCCAAGACTCTCCTCACATGATTAATAAATGAAATCTACATTCATGCGAGTAAGATTTTGTAAAAATATTAAATTTCACTCGTAGAAATAACAATTTCCTCATGAAATACCCCTCTTCCTTTTCCTTTGGTTTAAAATCATTTTTTTGTTCTCTTCTTGACAACTTCTAATTTAGATTGGTTTGGTGGGGATTATATATGACCCCATAGTTGTAGCTGAGTTCTCTGTAGCACAAACAATTTTCATTTGACACTACAAGAAAAAGGTTTATCTACGACCAAGAATATCAACGACTGAAAGCGGTCGACTTATTCGGTCGCTAATGTAACGACCCCAAAACAGGTCAATTTCATCCAACCTATTCTGAGTCGCCAAATACATGGTACAGAAAACAACTACAATTTTATTACAACAATTGTCGTGCAAAATACAACAACACATATGCTGTGAGTTTGGATATAAATATATACCAAATGTGACTCATGTCTCAACCGTGGACAGCACCTCACAATGAAACCTTACATAAATGTATAGTCAAAAAACTGTTTTAGAAATTAGAATCTTTGGGAAGTGCTCAAGGAAACCTTCGTACATGGGAGGCCATGCTTCTAGGTTATGATAGATATCATATGGCCACAGAATTATCCTTGGTTGACCCAATAGACCCCAACGAAAAATGAGAAGATTACTATCATATTCTTCCCAATGGTGAGTCTTCTCTTGACTTATCATTATCTCCACTGTCTCTAATTGAGAATTATACTTCAAACAAACACCAAGATTATATAGGTAGTTCTCGTAGATATACTCAGCAAGTGGATGAGCACAATCCTGTCTTATGATGACACGAGGTTGTATGTCATTAGACATCTTGTATGATAGCGACAAAATACCCTTCCAACGTTGGGTTCGCTTCACCCTAGATGATTCACCAAATATAACTTCTAAATGATGACCACCGTTCTATTCCCCTATTACCCCCGCTCGACCCAGCTACACTCTTATTACCTGAAAGGAATTGTGAAACAGAAGGGTGAGCACAACTAGCCCAGTAAAGAATATCATGACTAAAGATAAATACGTTATCAATAGCCTTCAACAGAATTAAATCAGAGATTTAGAACATATGGTAGATGATAAAAATTTCAACCATAGTTGCAGCGGAACGAGCAATCCATTAGAAGAGTCAAATAGACTATAAAGTCTATTATCTTCTCCATGTTAAAAATCTACCAACAATGTTTTATCCCTGTAATATCAATCAACAATTCTGGTTCACAATCATATGAATAACTCATAATCATAACTGTAGTTCTAAATTCCTCTTCTCATCTAGGACGAAAATAATTTTCATCACCTATCTTTACCTGAAACATCAAAGATCATGGTTATACCAAATCACATTTCCTGTTCATAATCATACTAATAACTTCATCTTTACACTAGGGCCAAAGATATTTATTTGTATCACCAGTTGGTCATGTTCATCTCAACACCTGTTCATCTTTGCACTTCTGGCCAAAGATATTCCACAACATGTCATCTTTGCACTACGGGCCAAAGATATTCATCAACAATTCATCTTTGCACTACTGGCCAAAGATATTCAATCACAGGTCATCTTTGCACTATGGGCCAAAGATATTCATCACCAGTTCATCTTTGCACTACAGGCCAAAGATATTCAACAACAGTTCATATTTGCACTACAGGCCAAATATATTCATCAACAGTTCATATTTGTACTATAGGCCAAATATATTAATATCTCAAAGAAATATATAATCATTTCAGAATTTATATAAATAATAATTATAACCATGTTGATCAATTCACCTTTGCACTTAAGCTAAAGATATTCAATTATAAATTCAATGGTCATGATCATACCAGTCAACAATTTAACTTTGCACTACTGGCCAAAGAGAACCCATAGTCATGATCATACCAAAAATCTACCCATCTTTACACTCAAGTCAAAGAGAAATATCATCATTAGGGTTATAAAAATGTTATATATGATAATAAAATCAATATAATCAACATATAGATTTAATCTCAAGAGTAATATTCATAAATCAACTATAATTTGGTCAGAAAAAGAAACCAATTTTGTCGTGCATAGTACCCGTGAATTGTAACTCGTGAATAGTAACTCATAAATAGTAACTCGTGAATAGTAATCCCGACTCAAAAAGGTAAAAATTTCACAATAAAATTCAGACCAATATTTCGGTATAATGATATTGAAAGAATAACATTTCTTAAACTTATAAAAAATTTATTTTAATTGTTACACTTTATTAAATAATACATTTAATCATCATAAAATGCCAAACTCTTAAGATTTCATCATCAATAACCAAAACCCTCATCAATAATCTGCATATACCTCATATAGGATTCTCAAGCCATAAAATCCTATTTTCCAATTTTCTTACTTCACATAACATATTTAAGTCATTTACTCATAACTAGTCTATTTTTATGAAAAATACCAAATCAGTTCCAAAAATATTTCTTTTCTGGGATTTAGCAGAATATAGTCTCATATTGAACATATATTTTTCTCAGAATTTTTAAAACTCATTTACTATTTTTCATATGGCCAAAACCGCCGAATATTTAGACATTTATCATAAATTGTACTTTTATCCAAAAAATCCGAAATTCACAGAGTACACTGATATTATATAGATATACTTCCAATAAAAATTTCATCAATTTTAGAGTTAACCGCAAGGAGTTATAAGCGGTTACTTTTAAAATAGTCTTTCCCCGTAAAATTCATAACTCTTATTCTATACATCCAAAAATCATCATTTTTGGACATAATCAATAAAACTCATCAAAATATCATTTTAAATTTTTCCAGAATTTTCTGAAGGTCAGAAGAATTACGAACTGAAAAACATAATAACCCTTAAAATCTCTTACTATCCCTTACCTCAAAAGTGCAGTATTTCTGACTGGAATACAAAGTCGAAGGAAACTTGCACTGAATAGCAACTCTCAAAGTATCTAAATACTCACAAAATATGCTTCATAATATAGAGAGAGAAAGAGAGAAAACTTATGAATTCTGGTGTGATTTTCAATTCTAACTTAGCCCTCTATTTATAGGAAAATGTTAGCACGCCGAAGCAGACTTGACCTGCTACCTGATGGCTTTACTTGCTACTATTCCCACCTACCACATTTAAATAAAAATCTCAGCACATTTCTTTACCAACCAAGAGTGGGGCCCACCAATTCTAGAATTTTTCACCAAAATGATTAACTCCGAAAATTCAATAATTTTTAAACAGTCATCTCGTAAAATTTATAACAAATCATACGTTCATTTTTAACGGTTCAAAATTTGTGGACATATACTCAACTTATATATGTATAACATATCCAAAAATCATAACGATCCAACGGTCGGATTAAAAATTATAACCCTCGCAAAATATCTCAAAAACCCTAATTTGATTTTCAATACCTCCGTTCCGACAAAAATACAGATAAAACACCTCAACATTAACTCCTTCATTTTTAACCACAAAAATATATCCCTCATTTATATTCACACAAAATAAATATTTCCTTATCATATGAATCAATAATTAATTATTCACAAATAATATTACAGAATCACATTTATGACAACCAGGCCGTTCCCAGGAAAGAGGGGGCTTTCCAATAAGAATTTCTCCTTACTGGCGCGCAATTAAGTGACCAAACCTCTCCTTAGACAGAACTTTCTAGACATTGCCAATAATGTTATCTAATAATATTATTCAAATAATATGAATTATTGATCTGATAATGGGAAATACTGTGTAGTGACAATTATTGAAACAACAATAATATAAAATATCAACGCATCAATTATTGAATCAATAAAATAAAATATTGAACAGTAATTACTGTGACAATTATTCAGTAGTGCCTTCTTACGTAAAAATCAATAATTTCAAAAATAATGTGCAATACCGTGTGCTACTGTGCAATAACGCGTATTACTGTATTTTAACCACCGGGTATTCCAACAGTGTTAACGATAACAACTACGCCGTTAATTATAAAAACTCAATTTTTGTCGTTATCTTTATCCGACAGTTATTCTGTTATGGGGCCCACAAATGGCTGCGCCGTCGTACGAATATTCCCCGACAGAATGAATATTCCACGACCAAACGAATATTCCCCGACAACAATGAATATTTTATAACCACTTGTGTATTTTGAAAAAAAAATTCATATATCACCCTTAACTTTAAAATTTATCAATTTAACCATTTACTGAATAGTAATTATAAGAAAAATTGAATACTTTTATTTCATAAAATTCAGGGTCTTACAGCTAATGTTATTAATAGTGACCGCATGTGGTCGCTGATTCAATTTAGCCGCCAAAACTTTGATGCAAAATTCGGCGAGCTGTCTTTTTGCGACTGATTATTAACAGCGACTGCGAATCGATCACTAAAAAGGTCACAATAATAAAAATCAACGACCGCATGTAGTCGCTGATAGCGGTCGCTGATTCTTTTTAATCCCAGACAATCGAACAGAACCATGCATAACAGAAGAAGAGAAAGCTGAGGCCACGCCGCCCCGCTCACGCCGAACCCTGCCCACGCCACCCACACCGCGTGCTAATTCTCTCTCGATAAAAATCATATGCTATATATATATATATATATATATATATATATACTAGTTTAAGTTTTATGTGTTTAATTCCGCCAAAATTATTGTATGATTTTGCAATGGTTGTTTTTGTTAATGTTATTAATTGGGAAATTTTATATGTGTAAATTGCTGTAAAGTTTGTGCCTTTTTATACATATAATTGGTTTTTATTTTGATAATTTTTAAGTTTGTGCCTTGTTGTTGTTGTTTTAAGCTTATGCCCTCTATATTCAATTTTAAAGATGTGATGGACTATTGTGCAATAAGCAATTTCTTCAAAAAAAAAATTGAAGTGAGGTTTACTCTTTTGTTCTGCTGTGACTGGGAAACAATTTCTAACCTTCAAACTAATGCTTGCTATACCAAGAGTTTATGAGGCAGTTGAATTATGTAGCCTCACTTTGCCCCTTCCATAAATAACAAAGGAAGCACTTCTTAGTTTCTTATTTATTCCCATTTGAGTTAGTCGCAAAATGTTGGTTTTCATTCTCGTTTGAGTAGGTAAGGGATTATATATTGGTAGTTTCTCAACTCTAGCATAGTCAAGCTCGCCATGTTTTTGTTTATAGGTTAAAGACGAAGCATGGTGGTAGATTCTTGCTCATTAATACTTTTTATGTAGCTTACAATACTAACTATTGCGTTAATCAATTTTGAATTACAGAATTTTGCAAAATGACTAGGAAAATGGGATTATTTTCTATGAAACCAATTTTTTTAATTTGTTAGTACTTTTTACTGCTTTTGCTTCCATTCGTTATTGGTTTGGTCTTATTATATTGTAAATTTATATATTTCTCTTGGGTTATGTCTTGGGTGCCTACAAATGGACATATATGCATGCTCTCGTGCATGTGGATAGTCCATGTTATAGGGGAGACTCTAGAAAAAAAATTCGTTGGTCAGTCGGGTAACTGTACTGAGGCGTATATTTATATTATACATACGTATCTGCAAAAAAAATGATGTAGATCTGTCCCAATACATATGCAAACCATGCATGATGCAATGATTCATATTCCCCCCCTAGCAATCTATTATCTTTAGGATGGTGCAGATGCCAATTAAAATATATAGGATGACATAAGACCATACCTCAATATTCTAATTTTTGATCCACAATAATATATCATGCCTTTGGCTATTTGATATCATGTTGTGTACTTTTTTTTTTGGTATGTTTCATAATTCCATTCCCGAATAAGCATTTATGATGCACACCCATGTTATATATGTACATATACATTTATATTTATTTATAAGCATCATAAATGGCATTGGACTAAATTGTCAATCTCTAACAAAGGGAATACAATAATTCTTGTCTGCAGTAGGTACCGTGGTATTAAGGATCTCTATTCAGACTGTAGTTGAATGAGTCGACAAAAGTCAAGTGCCCAGATAGATGCTACAGCTGAATTTAGAGTATGCGTATTGTAACGACCCCAAAATCCATACAATT
Organism: Panax notoginseng; assembly: GCA_016801055.1. NCBI lineage: Eukaryota > Viridiplantae > Streptophyta > Magnoliopsida > Apiales > Araliaceae > Panax > Panax notoginseng. The sequence goes on along the minus strand of CM029012.1, from coordinate 223,643,017 downwards.
TAAATCTCGACTTCGGACGTTAACTATACACTCAACCTCTAATTTTACATCATTATTCGATATTAAAAATCACTAAAATTGCGGAATATTTAAAACTTTTGTACATTTCCTTCTTTATTGCCCTAAATCGCAACCTTTACATTACATCTCTTCGATTCAAACATATATCATGAATCGTTACAACAAAATGACTATACAAAGTCTTACATCATAAATAGATATCCACATACACTGGATATCTCAACTTATAACTCAGCAACATGTTACATTCAAAATCTTAAATACATTTCCCATTAAACATAAGTAATCTTCGTGAATATAGATCTCTATAACTCACTTAGCACATATCTTTACCTTAAAATCTTGACCTGCAAAAATGGTTATTTACAAGAGTGAGCTCGACAGCCCAGCAAAATCTAACAGTTTTCATGCATCACATAACACATAATAATATGTTCAACATATATCTCATAATAATTAAAGTAACATGGCATACATGCTTTTAATTCACATAACAAATATAAGAATTGGGTTCCTTACTCAATCATCATTATTTAACCAAAATAATGTAGTCATAAATTGACTTTAACATTTCATGATTTCAACATGTATAACATATCATGCAATTTAAAACAGTTCATCAAGTTCACGTAGAAAATAGGAACCGAAAGACTTACCTTGATCGTTGTTTACCAATAACAGTTTAACAGCTTACAACTATCTGCACTTCACGTGCCCTACGCAATTATATAATCATACACATCAATTATTAGTCACATAACAACACATAGTAATTGTAATGTAAACTCTACTCTACGTCTCATAACCCTTCCTATCATAAATACACAATGTTCAACTTAATTGTGTTAACTTTCAACTTATATCTCACTGTATTTCATATTCGTAGTTCATTCAAGTGCCTAAGTCTTGCTAAGACTACTTATTGTTTTTATATTAAATCCATTCCATATCTTATAATATTCATTTCAATTGAATGAAAACACTTTTTAAGTTCATTAACACTTGGCACAACGTTCATTCGTCACACACCCGATTTGGCTCTCTTGTGTATGCTTACTATGCTTCTATAACTTATATTATACATTATTTATTAATGTTAAGCATAATTATATTTACTAATATTCATGTTTTGTAACTTAGGGCATCATCTTTTATGGTCAGGAGTACTACACATGCATATGTGCATGCTCGACGCCCTTCGATTGCCTCCGAAAACACAATAGTCTTAAAGATGACCATTTTGACCCCTTCTATTGACCTCAAATTGATAAACTTAAAGAATAAAAGTTGTAGGTCTATCCGTCCTCGTTTCGGATCATCTTGAATCACCTCAATCGGAGTTCGTATGAAAAGGTTATGGCCGTTTTACTACAAGAGGTCAAAACTCTCTGACTCAAACTTCTGTTCCGACGCCGCGGCGCGAGAACTAAGTCATACAGTGGCGCTGGTGCGCGAATTTCAGCGTTGGGGCGCAAATTTCTGACGTTGGGGCGTGAATTTCTACGATGGGACGTTGAAACTTGCAGAACCCAACCATCGGAGAACAGAACAACTAATTTATGTTTATTTAACACTGTTAACATCTAAATTAACATGCTAACTTATATAAATTACACATATACACACTACCCAATATGCATATACTAGTTTAAACCACTAAACAATAATTTTAGAAAACTTAAATCATTATACGCACTGTTTTAAAAACCAAACTCCATAACCGACGTTTGTTTACACAGTGAACACTGTCATACTTCCAATTTGATTCCTTTGAACCATGTTCTGCTTAATATCTTACTCAATTACATATACAAGTTTTAATTTTTTTTACAATTAGCATAATCACATACTAATTTTGTTATCTTTAAAAAAATCATAATCGTGCATATAATCGTGCATAATTCCTTTCTGTAAACGAATTATTGCATACATACAAACTCAAACATAATCAACATATATAATCATCATATATAATCATCATAATCAGTTGTATAATAAGATTTCGAAAACTGAATCCACAGAGTTTGAAGCTTCATGCCGCAAAACTCATATATATATATATATATATATATATATATATATATATATATATATATATATACACACACACACACACACACACATAAGATATAACAATTTTAGAGAAATATCTTTAATTAGCTTGAACAATCTTTGCTAAAACCACTGAAATTGATTGGTAATCCTTAGGTTTTCTCTCAATCTCTCTCAATTCTCTTTCAGTTCTCTGCAGCTTTTTCTTAGGCCAAATGCCAATTCACGTAAAACTAACCACACTTAAGCGTAAAAACCAACTAAAAGCAAACGTACGTCTAAAACGTACGAAACTGCCATATACCTCATTGCATGCCAGTTACACTATAATAAACGTGTATCCATTATAAATAAATTTTATTTATTTAATTATTTTATTATTAATCAATCAAATTTAAAAATCGAAAAGTCATAAGGCTCCGTTTGGTAAAACGCTTTAAAATTAAAGACTTAATATATTTAAGCCTTGTTTGACAAAATAAATTAAAACTACTATAATTTATTTTAATAACCACTTATAATATAGTTATTTATCACACTTCTAATTAATTAAGTTTTCATACTTAATTTAATTAATTCTAATAAAAATTCATTGCATAATATAATAATTTATTTAATCATTATAAACTCTATAACTTAATTATTAAATTAAATTAGATTATTATTTCAAAATAATTACTCTCCTTAACTCATTAATTATTTATTAAACAAATAAATAATCAAATCACATCAAATCAATTAAATAAATACTTATTCAACGATAAATACATCCATTAAATATTTATATAATTCAATAAATATTTAAATATTTAATTAAAAATATGGATTGTTACATCATTCTCTCCTTACAAGGATTCTATCCTCAGAATCACAACTCAAATCACTCATTCGTTACAATCTTCCCTACTTACAAAGATTCTGTCCCCAGAATCGAAAGACACAAATTAAACAAATAACTCAGAGTAATCTTTCATCATTTTATCTAAATATAGGCTTTATATTTCCTACTACATTCATTACTTTAACAAATTCTAGGTTTCATTTCATAACTTTCACTTGAACTCAATTATATTTGAGTATTATATTCTTAACACATTCATTTCCTTTTCTAAGGATCGCTGTCATAAATACTCGGGATATTACATTCACCCTTTCTTCTAAGAATTTCGTCCTCGAAATTTTAGCAATTATTATTCAATCTACCAAAATAGATTTTACGTTAATACTATATTCATTCCTTGAATTTTATAACCACTTCTTTCCACAAAGATCATTCTATAATTATTAACTTTTCTATTAAAAGTTTTACATTATTCTTTGATAACTCATATCCTTCTCACTTCAAAATCTCTTTTCTCACTTAATCAACACATTCATCATTCAGTGTCGCATTCTACGACTTACTTCTTTCTAAGGAATACTTTCCTTTTTACTTCCATCTTGCAGAATAACAAGAATCTTCCACAATTGTTCAATAATTGGGAAGTTGTATGAATAACTAAGGAATTTAAAAGATTCCAATTCATGCTGAGGGGTCACAAGACCGTGAACTCTTCTCCAGGTTTAATAGTGCTTCACCCCCGGTTCTTCACACTTTAAACCCTCTTTGGTAGAATGTGTATCAATCACAAAGACTGGAAATACCTTCCACTCGTACACTAGGTGGTCAGCCTATTGTACCACTACGTTGGGCCGCAACGTAGTGTTTTGTAACAACTATATGTGTTACGCTCGGTACTTAGGGTGTTAAGCCCTTCGTACAATATATTGTGCACAAATATTTCAACGCAAAGTATAAACTAAGCGTAACCTCTAATAAAAGAGTTGTTCATCTCAGAATTTAGAGTGCAAGAATTCAACTGAGGGTCTAATGACCACGAAACCATGTCCACAGTTATAAGTAATCTTTCAACTTTAACTTTAACAGTCATACGACTATAAGGACTCCAAGGTACTTAGGGGATCAATCCTTCGTACATGTATTGTGCACACACATTTCAGCGCAAAGTATAAACTAAGCGCAACCCCTAAATAATAGGATTGTTCATCTCAGCTTTTCAACATCTGAATCCGTACCAAAATAATTTGGTTTGGCATAACTTCTCAAGAAACTCTTGAATTTAATGAACATCTTTCAATATTTGTCTAGCTGAATCAAATAGCATAGACCTCTACAACAATTCGGACATCAACCGAAATATACATATACATACATAGATATGTATTCTCATATCTTAAAGAAATCTCAAAAATCTTTTTATGACGTCATGATACCGCACTGTATTTACAGTTCGTTGAGGATTTCGTCATTTGGTGATTTTATCATACTACATCATAACATAGTGCGCTGACGATCCTTAGATCACATCCAACACTAAGTAATACTGCATTGATGACTCCATCATTTTTTTATCATCTTTGCACCAGGTTACATGATTCATTAATGATATATTAAATACATTTTGATATATTGCAAATCATTTTTGTCTAGCTGAAGCAATTAGCATAGACATACGAATAACAGTATTGTTGTTAAAACTCATTGGTTCCATCATTTGATCCAATGTTTTTCAAGAAAATAGAAGTGTAAACATCAGCACGAAGTCAATAAATTTTGAAAGTCTAGCATAGCTAGTAGATTTAGAATACCTATGCTTCCACCATCAACTCCACTTTCTATAATGATCCATTGCTTAATAGGTCTATCTATTCCTATCATCCTCAATACTCTATTCACACTTAATTATACCCAGTTCGTCAAACTTACCACACGTTATGAGTTCAGGAACTTGCCACAATCATATGAGTTTAAGAACTTATCCTAGTCAGACCATAGGCGTCCATTCGCTGAGGGGTTCAAAAATATACCATATAATTATGAGTCACGAACCTACCATAAGTATGAGTTTTAAGAACTCGCACTTAACCTTATAATATTCTCTAACTAAACTCTACCTATCTGTTATACACATCAGAAAAGAATCACCTTCTCAATAGGCATATAGCAAATAGCGCGACACAAACATTCAAATGATTATCAATGGGATAAACTGAGTACAAGCACAAAACCCTCGCCCATACAAAAGTTTGTACAACTCAGTCATCACATGAGTCCTCAATTGAAAACCCACCTAACTCTCTCTTGCTTATAACTTACTCTTTACTCGATACGAATTCCTTGTATCACATTATCTATTACTCCTCATGAGTTCATCTTGTACTATTCATAGTATAATATCTTCATAGCATCAAGCTATAATCATTCAAATATTACAGACCATCTTTCTTCTATAACTTAAATAGATCACGTCGTGATCTTATTCTATAATCATCTCCCTTAAAATTCTTTTCTTAACTCGTGATCGTTTTGTTTTACGATCCTCATTCTTTCCTTTTTTCATCATTTATGACATTATTCGTTATCTTGGTGTTTGGAGTTAGGAAACTCCTATTTCTTATCTTTATATCTCTTCAAGATTCTTCTTTGAATCTTCTTGTTTATATAACAATTCTTCCTTTAAGAATTCCTAACTTCATTTACATAGCTCAACATTTCATTCGAGTTCTACACTTTCATCATACGTATCTATTTTCTACACTTGGTACAAATCGAGTCTCTGACAGTTTCAATATGGTACGCTGAGTGGTTTCCCACAAACAACCAACAAATTAGGTTCTGAGTTACTAGTTCGTATATACCTCCGCTCTATGAAGGAATCGTTTAGCCCAGATACCATACATCAACTACTAAAGAGTACAATTGCACCATACTTGTATATAACTCTCTATTCTTAACTTCTTTATCATTCTCTTGTTATAGACACTGTCTATTTATTATTATTATTGGAGTTGGGTAACCCCACATTCATATTCCTTATAACTCTGCAAGATTCTTCTTTGAATCCTCTCACGCAAGTTTTAATCCCTTCTTTATATATTTCTTAAATTACTTCTTATTGTTCAAACTCTATTTGAGCTTATTCGGTCATTATCTTCACATCTCTTCTCTAAGGTTATAGCCTAAGGTACGCTTACCTAAGGTTTCAAACCTATCGGCTTTGATACCAACTGTAACGACCCCAAAATCCATACAATTTAAATCTCTACTTCGGTCGTTAACCATACACTCAACCTCTAATTTTACATCATTATTCGATATTAAAAATCACTAGAATTGCGGAATATTTAAAATTTTTGTACAGTTCCTTCTTTATTGTCCTAAATCGCAACCTTTACATTACATCTCTTCGATTCAAACATATATCATGAATCGTTACAACAAAAGGACTATACAAAGTCTTACATCATAAATAAATATCCACATACACTGGATATCTCAACTTATAACTCAGCAACATGTTATATTCAAAATCTTAAAAACATTTCCCATCAAACATAAGTAATCTTTGTGAATATAGATCTATATAACTCACTTAGCATATATCTTTACCTTAAAATCTTGACCTGCAAAAGTGGTTATTTACAAGAGTGAGCTCGACAGCCCAGCAAAATTTAATAGTTTTCATGCATCACATAACACATAATAATATGCTCAACATACATCTCATAATAATTAAAGTAACATGGCAAACATGCTTTTAATTCACATAGCAAATATAAGGATTGAGTTCCTTACTCAATCATCATTATTTAACCAAAACAATGTAGTCATAAATTAACTTTAACATTTCATGATTTCAACATGTATAACATATCATGCAATTTAAAACAGTTCATCAAGTTCACGTAAAAAATAGAAACAGTTCATTCGTCACACACCCGATTTGGCTCTCTTGTGTATGCTTACTATGCTTCTATAACTTATACAATACATTATTTACTAATGTTAAGCATCATTATATTTACTAATATTCATATTTTGTAACTTAGGACAACATCGTTTATGGTCAGGAGCACTACACATGCATATGTGCATGCTCGACGCCCTTCGATTGCCTCTGAAAACACAATAGTCTTAAAGATGACCATTTTGACCCCTTCTATTGACCTCAAATTGAAAAACTTAAAGAATAAAAGTTGTAGGTCTATTCGTCCTCGTTTCGGATCATCTTGAATCACCTCAATCGGAGTTCGTATGAAAAAGTATGGCCGTTTTACTACAGGAGGTCAAAACTCTCTGACTCAGACTTCTATTCCGGCGCCGCGGCGAGAGAACTAAGTCATACAGTGGCACTGGGGCACGAATTTCAGTGCTGGGGCGCAAATTTCTGACACTGGGGCGTGAATTTCGGTGCTGGGACGTCGAAACTTGCAGAACCCAACCATCGAAGAACAGAACAACTAATTTATGTCTATTTAACACTGTTAACATCTAAATTAACATGCTAACTTATATAAATTACACATATACACACTACCCAACGTGCATATACTAGTTTAAACCACTAAACAATAATTTTAGAAAACTTAAATCATTGTACGCACTGTTTTAAAAATCAAACTCCATAACTGACGTTTGTTTACACAGTGAACACTGTCATACTACCAATTTGATTCCTTTGAACCATGTTCTGCTTAATATCTTACTCAATTACATATACAAGTTTCAATTTTTTTTACAATTAGCAGAATCACATACTAATTTTGTTATCTTTAAAAAAATCATAATCGTGCATATAAGTTTACTGTAAAAATAATTCCTTTCTGTAAACGAATTATTGCTTACATACAAACTCAAACATAATCAACATATATAATCATCATAATCAGTTGTATAACAAGATTTCGAAAACTAAATCCACAGAGTTTGAAGCTTCATGCCGCAAAACTCATATATATATATATATATATATATATATATATATATATATATATATATATATATATATATACAAGATATAACAATTTTAGAGAAATACCTTTAATTAGCTTGAACAATCTTTGCTAAAACCACTGAAATTGATTGGTAATCCTTAGGTTTTCTCTCAATCTCTCTCAATTCTCTTTCAGTTCTCTACAGCTTTTTCTTAGGCCAAATGCCAATTCACGTAAAACTAACCACACTTAAGCGTAAAAACCAACTAAAAGCAAACGCACGTCTAAAACGTACGAAACTGCCATATACATCATTACATGCCAGTTACACTATTATAAACGTATATCCATTATAAATATATTTTATTTATTTTATTATTTTATTATTAATCAATCAAATTTGAAAATCGAAAAGCCATAAGGCTTTGTTTGGCAAAACGCTTTAAAATTAAAGACTTAATATATTTAAGCCTTGTTTGACAAAATAAATTAAAACTACTATAATTTCTTTTAATAACCACTTATAATATAGTTATTTGTCACACTTCTAATTCATTAAGTTTTCATACTTAATTTAATTAATTCTAATAACAATTCATTGTGTAATATAATAATTTATTTAATCATTATAAACTCTCTAACTTAATTATTAAATTAAATTAGATTACTATTTCAAAATAATTACTTTCCTTAACTCATTAATTATTTATTAAACAAATAAATAATCAAATCACATCAAATCAATTAAACAAATACTTATTCAACGATAAACACATCCCTCAGAATCATAACTCAAACCACTCATTCGTTACACGTATAATCACGCGGAATGTGTGAATGGTCAAAACAAGATAAGATGCCCTTGTTTGAAGTGTAAGAATGTAAATTATATTGACAGAGACATGGTAAACTATTATTTACTTATTTCTGGGTTCATGAAAAATTACGAAGAATATTGGTGGGCACATGGCAGAAGAGATGGTGGCATCGCAGAAGTACAGAATTGGGGCATCAGTACCCATTGTATGAATGATATTAATAATTCGTGATATTGCAGGGCTGAATTTTGATTGGGAACAAGGTAGAGAGCAACCTATGAATTCTGATGTCAAAGCCTTCTTTAAGTTGTTAGACGAGGGTAGTGAGCCGCTGTGGCATGGTTGCACCAAACACACTACATTGTCTACAATGACAACATTACTTAACATCAAGGCTGATCATAGCATGAGCTATGAGTGTTTTGAGTCGCTCTTGAAGGCTATTAAGAGTATGTTGCATGACAGTGAAAAATTTCCTAATAACTATTACTATTGTAAGAAAATGGTGAAGAAGTTGGGTCTTGGATACAAAAAGATCGATGCATGTCCGAACGATTGCATGTTATTTTATAAAGAAAATGAACAGAAGACAAGGTGAACATTTTGCAGTCATGATCGGTTTAGGCCTAATAAAAAGGGTGTGACTACAAAAAAATCAAATACACCTTTTACGATTTTAAGGTATTTTCCAATTACACATCGACTACAAAGATTGTACATGTCTTCAACAACAACTGAACACATGAGTTGGCATGTGAAATCTCCAGCTAAAGATGGAGAACTAAACCATCCTGCAGATGGGCAGGCTTAAAAAGATTTTAACTTAGCACATCTTAGGTTTGCATTGGAACCTAGAAATGTGAGGCTTGGATTGTCCACTGATGGTTTCAACCCATTCGGCCACTCAATTGTTCCATATAGACTCATGTTGGCCCACTACTACAAAACAGTAAATAGATAACACGTAAAAAATGTTGTGGTTGCTATCCTAGAAACGTCGTATTTAAGGATGTTATCTATTTGACAACCTATATACAATGTTTTTAAAACGTTGTGGTTTGACACATTATACAACGTTTTTTTTCTAAAAAAACGTTGTAGATTTGTTTTCCAGAAATCATTGGATGCTTGAAAACGTTGTAGATGGCATGATTCCACAACGTTTTTTGGCTTAAAATGTTGTAGTTTAATACATCAGATAACGTTTAGAAACATTTATACAACGTTTAGAAGGTGTCATCTATTTAAAGCCAAAATGTATCAAACATTCAAAATATACCAATTACAAATAATATTACTATCCATACATCTCAAAATCAAAATATACCAATTACAAAGAATATTAATACCATACAATACGTTTACATCCCAATAATACCAAACTATCCATACATCTCAAATTCACTTTTCAATATAATTACTACTACAATTGTGGTGACATGGAAATGATTGCTATTTCAGTAGGTGGTACTTGTACATGTGTTGAATTCGTCATCACCAGTTTAGGTTTGGCGCTGAGAAAGAAAATGGAAGGACTCACTACCTTGGATCCTGAGATGTTGACACCAGTATTGGCAGGTACACCATGTTCATTAATATTTGTCGTCATCACCTTATCAGGTTTGGAGCTGGGCAGGGAAACTAATGAGAAGGGGAAACAGACATACTTGCAACAAGTCCAGAACCTGATTGTATATCTTTAAGAATGCCACTGCTCCCAAGGAATATCAAAGTTTTGGCTCCTAGCGGTGAGCCACTTGCACATGTTGAAAGCACAATACAAGAAACTGGGTCATAGGCGACGGGGGTAATGTCGACGGCCATAGTCCCGTCGAGAATGGCCTCACTAGCGATGGCCTAACCATCGTCAATGCGTCCCGTCGACAATAACCTTTCCCGGCCTTAATTTTGGTGGGCTTTTTTTCGCGGGGGAGGGAAAGTCATAGGCGACTGCTTAAAATTATATAGGCGACGGCAGTGTCGTCGTAAATGAGTGAATAGCGACGGGGTCAATCTCGACGGTGGTGCCGTCGAGAATGAGTCTTTTTTAACAGCCCTAACCACGACGAGAACGACTATATTTTATTTTCCCTCTTCCTCTGCTACTGCTATAGTTGATTTTCCCTCAATCCCCGTTCAGCCCATACCTCCCAGACGCCATTAATTGAAGAAAGCTTCAAGGTCAGCTCCCCCTCCTCCCATATCGCCAGCGCCGACGACAGCGACAACAACCCACTCCCTTCTACCATACTCTGGCCACCACGCGGCTCCATCCCTCCTTCTTTCTTCTTTACTCGTGGTTTCAAAAAGTTATAAGCTTATTGATTTTGTTTGCAGATATCTGCTAATTCTTATCAATTTTGGATTAGATCTTAAGTATTATTGATAATAAAAATTGCCAAACAATATCCTTTTCTTTCTATTGAGACATGGTATTTGTTATTTACATGACCTGTGGTTTGCCCCTCAAATTGTTAGTATAAATTTTCTAAAGAATGTACATTTTCTGGCTAACTAATTATCAGTTGTATCATGTCTCTTGGGCAATATTAACTACAAAAGTAGTGAAGTATAATATAGTGTGTTAGATTAGATGTACGGTTAAATGAATTTTTTATTTGTCAACTACAAATTTTTTTGAAACTATTAAAAGTCAGTCATGTGCTAGAATCTAGCATAGCATACAGTGGATTTTATTTATTTCATTTGTTTGGTATAATCTGGAATTACTCTATATAATCTGGATTTATAATTCCATCCATCCAGATTTGATTAACTTGGGAAAACACCCACCCACCCACCCACCAATATGAAGTCTAATGTAAGAAATGAAGTAGTATCTTACAACATTCTTTGTCTATGAGATGCAGTTTGGGGCATTGTTTTTCACTGTAATTTTTTCATCTATTTCAATCTAATCGTTTGTTTATTTTGAACCCATTTTCTATTTTTGCGTGTATGCCTGTGTTTGAGCTAATAATTGGGTATTGCTCAATTTGGTGAATATATTGATTATAATCTCATTTGAAGAACTCTGTCTTTAGTGTCTTCTTACAGTCAATACAAATTTGGATAGTAATTAATTACTATGATCTAATGCGTACGCGTATATATATGGGGGAGATTTGGGGGAAAGTAAAGGGTCCTTTGAATTTTGGATAGCCTTTTTGAATCTAGCAATGCATCGACCCTCTTCACTGTACAAGCTAAATAATTCAGAACATGCTTTGACTCACCCTAATAGACATTAAAACATAAATTCACTTTGTTTTCTGGTAATTTTGGATTATGAGAAATATAATGTCTATGCATTGCTAGATTTAATGTAATCATTTTGGATTTTACCTAGCAATTTGTCCTAGTTAGGATCCTCAAATTGTATTGGACCTTCTAATTCTTAATTTATTTATTTTTTTCCTATGCGAGGGTGGGTCAAGAAATTGTCATTATACTTTCACATGTGTATATTTTCATATAGTTTAGGAAGCTTAGAAACCCGTTTGAGATTCATTTAGTAGGAGTGAATTTTAAATAGTCCCCGTTTTGGGACTGTTCTTGTATGTTTCGATCTCACTTAGGTCGGTGTTAACGACTTGAGCACGTCTTTATATTTTTTGAATTTTTGATCAGTATATATCTCTTGATGTTCTTCAGTTGCATATTTAGATTATGATGAGTTAGTCTATTTCGTGTACTTGAAGACCATGGGGAAGTGCTGTCAAAATTTTTGAAAAATTAAAAGATGTGTTTAAGTTGTTGGCATCAGTGCGGCGACACATCCGGGAATGGGATAGAAGCCTGACCCGTTAGAGGTGGAGATGAAGTTAGGAAACTCATAAGCTTGCATATACATTAACTTGGAGACTTGATTGTGTTTGTCTGACTTTCCATATATATAGCAGACAGTTGTCCGAGATGTCTGTTGATCGAATTTGGATGGAACGTAGGGTAGCCACTGATAAGAGTGGGCTTAGCTCTAAGTATCGTAGTGGGGTTGAACAGTTTCTCAACTTCGCGTTTGAGCAAGTCAGCGGCGATGAGATCAGATGTCCTTGTAAGAGGTGTGTGAATGAAGTGTGGAAGGAAAGGAGTGATGTCATGTGCGACTTATATGCGTATGGGTTCAAGCAGGGTTATACGATATGGATCTATCATGGGAAAACCTAGTTGGATGAACATGAATCAGAACCGGAATCCGAAGGTGACGAAACCTTTGACTGTACTAATATGATAGTCGAAGTTGCGGGTTCATACTTTCAGTGGAATACAGACAGGGATGGCAGTAGCATCGAGCAAGAACCGAATGATGGGGCTAAGGGTTTCTATGAGTTATTGCATGAAGCAGCGACGCCACTGTATGACGAGCACGAAAAGCACACCGTCTTATCTGTTGTGATGAAGTTTTTACACTTCAAGAACGAGCATGACTGTTGCGAGAGAGGTTTTAATGAACTATTAAGCATTGTGAAGGAGTGCTTACCTGCAGGCAATAAGTTACCGGAGTCGTACTATGATGCGAAGAAAATGGTCAAAAGGCTCAATCTAGGCTATGAGAAGATTGTTGCTTGTGAGAATGAATGTATGTTGTATTACGGTGATGTCAATAAAGATAAGAGGTCATGTGATATTTGCGGTACAAGTAAATACTGTGAACAGTGCAAGAAAAAGGGAAAAGGTGTGCCGAGAAAGATCTTACGTTACTTTCCCATTGCCCCAAGGCTTCGGCGGTTGTTCATGTCAACACATACCGCCGAGGATATGAGGTGGCACTCTACACGGGACATAGTCGAAGGTCAACTAACGCACCCGACAGATGGGCTTGAGTGGAAAATTTTTGATAGAAAGTACCCCTCGTTTGCTGAAGAGGTTCACAATGTTAGGCTTGGACTTGCTACAGATGGGTTTAATCCGTTTAACGGGCCTTACACAAAGCCCTACTCAACTTGGCCAGTGATTATTGTTGTGTATAACCTCCCACCTTCGATGTGCATGAAAGATCCCAACATGTTCATGCCTTTACTGATTCCGGGTGATAAGAGTCCAAGTAAAGACATCAATGTATACCTCAGGTCGTTAGTTGATGAGTTGAAGATGTTGTGGGAAAAAAGGGTTCAAGCTTATGATGTATCTCTTAAGCAGAACTTTGACATGAGGGCAGCTTTACTGTGGACAATAAATGACTTCCCGGCGTTAGGAATGATCAGTGGATGGTCGACTCACGGGGGCTTGTCATGTCTCGTATGCATGGGGTCAGTTAAAGCTATGCGGCTCAAACATGGGGGAAAATGAGTTTCTTTGCAACATCCAGATAGTTTTTAGCGATTGAACATCGTTATCGACGGATGAGTAGACAATTCAATCAAAAAATAGAGAAACGCCAAGTACCTGGCCGTCTTTCTGGGTCAACAGTGTTAAGTTGGATTAGTCATTTGAAGTTTCCACCTCCAGGGAAGAATCACAGATTAGAGAGAGCTTATGGTTACGGCAAGGTTCACAACTGGACACACAGATCCATGTTCTTTGACCTGCATTATTGGGCTACACTTTGTATCCGTCATTGTTTAGATCCGATGCATACTGAGAAGAACGTATTTGATAACATTTTTTATACAGTCCTAGATGCCAGTGGTAGAACAAAGGACAACAACAAGTCGAGGCTTGATTTGGTATAAATGAACATTAAGGAAGATCTGTGGCTGTATCAGAAGGGTAGTAAGATGGTAACGCCTAAAGCTGAATATACTTTGACCAGGGAACAGTTGATATTGATATGTAATAGGATCAGTGGACTTAAGCTCCCAGATGGATATTCTTTGAATATAGCAAGGTGTTGTAAAGTCGAAGAGCTGAAGTTTCGGGGTCTCAAAAGTCATGATTGTCACGTATTCATGCAGAAGTTGATCCCTGTGGCATTTATCGACTTATTACCGAAACGTGTGATTGAAGCACTGATGAGCTTTCTAATTTTTTCAGAGATCTATACTTGACGGAGCTTCAGCTCAAAGATATAGATAGAATGGAGATGCAGATAGTGGAAATAATGTGCAAGTTGGAAATGATCTTTTGTAAGACCCCAACTTATTAAAAATAAAATTAAATTTCTCTATTTATTATCTTGAAATAATAAGGTGATAATTTGATATAATGCTTTGGTTATGGGTGAAATGTGTAAATTTTGCAAAATAAGCAAGTGGTTATAAAATAATCATTGTTGTTAGGGAATATTTGTTTGGTCGTGGAATATTCTTTTTGTCGAAAATATCCGTACGACGACGCAGTCATTTGTGGGCCCCATAACAGAATAACTGTCAGATGAAGAAAACAACAAGTTTGAGTTTTTATAAATAACGGCGTAGTAGTTACCGTTAACACTATTGGAATACCCGGTGGTTAAAATATAGTAATACGTGTGGGTGCACAGTAGCACACGGTATTGCATAGTATTGTTGAATTATTGATCCTTACATAAAAAACTCAATAATTGTTACAGTAATTATTGTTCAATATTTTATTTTATTGATTCAATAATTGTTGCGTTGATATTTTATATTATTGTTATTCCAATAATTGTCACTGCACAGTATTTTTCATTATCAGATCAATAATTCATTTGAATAATATTATTAGATAGCATTATTGGTAATGTCTAGAAAGTTCTGTCTAAGGAGAGGTTTGGTCACCTAATTGCGCGCTAGTAAGGAGAAATTCTTATTGGAAATCCCCCTCTTTCCTGGGAGCGGCCTGGTTGTCATAATTGTGATTCTGTAATATTATTTGTGAATAATTAATTATTAATTTATATGATAAGGAAATATTTATTTGATGTGGATATAAATGATGGATTTATTTATGTGGTTATAAATGAAGGAATTAGTGTTGAGAGGTTTTATCAGTATTTTGTCGGAATGGAGGTTTTAAAAATCAAAACAGTGTTCTTAAAGCTCTATTACGCGAGTTATAATTTTAATCCGACCGTTAGATCGTTGTGATTTTTAGATATGTTATACATATATAAGAGTATATGTCTATAAATTTTGAACCGTTAAAAATTAACGCATGATTTGTTATGAATTTTAAGAGGTGACTGATTCAGAAATTGTTGAAGTTTCTAAATTTATCATTTTGGTAGAAAATTCTAGAATTGGTGGGCCCCACTTTTAATTGGTGAGAATTGTGCTGAAATTTTATTTCAAAAGTGGTGGGCGAGAATAGTAGCAGGTAAAGCAATCAGGTAGCAGGTTAAGTCTGCTTCAGCGTTCTAACATTTTTCTATAAATAGGGTTCTGAGTTAGAATTGAAAATCACACCAGAAACAAATTTTCTCTTTCTTTCTCTATATTATCGAGTGTATTTTGTGAGTATTTACATACTTTGAGAGTTGCTATTCAGTACAAGTTTCATTCAGCATCATATATGGCATTTCATTCCGAAGTACTATTTCTTTGAGGTAAGGGATGTTATTTTTTTGTAAATGGTATTATTTCTTTTAATATCATTATGCCAAAATATTAGTCTGAACTTTTTATCAAATTTGAAACTTTTTGTGTCGGGGTTACTATTCATGTATACAACACTATTCACGAATACGGCACTATTCACGAATACGGCACTATTCACCAAAAAATGAAATTTTCTCTTCTTTGTCCCAAATGTCTATTATGGTTACTATCTTTGATTGTATCCATGTTTTGATCGTCATTCTTGAATTTTTCTCCATTATGTTTTATTATGGGGTATTTTTAAACTTGAATTATCTAAAGTACGAATTTCTAAACTTTGTCCTTTTATTGTACTAGATTTGTTCTCTAAAATATTTTTCATCATCCTCAGTCCTTAATGGTGATACTTGATGAATATCTTTGGCCTGTAGTGCAAAGATTAATGATTACCTAATGAATATCTTTGGCCCTTAGTGCAAAGATGAACAGGTGATGAGATGAACATGGCCAACTGGTGATACAAATGAATATCTTTGGCCCGTAGTGCAAAGATGAATATTTGATTCAAGATGTATATTGATTGATGTTACAAGAATAAAATATTGATGATGGACTTTTAAATTCATAAATGATAGTAGATTTCATTCTCTACTTAACTCTTCTAATGAATTACTGTTTTCACTGGAGTTGTTGATCTAAAACTTGTTGTCTATTATATTCTATCAGATTTTTCCCTGTTGAAGACTAATGATAATTTGTTGTATATTATCTTAGTCATAATATTCTTTACTGGGCTAGTTGAGCTCACCCTTTTTCTGTTTGTTCTATTTTTCTTCTAAGGAGGTGAAAATATAGCAGGAATTAGCCGGGGTATGGAGTGATAGTTCTAAAAAGTTGTTTTAGCTGTCCTCACTATTTTTGTAAAATAGTGTATCAATAATTGTAATGAGGACTCCTTTTGAGTTTTAATACTGTCCATTAGATAATATTTTTATTTAAACTCACAGTTTATGTGTTGTCGTATTTTGCACGACAATTGTAGTAATGAAAGTTGTATTTGTTTCTGTACCATGTATTTGGCGACTCAGAATGGGTGATGTATACCTATTTTGGGGGCGTCACAGTTGGTATCAGAGCTTAGGGATATGGTCTCTGGCAGAGATCAGGGAATAGAACTAGGAGGGGAGAGACGAGTAAATCTTTCGCTAGTATGTCCTACCTAAGCTTATTTGTTGGTCGGTCATAATATAAGAATATTATGTGACATGTTAATTTGTTTAATTAACCCTTGTTTTATGGCAGTTTTTAAGAATGGCAGCTGAGAACGTTAATAATGGAGTGTATGAGACTGTGGAACAACCTTCAATCACTAAGCAGGAGAACGTGCAATAGGAAGGCAATATTCCTCCTGTAAATAACACGACCGAACAAACGATGAATGATGGAATGTTTAGAAGCTTTTTGCATTCAAAATCAGACGAGGGAGACTCGTGTACAAAATATAGGTGGAAATGATAGCAACGCGCGGTTTATCACAGCCAAGCAGTTTAAAGAGTTGGGACCACCAGAATTCTGGGGAAAGCCGAATCCGATTAAGGCGGAAACGTGGGTCAAGCAAATTACCAAGATATTTGATGTCTTGGGCTGCACGGAGGAACAAAAGGTTCCATTCGCCACCTTTATGTTCCGTGGTGAGGTAGATTACTGGTGGAAATCTGTGAAACGTACCCAACCTGCCTCACTCAGCATGTCTTGAGAAACGTTTCAGAAGTTGTTCAATGATAAGTACTTTCCTGAAATTATTCGTCATATGAAGGAGGTAGAGTTTATCAGACTAGAACAAAACAATATGACTGTGTCTCAGTACGAGGCGAAGTTCGCAGAGTTATCCAGGTTTGCACCTCATTTGGTAGATAATGAGGAATGAATGACACGGATGTTTCTGAGAGGTCTAAAACCTGAGATTCGACAATATCTTATCTCTCATAAATTTTCTTTATATTCAGATGTTGTAAACAGGGCTCAATTATTAGAGCGAGATAATGAGTATGTTCAACCAAGGGACCACAACCAGGGTCATACCGGTGACAGCAGTCATCAGAGCAATTATAACACAGACAAAAGCGGTAACCACTCGGGTGGTAATCGTGGCCGTGATAACAGGAGAGGTGAGTCAAGTGAAAATTTCAAAAAGAGGAGATTCAACAATGATGGAAAGACATCAGCAGCAGCACCATCACCACCACCAACAACAAATTCTAGGGGAGGAGAACGACCGCCAGTTAGATGCTACAGATGCGAAGAGGAGGGACACATAAGTCCAAACTGTTCACAGCCTTCTAAAGTGTGTTTCAATTATAGAAAAGACGGTCATATAGCCCGATTTTTTTCGGTAGCAAAGTCAAGTCCAACTGGGAAGGCGGCACCAAAGGCGACTACGGACAAAATAATGTCGGTGGTTCAAGGGAGGGCGTTTGTCGTGACTGGCCAAAACGCGAGAAACCCGAACGAGGTGATCACGGGTAAGCTAATCTTGAACTCTTGCAAAGTTTATACCTTACTAGATACCGGTTCTACCCATTTTTTTATCTCTCCTGCTTGTGCTCAACGTTTAAACTTGACTCCGGGAAATTAGACTTTGACTTATTTGTGGAGAATCCGTTAGGAGAAACTTTTATTACATCCACTGTGTATAAATCTTGCTTGATCCAAGTGGGTACAATCACATTACCTGTTGATCTTATTTCTTTAAAAATACTTGCATTTGATGTGAGGGATTTATTGGTTAACTATTTATAGTGCCAAAATTGATTGTTTTCGTAAGGATGTTAGTTTTTCATATTCCTAACCAACCTGTTATGCAAATTCAAGCTACCAAACCACTAAAATCAATTACTGTCATATCAAGCCATAAAGCTATTCGTTTATTGAAAAATAGATGTCAAGCTTTCTTAGCCCATGTCACGAACTTGACCAAAAACACGTCAGATCTGAATAATATTTCTATTGTTAGTGAATTTCCTGACATATTTCCTGAAGAACTTCTCGGTCTACCCCCAGAACGTGAAGTTGAATTCTTTATTGACCTTGAACCTGGTACAAAGCCCATTTCTAAAACCCCATATTGAATGACTCCTATTGAACTTCAGGAGTTAAAAGTTCAACTACAGGAATTGTTAGATATCGGTTTCATTCATCCTAGTACATCTCCTTGGGGTGCTCCTGTTTTATTCGTAAAGAAGAAAGATGGGAGTATGCGACTTTGTATCGACTATAGGGAATTGAACCATGTCACCATCAAGAATAGGTATCTGCAACCTCGCATTGATGACCTGTTCGACCATTTGTAAGGAGCACAATTTTTTTCAAAGATCGATCTTCGTTCTGGATATCATCAGCTGAAGATTAAAACTGAGGATATTTCAAAAACCGCCTTTAGAACTCGATACGGGCATTATGAATTCTTAGTCATATCTTTTGGATTGACAAATGCTCCTGCTGCTTTCATGGATATGATGAACCGTTTATTCAAAGAATATTTAGATCAGTTCGTTGTTGTCTTTATTGATGACATCCTCATCTATTCCAAAATTCGTGAAGATCATAAGCACCATTTGAAGCTGGTACTCCAAAGGCTTCGCGATAACAAGCTATATGCCAAGCTAAAGAAATGCGAGTTCTGGCTTGAGGAAGTAGCATTCCTTGGGCACGTGGTGTCAAAACATGGAGTATCTGTTGACTCGACGAAGATTAAAGCCATACAAAGTTGGGAGCAACCGAAGTCGGTGACCGAAGTACGTAATTTTCTGGGCTTAGCTGGTTATTATCGGAGATTTATGGAAGGATTTTCTCGAATCGCTACTCCATTAACTCAGCTGACTCGGAAAGATATAAAATTCGTATGAAGCGAGGAATGCGAGAAGAGTTTCCAAGAGCTTAAGAGGAGACTCATTTCGGCACCTGTTCTGACAATACCATCTGGTTCGGATGGATTTGTTATCTACAGCGATGCATCAGGCAAAGGGTTAGGATGTGTTCTCATGCAATATGGGAAAGTCATAGCCTATGCCTCGCAACAACTCAAAGAATATGAGAGAAATTATCCTACTCATGATCTAGAGTTGGCAGCAGTCGTTTTCGCGTTGAAAATCTTGAGGCACTACCTGTATGGGGAGAAAGTTGAGATTTATACGGATCATAAACGCCTCAAATATTTCTTCACCCAAAAGGAACTCAATATGCGGCAACGACGTTGGCTCGAGCTGTTGAAAGATTATGATTATACCATCCAATACCATCCTGGAAAAGCAAACGTAGTAGCTGACGCATTGAGTAGAAGATTATATGCGGGTACAAGTGCGATATTGTCAACACAAAGGCCCATTTTATATGACTTGCAAAGGATGGAGATAGAGGCAAAGGCTCCAAGTACCCACCTGATGATATTAAATATACGAGTAGAACCGACTTTAATCGATAAAGTTAAAGCTGCTCAAGCTACGGAGCTGGAGCTGATGCGTATGAAGAAGAAAGTGCAAGAAGGTGCTATTCTAGAAGCAAGAATCGATGAAGAAGGAATACTTCGAGTCCACTCCAGGCTTTGTGTTCCTAACGATTCTGACTTGAAGTATAAAATCATGATGGAGGCACATAACACACCATTTGCAATCCATCCTGGGAGTACCAAAATGTACCATGATCTTCGACATACATTTTGGTGGAGTAATATGAAGAGAGAGATTGCAGAGTTTATCTCGAGGTGTTTAACTTGTTAACGAGTAAAGGCGAAGCATCAAGTGCCAAAGGGCCCATTGCAACCACTTGAGATTCTGAAATGGAAATGGGAACACATTACTATGGATTTTGTTACGGGTTTTTCCAAAGTTTCTCAAGGCATAGATGCGATTTTGGGTTATTGTTGATAGATTAACCAAGTCTGCTCAGTTCTTGCCTATACGGGAGACTTATTCCCTTGAACGTCTTGCTCGTATGTACGTGAATGAGATTGTGAGATTGCATGGCATGCCAGTATCCATAGTTTCAGATTGTAACCCAAGATTCACTTCACGATTTTGGGTTAGCTTGCAGAAAGCTATGGGCACGAATTTACGATTCAGTTCAGCATACCATCCTCAAACGGACGGGCAATCAGAAAGAACTATTCAAACTCTTGAAGATCTATTAAGACTCTGTGTCCTAGATTTCAAAGGGAGTTGGGATAAGTACCTACCATTGGTGGAATTCTCCTACAATAACAGGTATCAAGCAAGTATAGGTATGGCTCCATTCGAGGCGTTGTATGAAAGAAAATATCGTTCTCCAGTATGCTGGGACGAGGTGGGTGAAGCAACGCTGTTGGGACCAGAATTGGTACGTATGACTATAAAGAAAATCCAAATGATCCGATAACGTATACGAACGGCACAGGATCGGCAAAAGAGTTATGCAGATCTTCATCGAAAGGACATGGAATTTAATATTGGGGATCATGTATTGTTACGTATTACTCCATGGAAGGGAGTTACAAGATTTGGGAAAAGAGGAAAGCTCAATCCAAGATTTGTTGGTCCATTTGAGATTCTTGACCGAATAGGAAATATGGCCTATAGACTCGCATTACCTCCAAGCATGTCTCGTGTTCATAATGTTTTTCGCATATCTATGCTTCGTAAATATGTGAAAGACCCGAACCACATAATTGAGTTAGAACAAGACGAGATAGCAGAAGATTTAACGTACGATGAGGTACCTGTCAAGATATTAGATAGGAAAGAGCATGTCCTACGAACAAAGGTTATACCACAAGTCAAGGTGTTATGGAGGAACCATGCTATTGAAGAAATGACCTGGGAGTTAGAATCAGAAATGAAAGCGAAGTACCCTCACCTTTTGGAAACACCAGGTACGTACGTCAATTTCGAGGATGAAATTTCATAAGGAGGGGAGGTTGTAAGACCCCAACTTATTATAAATAAAATTGAATTTCTCTATTTATTAACTTGAAATAATAAGGTGATAATTTGAAATAATCTTTGGTTATGGGTGAAATGTGCAAATTTTACAAAATAATCAAGTAGTTATAAAATAATCATTGTTGTCGGGGAATATTCGTTTGGTCGTGGAATATTCTTTTTTTCGGGAATATCCGTACGACGGCGCAGTTATTTGTGGGCCCCATAACAGAATAACTGTCGGATGAAGAAAACGACAAGTTTGAGTTTTTATAAATAACGGCGTAGTAGTTACCGTTAACACTATTGGAATACCCGGTGGTTAAAATACAGTAATACGTGTGGGTGTACAGTAGCACACGGTATTGCATAGTATTGTTGAATTATTGATCCTTACGTAAGAAGCTCCATAATTGTTACAGTAATTACTGTTCAATATTTTATTTTATTGATCCAATAATTGTTGTGTTGATATTTTATATTATTGTTATTCCAATAATTGTCACTGCACAGTATTTCCCATTATTAGATCAATAATTTATTTGAATAATATTATTATATAGCATTATTGGTAATGTCTAGAAAGTTCAATCTAAGGAGAGGTTTGGTCACCTAATTGCGCGCCAGTAAGGAAAAATTCTTATTGGAAAGCCCCCTCTTTCCTGGGAACGGTCTGGTTGTCATAATTGTGATTCTGTAATATTATTTGTGAATAATTAATTATTAATTTTTATGATAAGAAAATATTTATTTGATGTGGATATAAATGATGGATTTATTTATGTGGTTATAAATGAAGGAATTAGTGTTGAGGGATTTTATCAGTATTTTGTCGGAATAGAGGTTTTAAAAATCAAAATAGTGTTCTTAAAGCTATATTGCGTGAGTTATAATTTTAATCCGACCGTTAGATCGTTGTGATTTTTGGATATATTATACATATATAAGTTGAGTATATGTCCATAAATTTTGAACCGTTAAAAATTAACGCATGATTTGTTATGAATTTTAAGAGGTGACTGATTCAGAAATTGTTGAAGTTTCTAAATTTATCATTTTGGTAAAAAATTCTAAAATTGGTGGGCCACACTTTTGGTTGGTGAGAAATGTGCTGAAATTTTATTTCAAAAGTGGTGGGCGGGAATAGTAGCACGTAAAGTCATAAGGTAGCAGGTTAAGTCTGCTTCGGCGTTCTAACATTTTCCTATAAATAGGGTGCTGAGTTAGAATTGAAAATCACACCAGAAACAAGTTTTCTCTTTCTCTCTCTATATTATCGAACGTATTTTGTGAATACTGTTTCTTTGAGGTAAAGGATGTTATTTTTTTTAGTAAATGGTATTATTTCTTTCAATATCATTATGCCAAAATAATGGTCTGAACTTTTTATCAAATTTGAAATTTTTTGTGTCGGGATTACTATTCACGTATACAGTACTATTCACGAATACAGTACTATTCATCGAAAAATGAAATTTTCTCTTCTTTGTCCCAGATGTCTATTATGGTTACTATCTTTGATTGTATACATGTTTTGATCGTCATTCTTGAATTTTTCTCCATTATATTTTATTATGGGATATTTTTAAACTTGAATTATCTAAAGTACGAATCTCTAAACTTTGTCCTTTAATCGTACTGGATTCGTTCTCTAAAATATTTTTCATCATCCTCAGTCCTTAATGGTGATACTTGATGAATATCTTTGGCCTGTAGTGCAAAGATTAATGATTACCTGATGAATATCTTTGGCCCGTAATGTAAAGATGAACAGGTGATGAGATGACATGACCAACTGGTGATACAAATGAATATCTTCGGCCTATAGTGCAAAGACGAATATTTGATTCAAGATGTATATTGATTGATGTTACAGGGATAAAATATTGATGATGGACTTTTAAATTCGTAGATGATAGTAGATTTCATTCTCTAATTAACTCTTCTAATGAATTATTATTTCCACTGCAGTTGTTGATCTAAAACTTGTTGTCTATTATATTCTATCAATTTTTTTCCTGTTGAAGACTAATGATAATTTGTTGTATATTATCTTAGTCATAATATTCTTTACTGAGCTAGTTGAGCTCACCCTTTTCCTTTTTGTTCTATTTTTCTTCTCAAGAGGTGAGAATATAGCAAGAACTAGCTGGGGTATGGAGTGATGGTTCTAGAAAGTTATTTTAACAGTCCTCACTATTTTTGTAAAATAGTGTATCAATAATTGTAATGAGGACTCCTTTTGAGTTTTAATACTATCTATTAGACAATATTTGTATTTAAACTCACAGTTTATGTGTTGTCATATTTTGCACGACAATTATAGTAATGAAGTTGTATTTGTTTCTGTACCATATATTTGGCGACTCAGAATGGGTGATGTATACCTATTTTGGGGGCATCACATCTTCCCTCCATCGTTTTTTGATTTAATGGAGCATTTGCCTATTCACTTGTCATACGAAGCTAATTTTGGCGGTCCCATGCAATATAGATGGATGTATCCATTCGAGAGGTAATGACATTAATATTTTTAATACGGTAAAATGTTCATTCTTTTTTGCTAATCTATATATCACATAGGTATATGCAACGTCTAAAGCAAAAGGTGAAGAATAGAGCCCGTGTAGAGGGGTCAATTGCGGAAAGGTATGTTATGGAGGAACTTGTAAATTTCTGCTCGTTGTACTTTGAGCCAAATGTTCAGACGAAGCATAATCGCTTACGTCGAAATCAGGCTGTTGCGTACGAGGAAAATGGAGAATTAACGGCCTTTAGTCATCCTGTACGCCCATTCGGCGGTAAAAAAAGGCGATTCTTGACCAATAGTGAGTATGCAGCTGCCACATTGTATGCACTTGTCAACATGAATGAAGTAGCACCATACATTAAGTAAGTAGTCATAACTATATATTTCTGGTGTAACTGTGTCAAGTTCCTTTACAAACACATTAAGTATATAACTGTGTTGCGGTCAATATGATGCTGAAGTACGTGAAGCGAATCCGAGTATATCGGACGGGGATTTGCAAAATTTGAGAAATGGACAATTTGTGCAATGGTTTAAAGATCATGTAAGTCTAACCTTTACAAGTTCAATGAATCTTCCATTATAGATTTATTCTTATGGCGTAATTAACTTTAGAATATGTTATGTTAATGTGCATTAGGTCCTCACAGATGAGTTAGTTGACAATCGGCTAAAGTTTATAGCCGACGGCCCTAAAAGATCTGTAGATACTTATATATGCTGCATTGTCAATGGTAACAGATTTAAGTGTTACGATATTGGGGAAATCGCTTCTGCTGATTCTGGTGTTGTGGTGAAAGGTAGCTGCTACGATAACATTTGGGATGACTGGTATGGACGATTACTAGAAGTTGTCGTTCTCACATATTGGGGTCAAAAAAAATTAGTTTGTTTCAATTATCATTGGTTTGATGTTGAGAATGGAGTTAAAGTAGATAAAAAATCAGGACAGGTAACTGTTAACGTTAAGTTAAAACTAAGACTCGAAAGTGGTATGGACGAGCCTTTTATTTTAGCAAGTCAAGCAACACAGGTGTACTACGCGCAGAGTGTTAAGACTCCTGCAAGCCCATGGCATGCTGTTATAACCACCAAAGCTCGTGGTTTTCAAGGCACAACTCCTCGTCCAGACGATGAACCTTTACAAGTCGAGTCTACTAGTGTCACACCTGCTGATGTGACAATTATTAGTGAGTCTAGTGAAGAAGAGGATGATGTTGTCGCTGTCGAAAGTGAAGACGATGTTGTTGAGGAGGTAGATATAATTGAAGAAATCGTTGAGGACGACAAAGATGGTAATGACAACGATAGTGAAGATCTACTGCTCGAAGATGACGATTCTGATATTGATGGCTTTGACGATATAAATGATTAGGAGTATGTACTCTTTGTGTCCTTTTAGTTGTATTCAAATGTAATAGTTTGTTGCATTCAAATGTAATAGTTTGTAGTATTGTAATCATTATCTTCAACTTGTATTAATCTACTAAATAAGGTGTTAGTTGTTTTAGCTTCCTATTTATACTGTATCCTTTTAGGTTACTATTTATGTTGCATTCTTTTAATTGTATCTGTATGTTATCCTCTTTGTTCACAAATATAGTATTTACGAATGTTTAATAATATTTTTTTTATGATTTGACGGTCTATATACGGATGGCGCGCACACCACATGGAGATCGTGGTGGGCGTACAGGTCGTGGGGGCCGTGGCGATTCTACGCGTGATGATCAGGCCGGATCGTCAGGTATAATTACATGTTTTGTTGGGATACATCTTATTATTTTATATTTTATATTGTATTAACATTATATTCGTTTATATAAATATTGATGTATTTCACTACATAGGTGATTGACGTAGGCCTCCGCGGGGACTAGCACGTGGCTTGCTAGGGAGTCCCCCCCAGGCGCCGCTTATATGTCGTGTTGGGACTCATAGGTAATTTCAAAATCCTATATAGTATTACTATAACATAAGTATTTAGTTCTTATATATTCTTTGTAATTTGCGATGTATTAATTTTAATTGTAGTATCTTTGACGCCACGCCAAGGAACACGTTGCTAGGGATCGTCCGCAACCGATTCTCAAGCCCGTGGATGTGGATGACCGCACACGTCAGCTGATTATTGCAGAGTTTAGGGTAGGATGCCAATCATTCATATGCTAGTTTTGTATTCCATTTGAATGTACTATTACCTCTTTAATTTATGTTGTCTACTAAGCTTCTTAATGTGTAATGGGCAGAGATATTATCGTTTTGAGGATGGGCAAGAAGCCCATGGCATGACTGTTCTGCACAGATACCTAAAGATGAATTGGCACAAGTGGGTCTACGACTGGAAGAAGAAGGCCCAGACGAAGATGGCTGGTGGACAGACACTTAAGGATGTCCAGCCAGATTTCATATCTGCTGCGGTATGGGACCAGATGTACAGCATTTGGGACGGCGAGACCTTTAAGAAGATGTCGACACAACGTTCAGCTGCCCGACAGCAGAGTCGTCTCCCACACTGCACTGGGTCTCAGTCGTACGACCTGTATCGGGAGAGACTCGAGGTAAGTTTAAAGCATGCACCCTCCCGCTTGGAGTTTTGGTGGCACGCCCACCAAAAGAAAGGTGACGGTGGTTATATCTCACCTAAGGCAGAATACATTGATGTAAGTTATTTAATACTCTTATTTAGTATGTATTTAAATTTCGTTTATTCTATTGTATTATTTCATTTTATTCTTTGCGTATCATCTACTAATGTTTTTTTTTCAGCGACGGTTCGAGGATCTTGTAGTGGCGCAGAGCAACCAGAGAGGTGACACTCCAGCTGACGAGTTTACGCGTGCGGACGAGGAGATAGAGGACTGGCTGCAGGCTATAGGGAGACCGAAGAAGGGTAGAGTTGTGGGCATTCCCCATGTTACAGCTTACACCCTAGTCCCTGCTGCGAGATCTCGGCGGCGCCCACCCACTGGAGGTAGTGGTTCGAGTGGATCGGGCGCCGGCCCTTCATTATCCGACGACTTATTCCGGCGGATCATAGAGGGGTGCATGGCGAGCAGTGTTGTGCAGTCAGGTACACCATCATGCGAGCAGATCTACCAGCTTGCTCAGGAGGTTATCCACGGCTCTATAGATCCTACAGCTGCCGTTGACGACCTTATGGGTGTAGTACGGGAGGAGGCCATCCGCGTGTGTGCAGTTGTCTTGGCCAACATCTTCCCACCACATATTCGACAGGTAAAAACAATTAAATTCTGTATTTCTTTATTTAATTTATGTAATTTATAATTGTAATTTGTAATTGTATTATTGTGATACGCAAATACACACATAGTACCGCGTAGGTATTAGACACGCGTTAGAACTTATGAGACTTGATTCCGATATACGGAAGCCGAGTTATCGCCCAGTTTGCAAAACTCGCCAACACTTAGGCAAAAAGCCAAAAAATAGGTCAAAACCCGCCTCGGTCGACCAAACGTCACGCAAACATACACATAATACCGTGTAGGTATTAGACACGCGTTAAAACTTACGGGACTCGATTCTGATATACGGAAGCCGAGTTATCGCCCAGTTTGCAAAACTTGCCAACACTTAGGCAAAAAGCCAAAAAATAGGTCAAAACCCGCCTTGGCAGTCCAAACGCCACGCAAACACACACATAGCACCGTGTAGGTATTAGACACGCATTACAACTTACGGGACTCGATTCTGATATACGAAAGCCGAGTTATCGCCCAGTTTGTAAAACTCGACAACACTTAGGCAAAAAGTCGAAAAAAAGCCCAAAACCCGCCTCGGCCGTCCAAATGCCACCCAAACACACACATAGTACCGCGTAGGTATTAGACATGCGTTATAACTTACGAGAATCAATTTTGACATACGGAGACCGAGTTATCGCATAGTTTGTAAAACTCAACAACACTTAGGTAAAAAGCCAAAAAATAAGTCAAAAACAGTCTCGGTCATCCAAACGCCATGCAAACACACACATAGCACCGCGTAAGTATTAGACACGCGTTACAACTTACGGGACTCGATTCTGATATATGAAAGCCGAGTTATCGCCCAGTTTACAAAACTCAGCAACACTTAGGCAAATAGCCAAAAAGAGTCCAAAACCCGCCTCGGTAGTCCGAACGGCACCCAAACACACACATAGCACCGCGTAGGTATTAGACACGCGTTACAACTTATGAAAATCGATTCTGACATACAGAGACCGAGTTATCGCACAGTTTGTAAAACTCAACAACACTTGAAGAACACAAACAAAACTAATTTAAATATTCTCTATTTTCGAATTCGTTATTAATATTTTAATTTTGTAGGATCTTGTTGATGAGACTTCGGCGGGTGGAGGCTACGGCACAGGCGATGCCCGTGGTGGAGATGGTGATGACCGCCGGGCTGATGCTGATGAGACTATTGAAGGTGGGACCGGCGGTCAGACCGGAGGTGGGACCGACGGTAGGACTGGCGGCGATGATGATACCGACATTCCTGATCTTGGGTTGTAGTACCCATTATGTTTATATTTTATCTTTCAAATATGTATATTTATACAGCTTTTGAGTTGTACAGACTAGAGTTTAGTATCTAGTTAGGTTGATGGTATATGTATCTAACTATATTGATTATTTATGATTACATTTTGTATTTACATCGTACGACTTTTATCTATAAGTCATTACGTTGTTTACATATTTGATCTTTAGACATGACACTTGAGAAAGTATGATGAAGAAACAAAGTCAGTTTTACTAGACAAAAAGTAAATAAATCCATCAGCTAAACTTAATTGTATGACAACCAATTTGTATATATATTTGCTAAAACTATACTTGTTTCAGTAAACTGTGATCTATAGAGTTACATCTGCCTAATTTATCTTCATTACAAACTTTATTCTTCTCGAATGACTTGTTTACTCGTTACATGGCTTGCCTCATTTTTATTCATTCGTTATAGCCTCATCTAAAGTTATTATTGATACTGTGAAGGCAGTTGTATCATGTCCTCTTCTCTTGTTCTACATTTATATTATTCTTTTTTTACCAACTGAATGTACGGAGTTTATATTGTACGTTATGACATTTAATTTGTATATAAATTTTAGTCGGACGGTATTTGTTTATGTTTATATGTGCATGGATGTTTATATATATTGTGTTGGTTTTAATATATGTATATATATATATATATATGGATCTCGACGGATTTGTAGGGATGTTGGTTTATATATAGATACTGCTGTGTATTGGGATATAAAGCAAGTACAAACAGGTACAATTTTTTTTAGAAATCCTTCAAACAACCAATTTTTTTTAAAATTAGAAATCAACAACCGAAGTCGCTACTTATTACCAGCGACTGGTAATGGTCCTAGGAGGTTAGCGACCGCGGCGGTCGCTACTATAGGTGTGACAACCCCAAAATAGGTCCATTTCACCCAACCTATTCTGAGTCGCCAAATACATGGTACAGAAAATAACTACAACTTTATTACAACAATTGTCGTGCAAAATACAACAACTCATGTGTTGTGAGTTCTGATACAAATATATATATCAACTGTGACTCTTGACACCAACTTGGGTAGCACGTCACCATGGCATCTTACATAAAGGTATAGTCAAAAACTGTTTTAGAAATTAAAATATGTGGGAAGTGCTCAAAGAAACCTTCGTACATGGAAGGCCATGCGTCTAGGTTATTATAGATATCATATGTCCACAGAATTATCCTTGGTTGACCCAATAGATCCCAAAGAAAAACGAAAAGATTACTATCATATTCTTTCCAATGATAGGTCTTTTCTTGACATATCATTATCTCCACTGTCTCTAATTGAGAATTATACTTCAAACCAACACCAAGATTATATAGGTAGTACTCGTAGATATACTCAGCAAGTGGATGTGCACAACCGTATTTTATGATGACACGAGGTTGTATGTCATTAGACATCTTGTATGATAGTGACAAAACACCCTTCCAACGTTAGGTTCGCCTCACCCTATTTGATTCACCAAATATAACTACTAAATGATGACCACCGTTCTATTCCCCTGTTACCCCCGCTCGACCCAGCTACACTCTTATTACCTGAAAGGAATTGTGAAATAGAAGGGTGAGCACAACTAGCCCAGTAAAGAATATCATGACTAAAGATAAATAATTTATCAATAGCCTTTAATAGTAATAAATCAGAGATTTAGAACATATGGTAGATGATAAAAATTTCCAACCATAGTTGCAGCGGAACGAGCAATCCATTAGAAGAGTCAAATAGACCATAAAATCTATTATCTTCTCCATGTTAAAAATCCATCAACAATGTTTTATCCCTGTAACATCAATCAACAGTTCTGGTCCACAATCATATAAATAACTCATAATCATAATTGTGATTCTAAATTCCTCTTCGCATCCAAGACGAAGATAATTTTCATCACATGTCTTTACCTGAAACATCAAAGATCATGGTTATACCAAATCACAGTTCCTGTTCATAATCATACTAATAAATTTATCTTTGCACTACGGGCCAACGATATTCGTCAACAGTTCATCTTTGCACTATTGGTCAAAGATATTCAACAACAGGTCATCAACAATTCATCTTTGCACTACAGGTCAAAGATATTCTTTAACAGTTCATATTTGCACTACAGGCCAAATATATTCATCAACAGTTCATATTTGCACTACAAGCCAAAGATATTCATCAACAGTTCATATTATAATCATTTCAATTATAAATATATAATCATTTTAGAATTTATATAAACAATAATTATAATCATGTTGATTATTTCACCTTTGCACTTAAGCTAAAGATATTCAATTATAAATTCAATGGTCATGATCATACCAGTCAATAATTCAACTTTGCACTACTGGCCAAAGGGAACCCATAGTCATGATCATACCAAAAATCTACCCATCTTTACACTCAAGTCAAATAGAAATATCATCATTAGGGTTATAAAAATGTTATATATAATAGTAAAATCAATATAATCAAAACATCTAGATTTAATCTCAAGAATAATATTCATAAATCAACTATAATTTGGTTAGAAAAAGAAACCAATTTTGTCATGAATAGTAACTCGTGAATAGTAACCCATAAATAGTAACTTTGTAAATAGTAACTCATGAATAGTAACTCGTGAATAGTAACTCATGAATAGTAAACCCAACACAAAAAGGTAAAAATTTCACAATAAAATCTATACCAATATTTTGGTATAATGATATTGAAATAACATTTCTTAAACTTATAAATAAATTATTTTAATTATTTACACTTTACTAAATAATGCATTTAATCATCCTAAAATTCCAAACTCATAAGATTTCATCACCAATAATCAAAACCCTCATCAAAAATTTGCATATACCTCATATAGGATTCTCAAGCCATAAAATCCTATTTTCTAATTTTCTTACTTCACATAACATATTTAATTCATTTACTCATAACTAGTCCATTTTCATGAAAAATATCAAATCAGTTCCAAAAATATTTCTTTTCTGGAATTTAGCAGAATATAGTCTCATATTGAACATATATTTTTCTCAGAATTTTTAAAACTCATTTACTATTTTTTATATGGCCAAAACCGCCGAATATTTAGACATTTATCATAAATTGTACTTTTATCCAAAAATTTTGAAATTCACAGAGTACACTGATATTATATAGATATACTTCCAATAAAAATTTTATCAATTTTGGAGTTAACCATAAGGAGTTATAAGCGATTACTTTTAAAATAGTCTTTTCCCGTAAAATTCATAACTCTTAATCTATACATTCAAAAATTACCATTTTTGGACACAATCAATAAAACTCATCAAAATATCATTTCAAATTTTTCTAAAATTTTTTGAAGGTCAAAAAAATTACGAAACTGAAAAACATAACAACCCTTAAAATCCCTTACTATCCCTTACCTCAAAAGAGTAGCACTTCTGACTGGATATCGGATATGACGCTGAAGAAAACTTGCACTGATGAATAGCAACTCACCAAGTATCTAAATACTCACAAAATATACTCGATAATATAGAGAAAAAAAAGAGAGAAAACTTATGAATTCTGGTGTGTTTTTCAATTCTAACTTAACTTTCTATTTATAGGAAAATATTAGCACGCCGAAGCAGACTTGACCTGCTACCTGATGGCTTTACCTGCTACTATTCCACCCACCAAAAATCAGCCATCTTCCCCAACAACCAAAAGTGGGGCCCACCCATTTCTAGAATTATCTACCAAAATCATTTATAAACCTAATTTTCGAATCAGTCACATCTTAAAATTCATAACAAATCATTCGTTCATTTTTAATGGTTTAAAATTTATGAACATATACTCAACTTATATATGTATAACATATCCAAAAATCACAACGATCCAACAGTCAGATTAAAAATTATAACTCTCACAATAAAGCTGTAAGAACACTGATTTGATCTTTTAATACCTCCAATCCGACAAAATACTTATAAAATATCTCAACATTAATTCCTTCATTTATAACCACATAAATAAATCCATCATTTATATCCACATCAAATAAATATTTCCTTATCATATAAATCAATAATTAATTATTCACAAATAATATTACAGAATCACAATTATGACAACCAGGCCGTTCCCAGGAAAGAGGAGGCTTTCCAATAAGGATTTCTCCTTACTGGTGCGCAATTAAATGACCAAACCTCTCCTTAGACAGAACTTTCTAGACATTGTCAATAATGCTATCTAATAATATTATTCAAATAATATGAATTATTGATCTGATAATGGAAAATACTGTGCAACAATAATTATTGAAACAACAATAATATAAAATATTAACGCAGCAATTATTGAATCAATAAAATAAAATATTGAACAGTAATTACTGTAATAATTATTGAGTAGTGCCTTCTTACGTAAGAATCAATAATTGAAAAAATATTGTGCAATACCATGCGCTACTATGCAACTACGCGTATTACTGTATTTTAACCACCAAGTATTCCAACAGTGTTAACGGTAACAACTACGCCGTTATTTATAAAAACTCAAATTTGTCGTTATCTTCATCAGACCGTTTTCTGTTATGGGGCCCACAAATAGCTGCGCCGTCTTACGAATATTCCCCGACAGAAAGAATATTCCACGACCAACGAATATTCCCCGACAACAATGATTATTTTATAACTACTTGTTTATTTTGAAAAAATTTCACATTTCACCCATAACTTTAACTTTTTATCAATTTAATCATTTATTGAATTGTAATTATAAAAAAAATTGAATACTTTTATTTCATAAAATTCGGGGTCTTACAATAGGTCGCGGACACGTAGGCCACGTCACCAATGTGATATGACTCATGGTGACTCAGCTTAACGACGGAGTCGTTCGCGGACATTTTGGTTGGTAAATGTGGTCGCTGGTGTGCAGACAGCGACCAGATTATATGCGACCACTATCAACGACCCCATTTGGTTGCTGCTAGATATCTGCGACCTTATACGGTCGCCGATAAACGGTCACCGATAAGCCTTTTTCTTGTAGTGAGTATTCTAAGAATTCTCATAGTTCTCTCTTTATTTTGTATTCTTCAGATATTTATTTAGTGGATTTTTTTTGCCTTCTCCGTGATTTGAGTTCCCACGTAAAATCTTGTGTTATTGTTTGCGTTATTTTATTATGTTTGTCATAATTTGTCATAATATACTGTAATTAAATTAAATATCTCTCTTTAAGTTGCTGTCAGCAACCAATTTTAAATAATTCCTCAATTAGTAAAGTGAATCTTATCATCCCTATAATTGGTAGTTATGCTCAATTTTGTTCCTAAGACGTACTTCAATGTCAATATTCCCCAGTGAAAAGATACGAGGCCTAATGGAAGATTTGAGGTTTGTTATACTAAACTTGCTACAATGTGTACAATTTACTAAATTTTAGCC
The DNA here is from genome assembly GCA_016801055.1 of Panax notoginseng. Lineage (NCBI taxonomy): Eukaryota > Viridiplantae > Streptophyta > Magnoliopsida > Apiales > Araliaceae > Panax > Panax notoginseng. The sequence continues at coordinate 223,608,444 of CM029012.1, read as the reverse complement.
TGCAGGTGCAAGGCCACTGATGAATACAAAATTAATATGTTAAAGTAGTAATATTAAGAAAAAGAAAAAAATAGAAGAAAGGTGCATGATTACTTAATTTATTAATTAATCAATAAAAAAGGCTGAAATGTTTGAATGGAGAGAGAATATATAAGGAAAGGTAGGTTGCCTCCTGGCCCATCCCAATCCCAATCCCAATCCCAATCCCAATCAATTCCAATATATCCAATCTAGCTAGGAATAGGAGACAGAGAACAAAAATAATCAAAAGCTGGCTAGGCACTAGCTGATCAATTAATAAAAAGATAAAATATATAAATCCCAACCCCAATCCCAATCCCAATCCCAATCCCCAATCAATTCCAATATATCCAATCTAGCTAGGAATAGGAGACGGAACAAAAATAATCAAAAGCTGGCTAGGCACTAGCTGATCAATTAATAAAAAGATAAAATATATAAATCTCAATCCCAATCCCAATCCCAATCCCAATCCCAATCCAATATATCCAATCTAACTAGGAATAGGAGACAGAGAACAAAAATAATCAAAAGCTAGCTAGCTGATCAATTAATAAAAAGATAAAATATATAAATTAGAAATCAAAAATTGTCAAACCATAGATGTGTGTGTGAAAACCCACGTGAAACTCCCACTAAGGTCTCAACAGCCTGTCTTGTAGATATAAGGCATATACCCTTCTATCCCCCAAGTGCATTGTATACTTCTCATGAAGTTTCTTTATATATTCATGCATATAAATCATTGGATGAATTAAGAATATGAATCCGTGTACTCTTTTTCCATACATCTGTAGTGGGATGTATTTGAATTGTTGTGATGTAATAAGCTAAAAAAAAGGGGGCGAAAATTTTACAACGCATGCATTAAATCATATATATAATTCGAAATTTTAATGCACATTTAGACAATATGATTATATTTTAATGTATGTGTCAGTGGCTTTCATCACATAATTTCTTATTTTCTATTATTACGTTATAAGATATATATCGATAGATACAATGTGATAACTAGAAACGTTTGATATGAATCGTACATTTATTTTTGTAGGGAAAAACACCAGAGCTTATGTTTCTTAAATCCATAATTGAACACACAGAGAAATATTACTTTCATCCTTAGTTTATTTATTTTATTTTATTTTTTTATAGAGAAAATGTAATTTATCACTTGTTATTTATGGGTTTTTTTCAGTCATCACTTATGGTTTAAACTAAAATCATCAAATTACCACATGTTATTACACAAAATTACACGTTACCTTTTTTCCATTCAAGATAACGGTGGTGAATGTGCTACACTCGCCTACAAATCATTTACAAATCATTTCTACCCTCCTAAAGTAGGTCATATATTACTTACAAAACTAAATTGAATATGCTATAAATCACTTCTTCATTTCAAGTTATAAAATATTGTTAACTTTGCGAATATTGCAACTGAAGCTATACGTATGCTTCTACCCTATTCTCCTTTCCTTTTTAGGTAGAATATAATTATAGAAATCAATATTTTTATATTATTTTTTGATTTTTTTACATGTAGAGTCCACATATTAGTTGATGTGTCGAATTTTTATTCACTAATATATTGGCCCTACGCGTGGAAATATTAAAAAATGTTGAAATATGAGTTCCTATAACTATATGTGGTACTTTATGTGTCCCATTTATCATATATCTATATATATATTTTTTGAAGAACCCACCGTTTAAACTTATTATACATTACCTCTAAATAAGAACTCATGCATGAAAGTTTTTACTAAATTTAATTAATATTATAATTACATGCAAAACTAGCAAGAGATAGCCATATTCTCTAAGCTCAAATTAACCATAAATTAAAACCCCTTAAGATAATGCATGTAAACTACACACATATACATACATACTATAGATACATTTATATATTAGGTATGCACATATATTTTACAAAAAACAGTTTTGCGGAGTTTACAACAATCTATTGCAATATACAAGTGTATATTCAACAAATTACTAGGAAACTATGAAATAAGCCAGTATAAGTTGGAACACTTTATTATATTTTGGTAGGAGAGTGCACTTTCTTTCAATTAATTAAACAAACAAATATTGTATTCAAGTAAGATGATCTTTTCATCCGTTCATTATTGCGGACCATAAATTTAACAGATCATAAATCTTATAATGAATAATGCAAAATTAATTTGAGGACCGTGCGTACTTACATCCTGATCATAAATTTTATAATGAATAATACAAAATTAGACTACCATTCATATAAGCTTCCAATTTGGATAGCCATAGGCACTAAAATTTTCATAGGCATATGGAAGATGACAATTAATGCAATCTGTCTAGAATTTTTTTTGCACTTTGTCCCTTTGTGCTAGGTGGGATGCATGTATTCGAATACTATACCAAGAATTGGAGCATATATCTTTAATACCATGTTTGGAGTTTGGAGGATGGCAGGGAAAATGAAAATTATAATAAAAATTATTTTTTTAAATTATTTTTTTTCTTACTTTATCAACCACTACTATTCCTTTAATCTGTAGTGGATAGAGAAATTTTTTAAAAGTACTACTTCTATTTATGTTCATTAAAATAATTTATTTTATTTTCCTTTTCTTTTACCTTATTTTCCAAAAAGTCTTGTTGTGACAAATTTGTTCCTAATTATAATTGCAAAAAATATTGGAAAATTTCACATAAATCTCATATCGGATAAATTCAAGAGTATATATAGATGAGTTAATAAGTATGGTGAAATCTCAGGTTAACCTTTTAAGTAAGAAGGTGGTTCAACATGCTTATTGGATCCGTATACACAAATGTGCGCTGCATTAGTGACGAATTGATATAGGATGGATCATTCAATTTCACTACAAGTGGCATTAGAACTCATGGTTCGATGTGCCCAAATATCAGGTTGACACTCCAGAGTGAAGCATTCGCAGATCGCGTGTTACTCAATTTGCACGGTGGAGCAAATAGAGTTGAGTCATGTGGAGCTAACTCAGGATGGCTTTGGGAAAGCTGCTAAGGGTGAAGGGTTCACAACGAGCAAGACTGTACTCTCACGTTTGTCTTGTTTGCCTCGGACGTGGTGGAGTAGTATTAGAGTCGAGCAGAACTCTTAATTGAAAGTCTCAAAGAAGGCTGTGCATAATGGTGATTACTCTAGTACATGATACTTGTGATGGGTATTCAACTGCAAAGTGGAGATTGTTGATATATTTTACGTGAATCTCACATCATATACATTCAAGAGTATAGATGGGTTAATAAGTATGGTGGAGCCTCAACCTAATAGGTTGACCTTTTAGGTAAAAAGGTGGTTCAACATGGTTATTGGGTCAGTCTACACAGAATCTCACTTATTACACATCTTTCCAAAAGTCTTACCACTACTATTTATCACGTGCAATCAAAAAATTGACTTCAACATTATTGTCCGCACATAATAGTTCTACAGATGAGATATCCCCACAACTATTATGCGAATGGAAACCTAGTTATGCAAATGGGAATAATTATAGTTTTTGAATCACAAAAATGAATGGTGGGATCTGACATCCAATTTTGATTATAGATCACTCTCATATATATATATATATATATATATATATATATATATATATATATATATATATATATTGTAAAAGGCATCTTATATCGACCTAAGAAGTTATCTTAGGTCACTTCCAATACATTATTATTTGATTGTCAATTTAATAATCGAACTGTACAGATGTAATGAGCATGCAAAAATATGAGATTATTTAAAATTTTATTTGACTTTAGGCATCAAAATATCATTTTTATAATAGTGTAAATAATTTGTATACAAGTATATATTTCAATAACTCTGATTTTAGTAATTATATTGTTATAAAGTTGTTGATGCATAACTTCAAATCAAACGAAATTTTACATAATCTCATATTTTACAAGCTCATTACATCCGTACGATTAGATTATTAAGTTGATGATCACATGATATTGTATTGGAAGTGACCTAAGACAACTTATCTTAGGTCGATCTAAGATATTTTTTACTCTCTCTCTCTCTCTCTCTCTCTCTCTCTCACACACACACACACACATATATATATATATATATATATATATATATATATATATATATATATATATAAAGGCACAACCTTATGTCTGTCCTTTTATTTTAAGAGATTTTATTAATCGCGTTTTTGGCATTTCTTCATTTCTATTAATGGTTGTTTTGATATTTCACCAATTTGTCAATCAAAATTACGTTGAATTAGATGCAGAGCACATAAAATTTTGTGTCTAAGACACATACTCACTTTTCACACACACACACACACACACACACACACACACATATAAATATATATATATATATATATATATATATATATATATATATATATATGGTTATATGTTTATACACAACTTTGTAGTATACCATCGTCTATAGCGACGATTTTTTTGGACTATAGCGACGGTGTGAATCATCGCCTTAGAACAAAATAGTTATGGCGACGGGTAAACCGTCACTATAGTCCAAAAAAGCCGTCGTCACAGACGACTATGTACTACACAGTTATGTATATACATTTTTCTTATATATATATATATATATATATATATATATATATATATATATATATATATATATATATATATATATATATATACAGTAAGGATCAGGTCAGGGATCCCTGATTTTAGCTAAAATACGAACTTCTTTTCTCAGCCTTTGGATGACAAACAACGGCCCAGATTAGGGAAAACCACAAAAACGCGGATCCGGTATTGTTTGGGTTAAAAAATACTGACCCGGCTGGGTCAAAAAAGAAATCATCTGATCTGAAGATCTAAAGGCTCTCGTTATCCCCAAATCGAAACTCTCCTCCCTCTTCTACCATCGAAGATCTGAAGCTTTGAAGCTCGCCGGATCCGGACGTCGTGGCTCTCTTATTTTCGTTTTTCTTAAATCGATCAGTTCTCTCTGAGAGTGAAGCCTAAATCGATCAGTTCTCTCTTCTACACAAAGCTCACAGCGAAATTGATCTGGAATCTCTTTGTGACGGTCGCCGGACATTGGAAACTCACAGCGAATTTCTTTCACTCACGTTGGAAAGGTAACTGTTGCCTTTCGTATTGTCTTGTTTTTCTAAACTAAGCTTGGTTTTGATACCAATCCTTCTAATTTCGGCTAAATCTCCAACGAATTTGGCAAGAAACTGATGTGAGGTATTGATTAGAAGAAATCGAGCAACACTAGCAGTAGAGGGGTTGTGCCAACTGATTTTTTTTCTAGAATTGAAACGAAGTCCAATTCAAGTAAGTTTTATATTCATAGCTAATGTAATAGAAAGAATTGATAATAAATATTGTCTATTATAAGTGCTGCTGTGAATAATTTGTTGATTTGACTATGTTTGTTAAGGAAGTTTTGTGCAGGGTAATTGGACTCTGTTTCTTAGCATTGTGCACCTAACATGTTTGATAGAATGCCTCTGAGAGGCTGTTAAGTTTTTAAAGTAAACACTTGTTAATGTTATGACCAAGGCTGCTTATGTTTATAATATATGATGTGTCCCAAGTGGCTTAACTGAATTAAAAATGGGTAATTGGTATATGAAAGCATGGGTAATTAGTCAAATTACAGCTATCAGACATAAAATAAACAACTATGTTGTTCAGATTTGGGATAGTTATATATATTGTTGCTTTTTTGGTAATGTTTATTTTTGAAGTCTTGTTTAGTTTATTATTATTTTGTTGGAGGCTAATTGTGTTATGGAAAATTTAGTTCAGTTTATTATTGTTATTGTTGTTTGATGTCTTGCATTTATCCATTTAGAATGTCTCTAAAACAAACTGTCTGTTGGCAAATAAGGTTCAACAAAGGCATGTCTACTTCAAGTAACATGAGCATTCAAACTCATGATATACGATTTCGAAACAAAATGTGTTATTGTCGTCTGAGAGCTGCTGTTAGAATATCTGAATCAGAGAAGAATCCTGGAAGGCTCTACTATGACTGTCCAAGGGAGAAGGACAAAGGAAAATGTAAGTTTTGGGAGTGGTGCAATCCAATTGGGTATAGCGAACCCAACTCCGCTAATGAAACACACGTGCAGCTGCGCAACAATGACGATGCTCGACTTAGAGTCATTGAAATAAATGTGGCAAATCTTAAACACACCATGAATATGATCGTGTTTTTTTGTGGGCTAACCTTGGTAGTGCCGGTCATGGCACTTGTTAAGTGATTGTTAAAATTGTGTAACTAATTCCATAATTTGTAGTTATGCTTCAAGTGACTATTTTAAGAATTCATAATTAAGAATCCAAGGAAATGTTGTAGTAGTATTCTTATTATTTGATGTTTGAGCGTGTCATCATTTAATGGGCTTATACGGAATCTGAATGATTTCATTTTCTCTTGATATCTTCTTTCTATATTTGGAAAAGTCACTTTTTCATTGCACATTGCTCTTCATAGTATGGATTGATATTAATATTGCAGATGCACTAATTTGCAGCCTAATATTCCAGTTGCTATTTCCTTAGTACATAACAACTATCACTATTCACCATGCCTCTCAGGAAAAATTACTCCCAAAGTAAAGTTTCAAACTTGCCTTCTTATTAGTCAGTAACTAAAGTTTCAAACTGCTGTGTATACTTACAACAGCCAACAACCAAATACAAATTACATTACACATAGAATTGGTACTAATTGGTACACATTGAAAAAAGTACTAATTGGTACACATAGAATTGGTACTAAAATGGCACCAGCAAAAACCTGTATACATCAAATATTAAGGAAAACAACATCTCCACATTACATTTCAAATTTAAGTTTTCCAACAATCAAACAAAAGAGTAAGAACAACATCTCCACATTACATTTCAAATTTAAGTTTTCCATCATCACAGGTTACATCACAGACATTGTAGAAACTAATTAAAACACAGAAAAAATACAAATTCCTAAACAAGCACCAAAGAAACTAATGAAAGTAGCCCATGCCACAAAGACTCCCATCCTGAAACATGAAAATGTCATCAATGTCAACTACAAGATGGAGACAAAATTGCAATTAAGAAAACAATCAAACAAATACTTACAATCATCGTTAATGTCAACGGCCTCCTCATCGTTCACTCCAACAAGTTGTGGACAATTTCTTTTGTCATGCGACACTCCAACAATCCCACAACCATTGCATTTCCTAGCCTTCTTGATAGCCTTCTCTTTTCCACCTTTAAGTCGTTTACCACAACCCTTTGTCCTTACCGAAAATGGTTCTTTGAGACTTAGTTGTTGGCTCTCAAGAGAAATGGGCATGTTAATACTCCCTTCCACATCCATGCTACCATGATTCATGGCGGCAAACTTCCTTTGAGTTGATAACAACAATTCTTTCAACTCTATTGTGTTATCTTCACTTAATGCAGCTTCATCAAAAACATTAGACGCAATTTGGAAGAGACTACTACGCCTCAGTAACACAGAAGTATCACATATTTCACTCACACTCCCACCCAAGTCATCCATAATTCTGCCACATTTCGCAGATTTTGTCCACCTCCGCAAGATGTATTGATTAGGTAATTCCATAACCTGTTTTTTTTGTGAAATATGCCAACATATGCCTACATGGAATTCCATCACTCTCAAACATCTGACAACTACATTTCACAAAGTTTGATGACTTGTCAAACGAAAGCTTACGGTCATTAGAATCACCCTCCTTTACATTCTGAACATTGTACATACAGTTGTTGTCATCTTTAAATGTACGTGTTACCACATACTTGCCACTTTCAAGCAATTGCTTTTGAAACTTGTAAAAAATAGTTCGTGTGTACAACTCACTCATCTGGTATTCCATGACCCTCCCAGTTACTGTTTGTGGCTTTTCATTGACATCCTTATGATCGAAATCTAGTTCATTATGTCGCATTTTGGCTAGTCCCCTATTAAACCGCGTCACAAAATCCAACATTGAGTTTTGAGGAGACACATACTTCTTGAAAAAGGCATGAGCCCCTTCAACTCTTTGGCTACTAGTCATGTGGGCAGAAAAAATATGTCTCGAAAATGCCGGAACCCATCGCTCGCGGATTTCATACATCTCCTGTAACCAATCATTCGTGTCAAATTTGGCTTTCCCTACAACCTCAACCCATCTTCTTTCAAACTCGTCTGGGCTCTCAGATTTCCATATACAACAACTTAACTCGCCATAATGTTCTTTGTAGGGAATTGGACCTAATTTTTCAGAAAACTTTTTAAAAATGTGCCAAATGCAATACCTATGAAAAGTATTTGGAAGCATAGCATGAATTGAATTTCGCATTGCCGGATCTTGATCAGTTATGATCATTTTGGGCAGGCTACCCGGCATCGCTTTCAACCATTCCTTGAAAAACCAATCAAAAGCATCAATCTTTTCACCACTTAATAATGCACACCCTAAAAACGTTGTCTGTCCATGGTGATTAACCCCTACTATAGGTGCGAAAATCAAGTTGTAGCGGTTCGTATTGTAAGTTGTATCAAACACAACTACATCCCCAAAACTTTTGTATGCCTTTCTACATGTTGCATCCGCCCAAAAACAATGAATCATGACACCCTCCTCTTGCTCGAATGTAAAAGTAAAATAAGGATTCTTTTTTTTTTCATCCTTAAAATACTCAAACAACATATTAGCATCATGTCCCTTTAAAGCCCTCCTCCTATCTCTTTCAGCATTATACAGATCTCGTGTTGTACATCCAACATTTTCACGACCTCCAGCTTCCATCTCTAAAATACTCATTTGTTGCCATGTTGGCACATTAGATTTTGATAGTTGTTCTGTTAAATTTCTTTTGGCAAGTGTCACTACACGATGAGAGTGCAATAAATGTACTTTTCTTGGGGTCGTAAGAGGATGGTTATGACCCTCAACAAATTGTTCAATAACAAACCCCCCCGCATCGGTCCGGTCTTTCACAACTACCAATCTTGCACCACAATCAGCTCTAGTTAGGCCCCGTTTCCTTTTTCGTACAATCTGTTGAGTTTTGTTGGGCACAGTTCTCCTCAACCCTTCTTTATAACAAACAAATTCCTTTCTAATTATTTCACCATTACATTTCTTACTAGAACTTAACTGCGTACCAAATCCACCTTCTCTACTATAGTTGTTATAAAAGTCGCGAACATCGCCCAAGTTGTGAAAATGTTGCCCAATTTTCGGTATCAACTCGTTTTTAACTTGCGGAGTGTAAAGTTGTTGAGAAGAATTACCAGATGATACCATTTCCGTCTCATCTACACAATGCTGCATTCTGCAAACCCAACAACAAAGTACAAACAAATTAGACAGGATATATCAATAATATGACTTTTGTGTAGAAGAATTAATATGACATGAGTAATAAATTAGACAGTATATATCAATAATATGACAGTATATAATGCCTGCCTACTTATTTGAAAGATAATGAATTATTACAAATTTACACAGATCATTGAAACAAGCAAGTTTATGTTGCTTTAGTAAATGGAAGCAGATTATCAAGAATGACCAGTAAAACTAAGAAGCAATTGAAACAGATCATCAAGAATTGCTCACTGACACTAAGAAGCAATTAGTAAATGGAAGCACAGAGGACATCAATTAATTAGAAAAAACCTTGAAGAAAAATTGAAACAAATTTATGTTGCTTTCTCGAATCACCAGTTTTTGAAAAAGTTGATTTCTTTCTTGAAAAGAAAAGGCTTTGTTCACGATTTATGGTAGCTCTACATTAAGCTCAAAGTTTTTTAATTAAAAAAAACAAGGCTTTAATTTCCTATACAATCTATCTATATTGCAATAATGGTTAATTTTCAAAAAAAGAAGATTTAACCCAGTAAAAAGAAGATTTCCTATACATATATTAGTAACAGCTTAATTAAAATATAAAAAAAAGATTTAACCCAGCAAAAAAAATCAAACGCAAATGTGGAACAAAGTGGGAAAAGTGGTCCAAAATGTAGTGTTTCAGAAGATGAATCGTGAGCAAGAAGATAATTAGTAAATGGAAGCACAGAAGCACAGTAGTAATGTCAAACAAACCACATGAACAGTTACCTTTCAACGAGATTTAGGGAAAACGAGATTTAACGACGATTTCGCTGTGAGTTTCCAGCGTCCGGCTATCAATTTCGCTGATCAATCACTTGCTAGAGGAAACGAGAGGAAAAACTGATCGATTTAGGCATCACTCTCATCGATTTAGGAAAAAGGAGTAGAAGAGAGCCCAGACGATTTAGGGAAAACGACGAGAGGAAAAACGAGAATTGGAGAAATCTGGTATGTTTTGACCCGGTTAGGCTTTTTACCCGGTAATGACCCGCGTGTTTTCCCCCTCCCTGATCTGGGCCGTTGTTTGTCATCCAAAGGCTGAGAAAAGAAGTTCGTATTTTAGCTAAAATCAGGGATCCCTGACCTGATCCTTACTGTATATATATATATATATATATATATATATATATATATATATATATATATATATATTTATCATTTCCTCTTTTCCAAATTCAGACGACCAAAAACCTTGTCTATATTCCAATACGGCATTTTCTAGAAACTCGAGAAATAAATAAATAATTAATACAATACATTAATATTCTTCCATGATCGATGTAAGAAGTAGGTCAAGATTCATTGGCCTACACAATATCAGATCTCTCCTATTATGTTGGTGACATAAACATGGAATATTTTTCAGTTGTCCTTTCATGTTCACTGTTTATGAAGTACAATTAATGCTTTGATGTTTTACAAGTCAAAAAACTAAACAACAATTTAATAGACAAATAAGTATTTACCCAACAAAAAATAAATAAATCTTCTAAACATAAAATAAAGTACTTAGCTAGTAATATTCCTTAGGTTAACGCAGCAGTACCAAATATTAATTTTAATGCTACGTCTTTCTTATTTATTTTTAATTACTAATCATTACCCTAATTTGTAAAATATACAATTGGAGAAATTTTTTGGGCATGTATATAGTGTTATACTTCAATTTTATTTTATTTTATTTTCATTTGATTTCGTTTTGTTACTTTTGTTTTAATACTCATCGGACTCGCAACAAAAATACTTTTGTCAATTTTTTATTCCAAAATTAAGGAGTATACTTTTTAGTGAGTATAAAATGACACAATATTCTTAAATTTTTTAGCATAATTTTATTATCATGTTACACTAAACTAAACTAAACTAAAAATTTATTATTTTTAGGGATATTCATCGAACAGAAATATACCCTTTTTTCATCTCTCTCCGTATTCTGATGGTTGAAGGGGATATGGGCTCAGTAGTCTATAAAAAATGTAAAATTTCATTTTACAAATGTGATTATTTTTATAAAATGAAATTAAAAAAAAAAGAATATAACGATAAATGTCTTAAGTCGAACCAAGTTAAATTTTACAAGTAAGATCAATGATTTTATATACCACATGCATAACCACACTAATAAAGTTCTCATTGCACTTTATTGACAAATGGTATATTCTTGGTGAAAAATGATACACTTATACTCTGTCTTAACATCACAAAAATACACAACACTTACAATCACGGGAAGAGTTTCAAAAATTCTTTGAACACCCAATCTTTTGTAGGCCCACCCATTACGTTTCCATTTATGTGGTAACCATGAACATGGGCCCTTTCAAGTTGATTTGAGCCCAAGTATATCATAGCTGGGCCATATTTGTACCGGAAGATATATTGAGTCCTTAACACTAATATACAACAATTAGAAAGTAATTACATTATTAGTGCACCCACAAAATAATTACAAAAAAAACGCAATTCACATAAATAAGGAAACCTAAAATCAAGGAGAAATAACTGTCATAATTAATAATTCAAATTTAAATATCTGGGATCTAACAACAAAAATAAATTCAAATTCAAAATAATAATTTAAATTCAAATTTTCATCTCCCTCACAGTAGCCCTCTCCTCCGTTACTTCGTCGCTACTCCGCCGTGAATCTCAGTTGTCCAAAACGCCAATGAGAAGAAGAAGAAGAAGAAGATTCGCCTTACAAAAAGTTTAAAAATAAATAGATGTAACTCTTACTGTTCTGAAATTTTTTTATGACTATTTGGTTACCCACAAAAACTAAAATGGTTACCTTTGTATGAATGGTTGGCTACCAACTGCATCACATTCAAACTAAATTGGTAACTTAATAAAATTGAATTAGTTACCTTAATAAGAACACTGCATAGGAAAGAGAGAGATATGAGAGTGATGTGTAATATAATGTTGATAACCAAACCTTCGTACCAAGGTAACCAAACTTTTATACCTAGTTAACCAAACCTTTATATCAAGGTAACCAATCTACCTTCACACCTGCAGTATGAATTGGTTACCTTGGTCTGAAAGTTTGGCAACCAACTGCATGAAGGTTTGGCTACCAACTACATCACATTCAAAATAAATTGGTAACTTAATAAAACTGAATTGGTTACCTTGGTATGAAGGTTTGGCTACCCACTGCATGAAAGTTTAGCTACCAACTGCGTCACATTCAAAATAAATTGGTAACCAAATAACATTGAATTGGTTACCTTGATATGAATGTTTGGCTACCAACTGCACTATAAAAAACTGCAGGTGTGGATGTGGATTAATTACCTTGGTATGAAGGTTTTGTTACCTTGATATAAAGATTTGGTTACCTTGGTGTGAAAGTTTGGTTACCAACTGCACTATGAAAAAACTGAAGGTGTGGAGGTGGATTGGTTACCTTGGTATGATAATTTAGTTACCTTGGTATGAAGGTTTGGTTACCAACTGCACTATGAAAAAACTGCAGGCGTGGAGGTGGATTGATAACCTTGGTATGAAGGTTTGATAATTATTTCTAATAAGGAAGAAAGAAGGTACTATATAAGCTGATAAGTGTCCTCAGAACAAATCGAAGCAAAAGATGTTGGTAACCACGAGGCATATTATAAGGGTAAGCTGTTGCATATAAGGGTATCCATATTATTGGGGATGTGGTGATTTCTTTAACATATTTAGCCTCACAAACTTATGACCCAAATGTATCCATATCCCAAAGTAACATAATTGGTTCGTCAACTCCTAGGAGCAAGGAAGATCGACGAAGCATGTCAGATGGGGTAGATAGCCCAGGTCATTTTGGTTCTCCTTCTGCGCATAAAAACTCCCCTGATTTCAGAAGTAGAGTGTAACGCCCCCAAAATAGCTATACAACACCCATTCTGAGTCGCCAAATACATGGCACAAAAAGCAAACTACAACTTCAATAATACAATTTTCGTGCAAAATACGGCAACACATACTGTGAGTTTAAATATAAATATTGTCCTCTAGACAATATCCACACTCAAATAAGTCCTCATTACAATTATTCAAACACTATTTTACAGAAATAGTGAGGACTGCTAAAACATATTTCTAGAACCATCACTCCATACCCCGACTAGATCCTGCTATGTTCTCTCCTCCTGAGAAGAAAAATGGAACAAAAAAGACAAGGGTGAGCTCAACTAGCCCAGTAAAGAATATTATGACTAAGATAATATACAACAAATTATCATTAGTATTCAACAGGGAAAAATCTGATAGAATATAATCGACAACAAGTTTTAGATCAACAACTGCAGCGGAAACAACAAACCATTAGAAGAGTCAAGTAGAGAATGAATTCTACTATTTTCTAAGATTTAAAAGTCCATCATCAATATTTTATCCCGGTAACATCAATTAATAATCTTCTTTAACCAAATATTCATCTTTGCACTACAGGCCAAAGATATTCATTTGTATCGTCAGTCATGTTCATCTCAACACCTGTTCATCTTTGCACTACAGGCCAAAGATATTCATCAGGTAATCATACATCTTTGCACTACAGGCCAAAGATATTCAGTAATATCATCATTTAGGACTGAGGATGATGAAAAATATCTTAAAGAAAACGAGTCCAGTGAGACAGAAGGACAAATAGTAGGGATTCGTATAACAGTTTATCCAAGATCAATAATACTTCATAATAATCAATTGTGAAGCAGAATTCAAAAATAAAGATCAAAACATGGATACAAGCAAAGATAGTAACCATAATAGACATCTTGGACAAAAAGAAAAAATGTTATTTTTCGGTGAATAGTGCCGTATTCGTGAATAGTGTCGTATACGTGAATAGTGCCGTATACGTGAATAGTAACTCCGACACAAAAAGTTCCAAATTTGATAAAAAAAACTTATATCAATATTTTAGCATAATGATATTGAAGAAAATAATATCATTTAAGAAGAAAATAATATCCCTTACCTCAAAATATCAGTACTTCTGTTCGGAATATCGGTATAAGGCTGAAGGAAACTTGCACTGATGAATAGAAACTCACAAAGTATCTAAATACTTCCAAAATACACTCAATAATCTAGAGAGAGAAAGAGAGAAAACTTGTTTCTGGTGTGATTTTCAATTCTAACTTAGCCCTCTATTTATAGAAAAATGTTAGCACACCGAAGCAGACTTAACCTGCAACCTGATAGCTTTACCTGCTACTATTTTCACCCACCACATTTGAATAAATATCTCCGCACATTTTTACCAACCAAAAGTGAGGCCCACCAATTCTAAAATTTTCTACCAAAATGACAAATTCCGCAACTTCTACAATTTCTAAACCAGTCATCTCATAAAATTCATAACAAATCATACGTTCATTTTTAACGGTTCAAAATTTGTGGACATATACTCAACTTATATATGAATAACATATCCAAAAATTATCACGATCTAACGGTCGGATTAAAAATTATAACCCCCGCAATATTTTTTAAAAACCCTGATTTGATTTTTAATACCTCCACTCCGATAAAAATACTGATAAAACACCTCAACATTAACTCCTTCATTTTTAACCACAATAAATATATCCAACATTTATATCCACATAAAATAAATATTTCCTTATCATATGAATCAATAATTAATTATTCACAAATAATATTACAGAATCACATTTATGACAACCAGGCCGTTCCCAGGAAAGAGGGGGCTTTCCAATAAGGATTTCTCCTTACTAGCGCGCAATTAGATGACCAAACCTCTCCTTAGACAGAACTTTCTAGACATTGCCAATAATGCTATCTAATAATATTATTCAAATAATATAAATTATTGATCTGATAATGAAAAATATTGTGCAGTGACAATTATTGAAACAACAATAATATAAAATATCAATGCAGCAATTATTGAATCAATAAAATAAAATATTGAACAGTAACTACTGAAACAATTATTAAGTAGTGCCTTCCTTCGTAAGAATCAATAATTCAAAAATACTGTGCAATTCGTGTGCTACTGTGCAACCACGCGTATTACTGTATTTTAACCACCGGGTATTCCAACAGTGTTAACAGTAACAACTACGCCGTTATTTATAAAAACTCAATTTTTGTCGTTATCTTCATCCAATCGTTTTCCGTTATGGGGCCCACAAATAGCTGCGCCGTCGTACGAATATTCCCCGACAGAAAGAATATTCCATGACCAAACGAATATTCCCCGACAAAATGAATATTTTATAACCACTTGTTTATTTTGTAAAATTTGCACATTTCACCCGTAACCAAAATATTATATCAAATTAATACCTTATTATTCACAATAATAATTAGAGAAAATTTGATTTTATTCATTAATAAGTTGGGGTCTTACAGAGAGACCTTGTTAAGGACTTGAACTCTCATGCAGAGTTAAGAAATAGTGAAACCAGTAGTGGGTCTGGGAGGAGATGGGATCTGGATGAATTAGAGTGTACGGATTCTCAAAGAGATAGCCCTGTCAGTGCAGGAAGAGCGAAAGAAACACCAAGGAATCGAGATTTAGATAAAGAACGTGTAAAACTATTGTAAGATGTGAATCCACGATTAACGAGAAGAGATAAAGGAGATATTCGCGGGCTACGATTAAAGGAATTTTGTAAATAAATATGAAAAAATATATTACTTTTGTAATTATTTTATCAATGTACCATAATTGTAATTATTTCTAAAAATGTACTAAAATATGTAATTAATACCATATTGGTCTACCAAAGAGTACTTTTCCTCCATTCTAAAGCTACGCGAGAGAAAAGAGTTACTACATTGAGTCTTTTATTTTGAATGTTATGCTTTGTATAAATACACTTAAACCTAAGTTTTTTTTAATAATCTCTGTTTTCACAAAGAGTTCACTTTGTGATTATTTTTTTAAAAAAAAGGCAAAAAGATCTTTTTAATCCTCTTACTCTCACTCTAATTTCAATTTAATCCTTGTATATTTTTTATTTTATAATTGTCCTTGTACAATTTTCTAGGTGAACAATGTGGTTCTTAATGTGTGCGAGAGGTAATTAATGACGTGAAAATGAAAAATAAAAATAATTTCATGTGATATACATTAATGTACATTTATGTGGAAAATGAAGGGTAAAAGGGGCATTTAACATTCCCTTCTTATTTATATATAATATAATTATAGTATAAACATATCTTACTTATATAATATAATCATAATAGACTAAATTTCAAATCTGACCCTTCTATTTGTCATATTTTTGCTGAACAGTTCCTATATTTTTTTAGCACAACTGTTCCTCATAGATGCGTTAGTTATGCAAAAATGTTCTTCTAATTTTTTCCACCGATTAAAAATTGATTTTCGTTAGTCAACGTGAAAGTCCAAAAATAATCTATAAGGGGGTTGAATAAATTATTACTGTTTCAAAATTTATCTTAAGTTTTTTTGAATTTTTAGTTAATTAATTTACAGTGTTAAAATTAATATGCAAGATAATAAAAATTTAATCACACAATGCACAAAGATTTGTCTAGTTCACAACATACATCCCGAGTATGTTGCTACGTCCGGTCTCAAGCTCATCTCCAGGACTTGAAATCATATTTCTCCCAATAATAAATACTCATTCAACAGACGGAGAAGCTTTTATAAAGTTTTATATATAAACTTCCTACTTTTCTTCACTAACTATTTTGGACAGCGAGCTCTCAACTCCCTCCTGACGCTTAGTTGCACCTTTTTCTTTGAGGTCAGTTCTACTTTATGATATAGTCTTGTCTCTTTCTCACCCAACAAGAAGGGGTGAGCAATTCGGTTATATTCGAACCGAATAGTTTATTCGAATATAACCAAATACCGAAATCTTCTAAATTTTACTATCCAAATAACTAATTAAATTTAAGAATAATGGAATACTGAATACCCAAATTAAAATTCGATTATTCGGTTAATAATCCAAATTAAGTTTCACTTTATCAACCAAAAAAATCATTTCAAATTGGGCAAGATTCTCATTCAGATTCTCATTCCTTACACATTATCAGCATGGGTAGAATTTTCAATGCAATAAATTTAATACTAATACTATCCCATCCGCCAACTTCTCCCACATCTTATCATGGATAAGAATTGTTTAATGCTATTAAATAATAACCCTCTTACCAAGGTTGTCTAGCATGATTAAAAAGAAATGCTGCCCTTTACTTATATTCCTTCCATACATATTCCACTATCTTGGACAATTCATCTTTTTAGGAATCCTGGGTTATCCGGAGAGTGAGAGTAAAGTAACTGATCTATTCGGGTATTCGGTTAATGTAATACCAAAATTTAAATAACCCGAATACCGAAATATTAATTTGGTAATAACCAAATTGAAGAGAATAATCGAAATAATTCGGTTAAAAAAAATCAGTTACGAACGGTTATTCGATTATATCCGTTTTTTGCTCAGCCCTACCCACAAGTACACTAGAAACCCAATACTCAGCTGACATCTCTAAGACTTTGATCTTGGTCAAAGAATTACTCGTCTTTCTCACAAGTAAATAAAATAAACTAACTCTACCTTTTTTCTCTTTTACAAAGTGTTTAACAGAATTTTTCTTCTAAAATAAGCAGATACAATTCAGTACAAATATATAAAAATTTAAATAACTTTTATATTTAAGGCTTCTTAACTAAACAGATAGGAGTTAAAGAGCAGATATATTTATAAAAGTTCAAGGACTTTTATATACTTGAGTAAATATGTTTTTTTGTAAACAAATATTAATTTATGCTTAGATCAAATAATACTTCTAAGTAAAAAAATGTGAGAATTTATGCACTGTTTTAAAAGTTTAAATAACTTTTATATTATGTGTAAAAAGTTCTTCTTAAGTATATAACTTCTGTTTAAATTTTTAAAGATTTAATTTTTTTTTATAAAATAAAGAGTGTGTTTCTATGGAAAACAAATTTAACTTTTATACTTATGATTTTTGTTAAGCAGATAGATTAATAGAAGTTTGTGATATAAAAGTTTAAATAACTTTTATATTATTTAACAAGTATATATAATGATATATTCTATCTATTATGTAAATATTATATAAGGCCACTTAGAACTTCAAACATCGTTCGAATGATATTTTTGTTTAAGGAATACCTACAAATATTGGTATCTAAAACTGACCGAATTTAAAGTTTCAATATTAATATTTGTATACATATTTTCGATAGATCACTTAAAAATTTAAACACAGTTCGAATGATATTCTTGTTTAAAGAATATATCCAAATATCGATATCTAAAACTGATCTATTTTACGATATTTATATAAATAAATTATATATAGATAAAGAGCCACTTAGAACTTTAAATACCATTTGAATGATATACAATATCTCTAAATAACGGTATCTAAAACTGACTTTTTATTAATATAAATAGATAAAATATATGTGTGTGTGTGTGTGTGTATATAACAATTCCTGTTTTCATATCTATATTTATGCACAAGTTTGAGATAATAACAATAAATCAATTTACGAACTTATCTCAAAATATTTTAACCAATTTTTCTCTTGTTCAAATGATCAAAACTTTGATTAGAAGATAGAGAAAGGTTTTTAGAGAGAGAGAGTAATCTTTTCTTGTTTCGTAAATTGGCAAGTTGAATGTGAAGAAAAACTTCTCTATTTATAGAAAAATTTTGATCGAGGGTAAACTTGTCATTTTGAAAATTAATTTTGAAATAGTCGGATTAGATTGCTTTGATTTAAAAAGAATGGTTTGGATAAAATATAAGGCACATAGATTGGATAAATGAATGAGCAAAATTTTTTTCCAAAATTTAATCTACGGAACATTTGCAACATATGCATAATGGGAAAAAACACCTTTACCCCCACTGTGGTTGTAGTGTTTTAAGTAATTATCCACTGTGCTTTAAAAATATTCAATTAGCCCACTGTACTTTTTAAAAATGTTCAATCAAGCAATTCTGTCCAATTTTGCTCACGGACGTTAAAAAATTGGGGGGGGGGGAAACACCTTTACCCCATTGTGCTTTTAAAATATTCAATTAGCCCACTGTACTTTTTTAAAATGTTCAATCAAGCAATTTCGTCTAATTTTGCTCACGGACGTTAAAAAATTGGGCCAATTTTTCTACGTGGCTTTAAAAAATAAAATACAAATGACGTGCCTCATTTTCAATAGGGGTACCATTACATCATAATTACCCTTCACCGCATCATGCGTCTCTTGAATCTCCAGGATCATCTCCATCACTTGCCCCTTCCCTTGCTCCTGAATCGCCTTCTATAGGAAAGTCTCGCTATGTTCGGTGGAGATTAGAGAGTCTAGGGTCGAATCATTGGTCTTTTCTTCGATCACGGTGAAGTACTGGCGCTAGACGATGTCTCGGTACTTGGCGATGCGCTGGCGGAGGTCGTGGAAGGAGGTCATGGAGTCGTGGAGCTTTTTGCGGAGACCGTTGATGACAGAGGTGCCTGTTCGGTCGGAGGAGCTGTCGGGGCCACAGTCGGGGAGGGTGCGGTTGGCGGCGTTGGAGCGGTCTAGGGATTTGAGGCGGAGTTTGATGAGCTTGGCCTTTTTGAGGGAGGAGGAGACATGGGCGTCCATTTTGGAGTGGAGATATTTGACGGATTTGGCGTTGTGGAGAGTTTTGGATTGGTCGTGGGAGGATTGGAGCAGGTTGTAGAGGGTTTCGAGGTGTTTGAGCTCGTCTTTAATGGCTTCAACATCTTGGAAGAATTTGTCTAGATTTACACCATCTCCAGTTCCTCCATTACTGGACATCTCAATGGCGTGGGAAGGATTTTGATCATCGTTGTTGTATCGAGAGAATGAGTCGGAGGTAAATAGATCGTTTATCTTGATAATTTAATTCCCTTTTGTTTTATTTTCAGGTGGTTGGCTAATTGAATGGAGGAGAAAATTAGTGGTGGAATATGAAATGGAATGGTTTGGGTGAAGAATCAATAAAGGGAAGCAGTGTAAGACCCCAAATTTCATAAATAAAGATTAATTTTTCTCGAAATATATTTTTATATTATAGTATGGATTTGATATAATGTTATAGTTGTGGGTAATATTTATAAATTTTTCAAAGTAAGCAAGTTGATATAAAATATTCGTTTGGTCGGGGAATATTCTTTTTGTCAAGGAATATCCGTACGAAGACACCATCATTGGTGGACCCCACAACGGAATAACTGTCGGAGTTAGAAAACGACAGAAATATCTTTTTATAAAAATAATGTAAGACCCCAACTTTTATAAATAAAGATGAATTTTCTATAAATATCATTTTTGAATATTATGGAGTTAATTTGATATAATGTTATAGTTGTTGGTAATATTTATAAATTTTGCAAAGTAAGCAAGTTGTTATAAAATATTCGTTTGGTCGGGGAATATTCTTTTTGTCGGGGAATATTCGTACGACGGTACAATCATTGGTGGACCCCACAACGGAATTATTGTCGGATTGAGAAAACGACAAAATTATCTTTCTATAAAAATAACGGCTGAGGTGTTACCGTTAAAACTGTTAAAACTGTTGAACTACCCGGTAGTAAAAGTACAGTAATACGCGTGGTTGCATAGTAGCACACGGTATTGATTATTGATGCTTACGTGAGAAGTCACTCAGCTATACTCAATTATTGCTACAGTAATTGCTGCATCATATCTCTTAAATTATTGTCATAGTATCATCTGTATAATATGTTATATTATTAAATCAATAATTGAGACGTTGTGGTAAGTTTGGTTATTTTATGGGGGGCCATATGTCATCATCTAAGAGTCTCTTCGTCAATAGTAATTACCGTCGTCAATAGTAATTACCGTCGTCAATAGTATTTACCTTGGTCAATAGTATTTACCTTGGTCAATAGTATTTACCTTGGTCAATAGTAATTACCTTCGTCAATAGTATTTACCTTGGTCAATAGTAATTACTTTCGTCAATAGTAGTTGTCCCTTCAATATTACCAAGAGTCATTTGACCCTTCGTTAAGACCAAGAGTTATTTGACCCTTCGTTAAGACCAAGAGCCACCCTCAGTTTTTCTATAAATAGAGGCCTAGGGCTTCATTATTTTTCACGAATTCATTCAAGCTATAGAGAGAGAAAGTATAGAGAGAATAAGAGAGAGAGAATAAAAGTATTCTGCTACATCACTTTTCTAATATCCAGTTCTTTTAAGGTAGGAAATATTATTTCTTTTATATTCATGAAGAGAACTGTTGTTATTCCATTTCTTATTATTCTGTTGGAATAACCTGTATACGCGGTCTACCCTATACTTGGTGACATTCTTCTATTATTCTGTTGGAACATCCTGTCTGTGTGTTTTACACCGGACCTGGTTCCGTTTTTATTATTATTCTGTTGGAACATCCTGTCTGTGTGTTTTACACCGGACCTGGTTCCGTTTTTATTATTATTCTTTTGGAACATCCTGTCTGTGTGTTTTATACCGGACCTGGTTCCGTCTTGTTATTATTCTGTTGGAACATCCTGTCTGTGTGTTTTACACCGGACCTGGTTCTATTATTTATTATTCTGTCGGAATATCCTGTCTGTGCATTTACGCCGGACCTGGTTCCATTATTATTATTCTGTTAAGAATAACCTGTCTGTGCGGTCTATCGCATGCATGGTGATTTCTTTTGTTATTCCATTCTTTATTATACTCAGTTGATTAAAACTTTGACTTCTATACTCTATGAAATTTGTGAAATATTCTTGATAATTACGTTTCATCCAGTATCTTTTCATGAAAATATTCTTCTAAGCATTCTTGAATTTTACTCCACAATGCAGTATCATGTTGACAATTTGGACGTTATTAATCCTTGGATAAATTAATTCTTGAACTTGTTTTATTGAATTCTTATATCATTGTCATCATCCTCATGTTTATAAAATGTTGAAAGTCATCTGTGGCCTGTAGTGCATAGATGGACTTGGTATGATTATGACCAGGGATTATTCGGTATAATCATGACCGTAATGTTACAAATGATGTGGTAAAAGTCCTCATTGGCCCGTAGTGCGTTGATGGACAGTTGTTGGCATGATCATGACCATTAATGAATACACGAATATCCTTGGCCGTAGTGCAGGGGTGATTCGATGATGTGGATTATTTTATTAAGCTGAGTCCCAGCGATCACAGTGTTGAAAAACCTTTTAAATCATAAAAGATAGTAGAGTTTATTTTCTACTTGACTCTTTTAATGGATTGCTTGTTCCGCTGCAGTTAAACTTGATGTCTATTATATTTTATCAGTTTAACATTGTTGAAGGCTAATGATAATTTATTCTGCATTATCTTAGTCATAATATTTCTTACTGGGCTAGTTGAGCTCACCCTTTCTTTCACTGTTCTCTTCAGGAAATGAGAACGTAGCTGGGGCAAGTCGGGGAACGGAGTGATGGTCCGAATGATAGTATTAGTTAGTAGTCCTCACTATTCTATGTAATGGTGTGTTAATAAATGTAATGAGGACTCCTTTTGAGTATGAATACTCTCTAGAAGATAATATTTGTATTCAAACTCACAGTTTGTGTTTTGTCGTATTGTACACGACAGTTGTATTAGTAAGTTGTATTTGTATTCTGTACTTTGTATCTGACGACCCAAGATGGGTGATGTATACCTATTTTTGGGGGCGTCACAGTTGGTATCAGAGCTTAGGGATATGATCCCTGGCTAAGATGTGAGAATAGAACTAGGAGGGGAGAGACGGGGAATTCCTTCGCTAGTATGACATACCTAAGTTTATTTGCATGGTATTTAATTGGTCGGTCATAATATAAGGATAATATATGACATCAATTAATTTTTATGTTGTGGCAGTATCTGAAAATGGCATCTGAGAATGTTGAGAATAACAATGGAGCACATGATACTGTTGATTCACCACATATCAATAATCAGGATAATGTGCATCAGGAAGGTGTCAATCCTCATGCAAACAACAACACTGACCAAATGATGAATGATCAAATGTTCAGAGGCTTTATGCAATTCATGCAACAACAGGTGAAAGCGGCTCCTGTCCACAACGTAGGTGGAAATACTGGAAACTCTCTGGCGGTCACCGCTAAACAGTTTAAGGAGCTGGGACCACCGGAGTTTAAGGGAGAACCCAAACCACTTGTAGCTGAAACATGGATAAAGCAGATCACCAAGATATTTGATGTCTTGGGTTGCTCCGAGGAGCAAAAGGTTCCCTTTGCCGCCTTTATGTTGCGAGGAGAGGCAAATTACTGGTGGGAATCGATAAAGCGTACTCAACCTGCCGCACTGAAGATGTCCTGGGAGAAGTTCCAAGAGCTGTTTAACGACAAATACTTTCCCGAGAGTATTCGTCACATGAAGGAGGTGGAGTTCATCAAATTGGAGCAGAATAATATGACCGTGTCGCAGTACGAGGCAAAATTTGCGGAGTTATTCCGGTTTGCGTCCCACCTGGTGGATAATGAAGAAAGAATGACGCGGATGTTTTTAAGAGGTTTGAAGCCGGAGATACGTCAACATCTTGTTTCTCATAAACTGTGTTTGTATTCAGATGTTGTAAATAGGGCTCAGTTGGTGGAGCGCGATAACGAGACAACGCAACCAAAAGAGAGCAGCCGGCAAAATGATAATACCAGTGAGAGCAGTCATCGAAGCGGTGACAACAAGCGTGGAGGGAATCAACAGGCCAGAAATGGTAACCACTTCGGTGGTAATCAGGGCCAAAACAATAAGAATGGGCATTTCAAGAAGAGGAGATTCAACAATGATGGAAAGACGTCAGCACCAGCACCTGTCGTTAAGGAAGGAGAACGACCACCTATCATATGTTTCAAATGCGGAGGGGAGGGGCACATCAGTCCAAACTGCGCGATGCCGTCCAAAGCATGTTATAATTGTGGAAGAGAAGGTCATTTAGCCCGATTTTGTCGTTTACCGAAGACAAATTCAGCTAGGATGGAGGCACCAAAGGCCGTCCCAGAAAAGTCAAAACCGGTTGTGCAAGGGAGAGCGTTTGTTGTGAACTCCCAGAGAGCAAGGAACCCGAATGAGGTCATCACGGGTAAGCTTATCATAAACTCTAACGAAGTCTATACTTTATTTGATACCGGTTCTACCCATTCTTTTATTTCTCCTACTTGCGCTCATCGATTAAATTTGATTCCGGAGAAATTAGACTTTGACTTATCTGTGGAAACTCTGTTGGGAGAAACCTTCATTACCTCCACTGTTTATAAGTCTTGTTTGGTTCAAGTTGGTACCCACACATTACCTATCGAACTGATTTCATTAAAAATACTTGCATTTGACGTGATTCTAGGGATTGATTGGTTAACTACTCATCATGCAAAAATTGATTGTTTTTGTAAGGTTGTTAGCTTTCATATTCCTAATCGACCTATTATGCGAATTCAAGCAACCAAACCATTAAAATCAATTGCTGTCATCTCAAGCCATAAAGCTATTCGTTTATTGAAAAACGGATGTCAAGCTTTCTTAGCTCATGTCACGAATCTAAACAAAAATACGTCAGTTTTGAATGATATTTCTATTGTTAATAAATTCCCTGACGTATTCCCTGAAGAACTTCCTGGCCTACCCCCAGAGCGTGAAATTGAATTTTGTATCGACCTTGAACCCGGTACAAAACCCATTTCCAAAGCCCCATATCGAATGGCTCCTATTGAACTTCAGGAGTTAAAGATCCAACTGCAGGAATTGTTAGACATTGGCTTTATTCGTCCTAGTACTTCTCCTTGGGGTGCTCCTGTTCTATTCGTGAAGAAGAAAGATGGAAGTATGCGACTTTGTATTGATTATCGGGAGTTGAATCATGTCACCATCAAAAACAGGTACCCATTGCCACGTATTGATGACCTGTTTGACCAGTTGCAAGGAGCACAATTCTTTTCAAAGATCGATCTTCGTTCTGGATATCATCAGCTGAAGGTTAGAACTGAGGATATTCCAAAGACGGCTTTTAGAACTCGGTACGGGCATTATGAATTCCTAGTCATGTCCTTTGGATTGACTAATGCTCCTGCTGCCTTCATGGATATGATGAACCGGGTATTCAAGGAATATTTGGATCACTTTGTGGTCGTCTTTATTGATGACATCCTTATTTATTCCAAAAGCCGTGAAGATCATGAGCAACACTTGAGGCTGGTACTCCAAAAGCTTCGTGAATACAAGCTTTATGCCAAGTTGAAGAAATGCGAGTTCTGGCTGGAGGAGGTAGCATTCCTTGGGCACGTAGTATCAAGTCGTGGAATATCGGTTGACCCGGCAAAGATTGAAGCTATTCAAAGCTGGGAGCAACCTAAATCAGTGACCGAGGTACGTAGCTTTCTTGGTTTAGCTGGTTATTATCGGAGATTCGTGGAAGGATTTTCTCGAATCGCTACTCCATTAACTCAGCTGACTCGGAAAGATACAAAGTTTGGTTGGAGCGAAGAATGTGAGCAGAGTTTTCAAGAACTCAAGAGGAGACTCATTTCAGCACCTGTTCTAACAATACCATCTGGCTCGGAGGGATTTGTCATCTACAGTGATGCTTCGAGCAAAGGGTTGGGATGCGTTCTCATGCAACATGGAAAAGTCATAGCCTATGCATCAAGACAACTCAAGGAATATGAGAGAATTATCCTACTCATGATCTAGAGTTGGCAGCTGTTGTCTTTGCACTTAAAATTTGGAGGCATTACTTGTATGGGGAGAAAGTGGAGATCTTTACGGATCATAAAAGCCTCAAATATTTCTTCACTCAAAAGGAACTCAACATGCGACAACGACGTTGGCTTGAACTGTTGAAAGATTATGATCATACCATTCAATACCATCCTGGAAAAGCGAACGTGGTAGCTGACGCATTGAGTAGAAGATCATATGCGGGTACAAGTGCAATATTAACAACGCAAAGGCCCATTTTGTGTGACTTGCAAAGGATGGAGATAGAGTTAAAGACTCCAGGGACCCATGTGATGATGGCGAATATACGAGTAGAACCGACTTTAATCGATAAAGTTAAAGCTGCTCAAGCTACAGACCTGGAGCTGATGCGTATGAGGAAGAAAGTGCAAGAAGGTGCTATGCCGGAAGCAAGAATCGATGAAGAAGGAATACTTCGAGTCAACTCCAGACTTTGTGTTCCTAACAACCCTGATTTAAAGTATGAAATCATGATGGAGGCGCACAACACACCGTTTGCAATCCATCCTGGAAGTACCAAAATGTATCATGATCTTCGTCATACATTTTGGTGGAGCAATATGAAGAGAGAGATAGCGTTGTTTATCTCAAGGTGTCTAACTTGTCAACGAGTCAAAGCGGAGCATCAAGTACCAAAAGGTCCATTGCAACCACTTGAAATTCCAGAATGGAAGTGGGAGCACATTACCATGGATTTCGTTACCGGTCTTCCTAGGGTTTCTCAAGGTATTGATGCGATTTGGGTCATTGTTGATAGATTGACCAAGTCTGCTCATTTCTTACCGATACGAGAAACTTATACACTTGAACGTCTTGCTCGTATGTACATAAACGAGATTGTAAGACTGCATGGTATGCCAGTATCCATAATTTCTGATCGAGACCCAAGATTCACTTCACGATTTTGGGTTAGTTTACAAAAAGCTATGGGCACGGAGTTACGATTTAGTTCAGCATATCATCCTCAGACGGACGGACAATCAGAGAGGACTATTCAAACTCTTGAAGATCTATTAAGACTCTGTGTCTTTGACTTCAAGGGAAGTTGGGACAAGTTCTTACCATTGGTGGAGTTTTCCTACAACAACAGTTATCAAGCAAGTATTGGCATGGCTCCATTCGAAGCATTGTATGGAAGAAAATGTCGTTCTCCAGTATGCTGGGATGAGGTGGGCGAAGCAACGTTGTTGGGACCGGAGTTGGTACGTATGACTACAGAAAAGATTCAAACGATCCGACAACGTATAAAAACCTCACAAGATCGACAAAAGAGTTATGCTGATCTTCATCGAAAGGACGTGGAATTTGATGTAGGAGATCATGTGTTCTTACGTGTTGCTCCATGGAAAGGAGTTACGAGATTTGGAAAGAGAGGAAAGCTAAATCCTCGATTCATCGGTCCATTTTTAATCCTCGATCGAGTAGGAACTGTGGCTTATAGACTCGCTTTACCGCCAAGTATGTCTCGTGTTCATAACGTTTTCCACATATCCATGTTACGCAAATATGTGGAAGACCCGAACCACATTATTGAGTTAGAACCGGACGAAATAGCGGAGGATTTGACGTATGAAGAAGTTCCTGTTCAAATCTTGGATAAGAAGGAACATATTCTACGCTCCAAGGTTATACCTCAAGTCAAAGTTTTGTGGAGAAACCACGATGTTGAGGAAATGACTTGGGAGTTAGAATCTAAAATGAAATCAAGGTATCCTTACCTCTTCGACATACCAGGTACGTACCCTAATTTCGAGGGCGAAATTTCATAAGAAGGGGAGGTTGTAAGACCCCAACTTTTATAAATAAAGATGAATTTTCTATAAATATCATTTTTGAATATTGTGGAGTTAATTTGATATAATGTTATAGTTGTGGGTAATATTTATAAATTTTGTAAAGTAAGCAAGTTGTTATAAAATATTCGTTTGGTCGGGGAATATTCTTTTTGTCGGGAAATATTCGTACGACGGCACAATCATTGGTGGACCCCACAACGGAATTATTGTCGGATTGAGAAAACGACAAAATTATCTTTCTATAAAAATAACGGCTGAGGTGTTACCGTTAAAACCGTTAAAACTGTTGAACTACTCGGTAGTAAAAGTACAGTAATACGCGTGGTTGCATAGTAGCACACGATATTGATTATTGATGCTTACGTGAGAAGTCACTCAGCTATACTCAATTATTGCTACAGTAATTGCTGCATCATATCTCTTAAATTATTGTCATAGTATCATCTGTATAATATGTTATATTATTAAATCAATAATTGAGACGTTGTGGTAAGTTTGGTTATTTTATGGGGGGCCATATGTCATCATCTAAGAGTCTCTTCGTCAATAGTAATTACCGTCGTCAATAGTAATTACCGTCGTCAATAGTAATTACCGTTGTTAATAGTATTTACCTTGGTCAATAGTATTTACCTTGGTCAATAGTAATTACCTTCGTCAATAGTATTTACCTTGGTCAATAGTAATTACTTTCGTCAATAGTAGTTGTCCCTTCAATATTACCAAGAGTCATTTGACCCTTCGTTAAGACCAAGAGTCATTTGACCATTCGTTAAGACCAAGAGCCACCCTCAGTTTTTCTATAAATAGAGGCCCAGGGCTTCATTATTTTTCACGAATTCATTCAAGCTATAGAGAGAGAAAGTATAGAGAGAATAAGAGAGAGAGAATAAAAGTATTCTGCTACATCACTTTTCCAATATTCAGTTCTTTTAAGGTAGGGAATATTATTTCTTTTATATTCATGAAGAGAACTGTTGTTATTCCATTTCTTATTATTCTGTTGGAATAACCTGTATACGCGGTCTACCCTATACTTGGTGACATTCTTCTATTATTCTGTTGGAACATCCTGTCTGTGTGTTTTACACCGGACCTGGTTCCGTTTTTATTATTATTCTGTTGGAACATCCTGTCTGTGTGTTTTACACCGGACCTGGTTCCGTTTTTATTATTATTCTGTTGGAACATCCTGTCTGTGTGTTTTACACCGGACCTGGTTCCGTCTTGTTATTATTCTGGTGGAATATCCTGTCTGTGTGTTTTACACCGGACCTGGTTCCATTATTTATTATTCTGTCGGAATATCCTGTCTGTGCGTTTACGCCGGACCTGGTTCCATTATTATTATTCTGTTGGAATAACCTGTCTGTGCGGTCTATCGCATGCATGGTGATTTCTTTTGTTATTCCATTCTTTATTATACTCAGTTGGTTAAGTTTTGACTTCTATACTCCATGAAATTTGTGAAATATCCTTGATAATTGCGTTTCATCCAGTATCTTTTCATGAAAATATTCTTCTAAGCATTCTTGAATTTTACTCCACAATGCAGTATCATGTTGACAATTTGGACGTTGTTAATCTTGGATAAATTAATTCTTGAACTTGTTTTATTGAATTCTTATATCATTGTCATCATCCTCATGTTTATAAAATGTTGAAAGTCATCTGTGGCCTGTAGTGCATAGATGGACTTGGTATGATTATGACCAGGGATTATTCGGTATAATCATGACCGTAATGTTACAAATGATGTGGTAAAAGTCCTCATTGGCCCGTAGTGCATTGATGGACAGTTGTTGGCATGATCATGACCATTAATGAATACACGAATATCCTTGGCCGTAGTGCAGGGGTGATTCGATGATGTGGATTATTTTATTAAGCTGAGTCCCAGCGATCACAGTGTTGAAAAACCTTTTAAATCATAAAAGATAGTAGAGTTTATTTTCTACTTGACTCTTTTAATGGATTGCTTGTTCCGCTGCAGTTAAACTTGATGTCTATTATATTTTATCAGTTTAACATTGTTGAAGGCTAATGATAATTTATTCTGCATTATCTTAGTCATAATATTTCTTACTGGGCTAGTTGAGCTCACCCTTTCTTTCACTGTTCTCTTCAGGAAATGAGAACGTAGCTGGGGCAAGTCGGGGAACGGAGTGATGGTCCGAATGATAGTATTAGTTAGTAGTCCTCACTATTCTATGTAATGGTGTGTTAATAAATGTAATGAGGACTCCTTTTGAGTATGAATACTCTCTAGAAGATAATATTTGTATTCAAACTCACAGTTTGTGTTTTGTCGTATTGTACACGACAGTTGTATTAGTAAGTTGTATTTGTATTCTGTACTTTGTATCTGACGACCCAAGATGGGTGATGTATACCTATTTTTGGGGGCGTCACAAATAACGGCGAAAGTTTTATCGTTAAACTGTTGAAATACCCGATGATAAAAGTACATTAATACTCGTGGTTGCATAGTAGCACACAATATTGATTATTGATGCTTACGTAAGAAGCCACTCAGTTTATTCAATTATTGCTACAGTAGTTGCTGCATAATATCTCTCATATTATTGATTCAATTATTGTCACATTATCATCTGTATAATTGTAAGACCCCAACTGTTATGAATAAAGAATAATTTTCTCCAAATATCATTTTGAATATTATGGTGTGGATTTGATATAATGTTATAGTTGTGGGTAATATTTAAAATTTTACAAAGTAAGCAAGTTGTTATAAAATATTCATTTGGTCGGGGAATATTCTTTTTGTCGAGAAATATTCGTACGATGACAGAATCATTGGTGGACCCCACAACAGAATTATTGTCGGAGTTAGAAAACGACAGAAATATTTTTTTATCAGAATAACGGCGAAAATTTTACCGTTAACTGTTGAAATACCCGGTGGTAAAAGTACAGTAATATGCGTGGTTGCATAGTAGCACACGGTATTGATTATTGATGCTTACGTAAGAAGCCACTCAGTTATACTCAATTATTGCTACAATAATTGTTGCATAGTATCTCATATTATTGATTCAATTATTATCACAGTATCATCTGTATAATATTTTATATTATTAAATCAATAATTACGACGACAAAGTTATTCATATTATTATTTACAATATTGTCGATGTCTAGAAAGTTCTGTCGAGGAGAGGTTTGGTCACCTAATTGCGCGCCAATAGGGAGAAATCCCTATCGAAAAGCCCACTCTTTCCTGGGAATGATCTAGTTGTTAAATATTGTGAGTTATAATATTAATGATGAATAATTATTGGAAGATTAAAAATATGTTGATTAAAGATAAAATGAATTGTGGTAATATTTATTCAATCTTTGATATAAATAAGAAGTATGTTATGTGAAGTTTGTGGAAAGTTTGGTTTATTATATGGGGGGCACATATGTCATCATCTAAGAGTCACTTTCGCCAATAGTAATTGCCTTTGTCAGGCGTCGAACCACTTGTCGTTTCATATTATAGGCGTCGAACCACTTGTCGTTTCATATTACAGGCATCGAACCACTTGTTATTTCACATTACAGGCGTCAAACAACTTTTCTTTTCACATCACCAGTCGTCAAGCCACTTGCCTCTTCACATTGCAAGGGCTAAGCTAGAAATCTTATATAAATAGAAGCTTATTTCTTCTTTCATTCTCACCGATTCACTACGACTCACAAGAGAATTCTATAGAGAGAGAATCAGAGAGAAAGAAGAAGAGTATTCTGTTACTACACTATTTCAGTATCCAATTTCCTACTAAGGTAAGGGGTATTATTTCTTTCGTATTCGTAAGGGATATTATTTTTGTTCAATAATCGTATGAAATAATATTTTCTTCCATACTCTGTAGTATGTAAGTAATATTATTTCATTTCAGATTTTGAATTCTACACTCATGTTGTTAAGTATTGCTTCTATACTCCTTGAAATTAGTAGAATATTCTTGAAATTTGTGCTTCATCTAGTATCGTTTCACAAGGATATTTTTCTGAACATTCTTGTTAAAGTTTAATCTTTTCATGCTGGAGTACTATTCACGAATTACTATTCACGGGGTATCATTCATGATAAAAATTGATTTTTTTTTCTGTCCAAATTATTTTTGAGACAATATTATTCTTGAGTTTTACTCCACAAAGCAGTATCATGTTGGCAATTTGAACATTATTGAATTCTAGATAAATTGAATTATAAATCTTTAAAATTTATCCTTACTCTCCTTTAATTGAATTCTTATATCATTGTCATCATCCTCATGCTTATATTATGATGAAAGTCATCTGTGGTCCGTAGGGCATAGATGGACTTGGTATGATTATGACCAGGGATTATTCGGTATAATCATGACCGTAATGTTACAAATGATGTGGTAAAAGTCATCATTGGCCCGTAGTGCATTGATGGATAGTGTTAGTATGATCATGACCATTGGTGTTACTAATGAATATCCTTGGCCCGTAGTGCAGGGATGATTCGATAATGTGAATTATTTATCAAGCTGAGTCTCAGCGATAAAACTATTGATAAACTTTTTAAATCATAGAAGATGGTAGATATCATACTCTACTTGACTCTTCTAATGGATTGTTTGTTCTGCTGCAGTTAAATTTGATGTTTATTATATTTTATCAGTTTAACACTGTTGGAGGCTAATGATAATTTATTCTGCATTATCTTAGATATAATATTTCTTTCTGGGCTAGTTGAGCTCACCCTTTTGCTTTCATTATTCTCTTCAGGAAATGAGAATATAGCTGGAACGAGTCGGAAAATGGAGTGACAGTCCAGATAGGTGACTATAGTAGTCCTCAGTATAACGCCCCCAAAATAGGTATACATTACCCATCTTGAGTCGCCAAATACATGGAACAAAATTCAAATACAACTTAATAATACAGCTGTCGTGTAAAATACGACAAAACATAAACTGAGAGTTTTAATACGAATATTGTCTTCTAGACAGTATTCAACTCAAATGGAGTCCTCAATACATTTATTATCACACTATTTCATAGAATAGTGAGGACTATTAATGCTATCATCTGGACCGTCACTCCATTCCCCTACTAGTCCCTGCTACGTTCTTATTTCCTGAAGAGAATAATGAAACCAAAAGGGTGAGCTCAACTAGCCCAGTAAGAAATATTATGACTAAGATAATGCAGAATAATTTATCGTTAGCCTTCAACAGTGTTAAACTGATAAAATATAACAAATATCAAGTTTAACTGTAGCGGAACAAGCAATCCATTAGAAGAGTCAAGTAGAGAATAAAATATACTATCGTCTATGATTTAAAAGATTTTTCATTACTTTTATCGCTGAGACTCAGCTTAATAAATAATCCACATCATCCCTGCACTACGGCCAAGGATATTCATTAGTATCACGATCACAAATTATCCATGCACTACGGGCCAAGGATATTCGTGTATTCATCAATGGTCATGATCATGCCAACAACTGTCCATCAATGCACTACAGGCTAATGAGGAATTTTACCACATTATTTGTAACATTACGGTCATGATTATACCGAATAATCCCTGGTCATAATCATACCAAGTCCATCTATCCACTACAGGCCACAGATGACTTTCAACATAATATAAACATGAGGATGATGACAATGATATAAGAATTCAATAAAACAAGTTCAAGGATAAATTTTTAAAGATTTATAATTTAATTTATCCAAAAATCAATAACGTCCAAATTGTCAACATGATACTACTTTGTGGAGTAAAATTCAAGAATAATATTGTACCAAAAATAATTTGGACCGAAAACGAATCAATTTTTATCATGAATAGTACCCCGGGTGAATAGTACTCGAGTGAATAGTACCCCGTGAATAATACTTCGGAAATAGTAACCCCGTGAATAGTATTCTGGCATGAAAAAGTTAAAACTTATCAAGAATGCTCAGAATAATATTTCTATGAAAAGATACTGGATGAAGCGTAAATATCAAGGATATTCTACTAATTTCATGGAGTATAGAAGCCAAAACTTTAACAAAACGAGTATAGAATTTGAAATCTGAAACGAAATAATACTACTTACATACTACAGAGTATGGAAGAAAATATTATTTCAAGCGAATATTGAACAAAAATAACATCCCTTACCTTGAAAAGAAGAGTATTCTAACTGGTATAGCAGGGATATTCTTGAAGAAAACTTTCACTGTTTTCTACGCTCAAAGCTTTCTAAAATTCTAAAAAAATACGCTCAAGATTATAGAAGAAGAATTCTCTGATTCTGGTGTAATTTTCAATTCTAACATAAGCGCCTATTTATAGAAAAATAGTAGAACGCCATAGGAGATTAAATTAATAAAATAATATTTTATTTTTTCCTTATGAATGCCAAGACCATGACTATCAAGGCATGCCATTCTTAAAAAATCTCAGCACATGTTTTGACAAAAATAAAAGTGGATCCCACCCATAATTTTAATAAAAATAATTTAATTTTCGAAACTTCAACAATTCATAATAAATAGCCCTTTTATCAGAAAAATACGAATTTTATGTCCATTCCACATGAAATCGAATTCTCTACAACTTTGTAGCTTTAAGTTTTTCCCAATTCCAGACAGAAAATATTCGAAATCCACAAACGGATGATTTTTAACACCTTTTAAAATTCATAACAAATCATGCGTTAATTTTTAACAGTTCAAAATTTGTGGACATATACTCAACTTATATATGCATAATATATCCAAAAATTACAATGATCCAACGGTCGGATTAAAATTATAACTCACGCAATAGAGCTTTAAGAACACCGATTTGATTTTTTAATACTTCCAATCCGACAAAATACTGATAAAACACCTCAACATTAATTTCTTCAATTATAACCACATAAAATAAATATTTTTCTATCCATCATTTATATCCACATAAAATAAATATTTTCTTATCATATAAATCAATAATTAATTATTCACAAATAATATTACAAAATCACAATAATGACAACCAGGCCGTTCCCAGGAAAGAGGGGACTTTCCAATAAGGATTTTTCCTTATTGGCACGCAATTAGGTGACCTAACCTCTCCTTGACAGAACTTTCTAGACATTGTCAATAATGCTATCTAATAATATTATTCAAATAATATGAATTATTGATCTGATAATGAGAAATATTGTGCAGTAACAATTTTTGAAACAACAATAATATAAATTATCAATGTAGCAATTATTGAACCAATAAAATAAAATATTGAATAGTAATTACTGTAACAATAATTGAGTAGTGCCTTCTTACGTAAGAATCAGTAATTCAAAAATACTGTGCAATACCGTGTGCTACTATGCAACAACGCGTATTACTGTATTTTAACCACCAGGTATTCCAACAGTTAACTGTAAAACTTTCACCATTATTTTATAAAAAGATATTTTTGTCATTTTCTCAATCCGACAATAATTCCTTTGTGGGGTCCACCAATGATTGTGCCGCCGTACGAATATTCCCTGTTAAAACGAATATTTCCCGACCAATCGAATATTATATAACAACTTGCGCACTTTGCAAAATTTATAAACATTACTCACAACTATAACATTATATCAAATTCACTCCATAATATTTAAAAAGATATTTATAGAAAATTCATCTTTATTCATATAAGTTGGGGTCTTACACTCACTATTATGTGAAATAGTGTGATAATAATTATAATGAGGACTTTATTTGAGTTTGGATACTCTCTACGAGACATTATCCGTGTTGAAACTCTCAGCTACGTTTTGTCGTACTGTATCAAAGAAGTTTGTATTTAAATTCTGTACCATGTATTTGGCGACTCAAGATGGGTAATGTATACCTATTTTGGGGGCTTCACAGTTGGTATCAAAGTTTAGGGATATGATCCCTGGCTAAGATGTGAGCTCGAAATAGGGGGAGAGACGGAAAATCATTCGCTAGTATGACCTACCTAAGTTTATTTGTTATTTAATTAGTCGGTCATAATATAGGGATAATATGTGGCATGTCAATTAAACCTTATTTTGTGGTAGTGTTTGAAAATGGCATCCAAAAATGTCGAGTTAAGCAATGGAGCACATGAGACTGTTGAGTCACCACTGATCAATACCCAGGATAATGTGCATCAGGAAGGCAATAATCCTCAGGTGAACAACACTGACCAAATGGCAAACGACGAAATGTTTAGGAGCTTTCTGTAATTTATGAAACATCAGGCAAGAGAAACTCCTATTTAAAATACAGGCGGAAACACCGGTAATTCTCGGATGGTCACCGCTAAGCAGTTCAAGGAGTTGGGACCACCGGAGTTTTTGGGAGAGCCAAAACCACTTAAGGCGAAGACGTGGATAAAGCTGATCACCAAGATATTTGATGTCTTGGGATGCTCTGAGGAGCAAAAGGTTCCCTTTGCCATCTTCATGTTGCGAGGAGAGGCAGATTACTGGTGGAAATCTGTTAAGCGTACTCAACCTACCGCACTGATGATGTCTTGGGAGAAGTTCCAAGAACTGTTCAACGACAAGTACTTTCCCGAAAGTATTCGTCACATGAAAGAGGTCGAGTTTATCAAGCTGGAGCAAAACAATATGACCATGTCGCAGTACAAAGCTAAGTTTGTCGAGTTGTCCCGATTTGCGTCCCACTTGGTTGATAATGTGGAGAGAATGACGCAGATGTTTCTAAGAGGTTTGAAACCTGAGATACGTCAATACCTAATTTCTCACAAACTGTGTTTGTATTCAGATGTTGTAAATAGGGCTCAATTATTGGAACTTGATAATGAGTCAACACAACCAAGAGATAGCAGTCGGCAAATCGATAATACCAGTGGTAGCAGTCATCAAAGTGGTGACAACAAACATGGAGGGAGTCAACATGCCAGAAATGGTAACCACTTCGGTGGTAATCATGGCTAAGATAATAGAAGTGGAAGTTTCAAGAAGAGAAAATTCAATAATGATGAAAAGACGTCAGCACCAGCACCTGTTGTTAAGGAAGGAGAACGACTGTCGGTCGTATGTTACAAATGCGGAGGGGAGGGACACATCAATCCAAATTGTACGCAGCAGTTCAAAACATGTTACAATTGTGGAAGAGAAGGTCACCTAGCCCGATTTTGTCGTGCACCAAAGTCAAGTCCAGCTGGGATGGAGGCATCAAAGGCCGTCCCAGACAAGACAAAATCGGTAGTTCAAGGGAGAGCATTTGTTATAACCTCCCAAAAAGCGAGGAACCCGAACGAGGTGATCACGGGTAAGCTAATCATAAACTCTAGCGAAGTCTATACCTTATTTGATACCGGTTCTACCCATTCTTTTATTTCTCTTACTTGCGCTCAACGTTTAAAGTTAACTCCGGAGAAATTAGACTTTGATTTATCTGTTGAAACTCCGTTGGGAGAAACCTTCATTACATCCACTATTTATAAGTCTTGTTTGATTCAAATCGGTAACCGCACGTTTCCTGTCGATCTTATCTATTTGAAAATACTTGCATTTGATGTGATTTTAGGGATTGCTTGGTTAACTACTCATCATGCTAAAATTAATTATTTTCGTAAGGTTGTTAGCTTTCATATTCCTAACCAACCTATTATGCGAATTCAAGCAACCAAACCACTAAAGTCAATCACTGTCATATAAAGCCATAAGGCTATTTATTTATTAAAAAATGGATGTCAAGCTTTCTTAGCCCATGTCATGGATTTAAATAAAAATACGTCAGATTTGAATGATATTTCTATTGTTAATAAATTTCCTGACGTATTCCCTGAAGAACTTCCTGGCCTACCCCCAGAGCGTGAAATCGAGTTTTGTATTGATCTTGAACCCGATACAAAACCCATTTCCAAAGCCCCATATTGAATGGCTCATATTAAACTTTAGGAGTTAAAAACCCAACTGCAAGAATTGTTAGACATCGGTTTCATTTGTCCTAGTACTTCTCCTTGGGGTGCTCATGTTCTATTCGTAAAGAAGAAATATGGAAGTATGCGACTTTGTATTGACTATCGGGAGTTGAATCATGTCACCGTCAAAAATAGGTACCCGTTACTTCGAATTGATGACCTGTTTGACCAGTTGCAAGGCGCCAAATTCTTTTCAAAGATCGATCTTCGTTTTAGATATCATCAGTTAAAAGTTAAAACTGATGACAATCTGAAGACTGCTTTCAGAACTCGGCATATTCTTTTCAAAGATCGATCTTTTTTTGTCGAGGAATATTCGTACGATGGCACAATCATTGGTGGACCCCACAACAGAATTATTGTCGAAATTAGAAAACGACAAAAATATCTTTTTATAAAAATAACGGCAAAAGTTTTACCGTTAACTGTTGAAATATCCGGTGGTAAAAGTACAATAATACGCGTGGTTGCATAGTAGCACACGACATTGATTATTGATGCTTACGTAAGAAGCCACTCAGTTATACTCAATTATTGCTACAGTAATTGCTGTATAGTATCTCATATTATTGATTCAATTATTATAACAGTATCATCTGCATAATATTTTATATTATTAAATCAATAATTAAGACGACAAAGTTATTCATATTATTATTTGCAATATTGACGATGTCTAGAAAGTTCTATCGAGGAGAGGTTTGGTCACCTAATTGCGCGCCAATAGGGAGAAATCCCTATCGAAAAGCCCACTCTTTCCTGGGAATGATCTAGTTGTTAAATATTGTGAGTTATAATATTAATGATGAATAATTGTTGGAAGATTAAAAATGTGTTGATTAAAGATAAAATGAATTGTGGTAATATTTATTCAATCTTTGATATAAATAAGAAGTATGTTATGTGAAGTTTGTGGAAAGTTTGGTTTATTATATGGGGGCACATATGTTATCATCTAAGAGTCACTTTCGCCAATAGTAATTGCCTTTGTCAGGCGTCGAACCACTTGTCGTTTCATATTATAGGCGTCGAACCACTTGTCGTTTCATATTACAGGCGTCGAACCACTTGTTATTTCACATTACATGCGTCAAACAACTTTTCTTTTCACATCACTAGTCATCAAGCCACTTGCCTCTTCACATTGCAAGGGCTAAGCTAGAAATCTTATATAAATAGAAGCTTATTTCTTCTTTCATTCTCACCAATTCACTACGACTCACAAGAGAATTCTATAGAGAGAGAATCAGAGAGAGAGAAGAAGAGTATTCTGTTACTACACTATTTCAGTATCCAATTTTCTACTAAGGTAAGGGGTATTATTTCTTTCGTATTCGTAAGGGATATTATTTTTGTTCAATAATCGTATGAAATAATATTTTCTTCTATACTCTGTAGTATGTAAGTAATATTATTTCATTTCAGAATCTGAATTCTACACTCATGTTGTTAAGTATTGCTTCTGTACTCCTTGAAATTAGTAGAATATCCTTGAAATTTGTGCTTCATCTAGTATCGTTTCACAAGGATATTTTTCTGAACATTCTTGTTAAAGTTTAATCTTTTCATGCTGGAGTACTATTCACGAATTACTATTCACGGGGTATCATTCATGATAAAAATTGATTTTTTTTTCTGTCCAAATTATTTTTGAGACAATATTATTCTTGAGTTTTACTCCACAAAGCAGTATCATGTTGGCAATTTGAACATTATTGAATTCTGGATAAATTGAATTATAAATCTTTAAAATTTATCCTTACTCTCCTTTAATTGAATTCTTATATCATTGTCATCATCCTCATGCTTATATTATGATGAAAGTCATCTGTGGCCCGTAGGGCATATATAGACTTGGTATGATTATGACCAGGGATTATACGGTATAATCATGACCGTAATGTTATAAATGACGCGGTAAAAGTCATCATTGGCCCATAGTACATTGATGGACAATTGTTGGTATGATCATGACCATTGATATTACTAATGAGTATCCTTGGCCCGTAGTACAGGGATAATTCGATGATGTAGATTATTTATCAAGCTGAGTCTCAGCGATAAAATTGTTGATAAACTTTTTAAATCATAAAAGATAGTAGATATCATGCTTTACTTGACTCTTCTAATGGATTGCTTGTTCCGCTGCAGTTAAACTTGATGTTTATTATATTTTATCAGTTTAACACTGTTGGAGGCTAATTATAATTTATTCTGCATTATCTTAGTCATAATATTTCTTACTGGGCTAGTTGAGTTCACCCTTTTGCTTTTATTGTTCTTTTCAGGAAATGAGAATATAGCTGGGACGAGTCGGGAAATGGAGTGACGACCCAGATAGGTGGCTATAGTAGTCCTAACTATTATGTTAAATAGTGTGATAATAATTATAATGAGAACTTTATTTCAGTTTGGATACTCTCTACGAGACATTATCCGTGTTGAAATTCTCAGCTACGTTTTGTCGTACTGTATCAAAGAAGTTTGTATTTAAATTCTGTATCATGTATTTGGCGACTCAAGATGGGTGATGTATACCTATTTTGGGGGCGTCACAATAATATTTATTATTAATAAATCAATAATTAAGACAACAAAGTTATTCATATTATTATTTGCAATATTGACGATGTCTAGAAAGTTCTGTCGAGGAGAGGTTTGGTCACCTAATTGCGCGCCAATGGGGAGAAATTCTTATCGGAATGCCCCATCTTTCTTGGGAATGATCTGGTTGTTAAATATTGTGAGTTATAATAATAATGATGAATAATTGTTGAAATATTAAAAATGTGTTTAT
The DNA here is from genome assembly GCA_016801055.1 of Panax notoginseng. Taxonomy (NCBI): domain Eukaryota; kingdom Viridiplantae; phylum Streptophyta; class Magnoliopsida; order Apiales; family Araliaceae; genus Panax; species Panax notoginseng. The sequence goes on along the minus strand of CM029012.1, from coordinate 223,567,732 downwards.
TAAAGATAAATGATTTATGGTAAATATTTATTCAATTTTTGATATAAATATAGGGATTTGTTATGAGGCGTTGGTTGTAAGTTTGACTTAGTATTTCATGGGAAGATTTACTAATTTTATGGACCTGCCGGTGGTGGTTTTAATAGTAATTCAATCTGGACCATCGATAGTAGTTTTAATAGTAAATCAATCTGGACCGTCGATGATCGTTTTAATAGTAAATCAATCTGGACTGTCGGTGGTGGTTTTAAAAGTAAATCAATCTAGACCGTCGGTTGTGGTTTTAATAGTAATCAATATGGACCGTTCGTTCTAATAGTAAATCAATCTGGACCATTCGTGAATCAGTTACTATTTAGTCCATTCTTCTATAAATAGAAGCTTAATTCTTCTTTCATTCTCACCAATTCACTGAGACTCACAAGAAAAACTATAGAGAGAAAAACTATAGAGAGCAAGAAGAAGAGTATTCTGCTGCTTCACTATTGCAGTATCCAGTCTTCTACTAAGGTAAGGGGTATTATTTCTTTCGTATTCATAAGGAATACTATTTTTCGTATTCATTGTTTAAATATGTCGGAATAATCTATCTACGCGGATTACGTACTGCATGACAGATGAAAATCCATTTGCAGTTTCGTATAATATTTCTTTTCATATTCTTAAATCTAAACTTACCGTGGTAAGTATTGCTTCTATAATTCCTGAAATTAGTGGAATATCCTTGAGTTTTGCGCTTCATCCAGTATCGTTTCATTGGAATATTGATTTGAACTTTTTTTTAATTAAATATCAATATTTTCACCGGGGGTACTATTCACGGGTTACTATTCACTCGAATATTATTCACCCGAGAATTCGGGGTACTTTTCATATCGGTTACTATTCACATTGGGTATTAATCACTCGAGTATTCGGGACATTTTTCATGCCGGGGTACTATTCCCGAAGTACTATTCACGACAAAAATTGATTTCTTTTCTGTCCAAGATTATTTTTGATACATGAATATTATTCTTAAATTTTACTCCACAAAGCAGTATCATGTTGACAATTTGGATATTTTTAAACTTTGGATAAATTTAAAGTCTTTAATATTTATCCTTGATCTCTTTTGATTGAATTCTAATATCATTGTCTTCATCCTCATGCTTATATTATGATGAAAGTCATCTTTAGTCGTAGTGCATAGATGGACTGTTGATTGGTATGATTATGACCAGGGATAATTCGGTATAATCATGACCTGTAATGTTACAAATGATAAAAGTCATCATTGGCCCGTAGTGCATTGATGGACAGTTGTTGGCATGATCATGACCATTGATGATTACATGAATATCCTTGGCCCATAGTGTAGGGATAATTCGTGGACGTGATACTAATGAATATCCTTGGCCCATAGTGCAGGGATGATTCGATGATGTGATTTATTTATTAAGCTGAGTCTCAGTGATAAAATTGATGATAAACTGTTTAAATCTTAGAAGATAGTAGATATCATGCTTTACTTGACTCTTCTAATGGATTGCTTGTTCCGCTGCAGTTAAACTTGATATTTATCAGTTTAACACTGTTGAAGGCTAACGATAATTTATTCTGCATTATCTTAGTCATAATATTTCTTACTGGGCTAGTTGAGCTCACCCTTTTGCTTTCATTATTCTCTTCAAGAAATGAGAACATAGCCGTGACTAGTCGGGGAACGGATTGAGGGTCCAAGATGGCTGTTTTAGTAATCCTCACTATTTAGTGTGATAATAAATGTAATGAGGATTGAATTTGAGTTTGGATATTGTCTATGAGACAATATTTGTGTAAAAACTCTTAGCTCATGTTGTATAATTAAGTTTGTATTTGTATTCAGTATCATGTATTTGGCGACCCAAGATGGGTGATGTATACCTATTTTGGGGGCGTCACAAGCAGAGGAGAGAGAGAGAGGAATTTTGGAGAGGAAACAAACGCGGGAAGAGGAGTTGTTGTTGTAGTCAAGTTTACTCTTTTCTTTCTTTCTGTAGTAGTAGAGGAGAGAGAGAGAGAGGAATTTTGGAGTGGAAAGAATTGCTAAATTGGATGGAATTGCTTGATTGAACATTTTTAAAAAGTACAGTGGGCTAATTGAATATTTTATAAGCACAGTGGGGTAAATGTGCTTTCCCCCCCCCACCCAATTTTTAATGACCGTGAGCAAAATTGGACGGAATTGCTTGATTGAACATTTTTAAAAAAATACAGTGGGCTAATTGAATATTTTAAAAGCACAGTGGCTAATTGCTTAAAACACTACAACTACAGTGGGGTAAATGTGCTTTTTCCCTATGCATAATTAATGCTCTTTCAATTCATTTGGAAGACAAAGCTTTATGTTTTGTAAGTTTATTTCTCCAATTAAATCACATGAGCCTACATATCATCACATATATACACAAATGCCCAATACATTCAGTCAAAGTTTTTAGCCTTCCAACTTTCACTCTTTCATTTTAAGCACATGCTTTACAATTAATGCACCCATTTTTAATTAGATAAAAAAATGTCAAGGTTTTTTGTTTAATTTTGGCTTTAATATAAGATATATATATATATATATATATATATATATATATATATATATATATATATTATTTAGAAAACCTTTAGTGAAGAAAATTCATGTAAGAGGAATAGGAACTTTCCTTGCTTTAAAAAATATTTGGAAAAATATTAATTCAATAAGATTGGAAAAATATTTTTGGTCAAAGAAAATAAGATAATTAAAAATAATTATAAAACAAATTGCATTCTTCCAGTTCCAGTTGCATTCATTTAGTATAACTTATTCATTGCAGTCATTCAGTTGCATTCATTTAGTATAACTTATTCATTTTGTAGTTTTTCATGTAGTTTTCATTCGAATTTCTTAAAAACAAAGAGAGAGAAAAGTATTTGCATGTTTCCAGCTGTTGGATAGTTTAAGTATGTTTTAGCCAATGATGAGATTGAAATTGAGTAGACAAGTATAGTATTTTGTGGTGCAAGGGCTTGGAAGGAGTTGATTTTGAATTAGGAGTGAAAGGAATTGGGTTTGAATTAGAATTGCCTTACTTAGAGCTTTATTTTTTTTCAAGTGCACAGGTAGAGCGCCTAGGCGCTTGAAAGTGAAGGTTGGAGCGCCTAGGCGCTTGGGAACAAAATTTGATGGTGATGGTGAGTAAAGCTTCAATCTTTCAGGGAAGTCCTCAGTGCCTAATTTCTTATGTTTTTTATATACAATGAGGACATTGCATATGTTAAGTTTGGGGGTGCATTCTTCCAGTTCCAGTTGCATTCATTTAGTATAACTTATTCATTGCAGTCATTCAGTTGCATTCATTTAGTATAACTTATTCATTTTGTAGTTTTTCATGTAGTTTTCTTTCGAATTTCTTAAAAAACAAAGAGAAAAGTATTTGCATGTTTCCAGCTGTTGGATAGTTTAAGTATGTTTTGGCCAATGATGAGATTGGAATTGAGTAGACAAGTATAGTATTTTGTGGTGCAAGGGCTTGGAAGGAGTTTCTTTTGAATTAGGAGTGAAAGGAATTGAGTTTGAATTAGAATCGCCTTACTTAGGGCTTTATTTTTTTTCAAGTGCACAGGTAGAGCGCCTAGGCGCTTCAAATTGTGAAAGTTGGAGCGCCTAGGCGCTTGGGAACATAATTTGATGGTGATGGTGAGCGCCTTGTTGCCTAATTTTTTTAATAGCACTTTAACACGCAAGTATACGCGTTCAATTGTAATATTCAGCAAGCAAGGATATCGTTCCCACGAGGAAACAAACTAATATTTATCAATTATTAATTTCAATGCAATTAATCCTATTTTAAACTACGAAATATTGTTTGTGATTTGAAAATTAAACGTAACAAAACTAATAATTAAAATCACAATTTCACAAGAATAACTGCAGATTTAACATGTTAAGATTACAACTTCCCTTGGTATTTTATTTAAATCAATTTACTTCCCATTTAAATCAATTAATTAATATGAATCATTATCCAAGAATGCTTTATAGAATTCATGCACTTTTTCCAAAACACGTGAACAAATCCTCTTAACTCCGATCCTTAAGACACAGAATTACAAGGAACACCCTATTTAATTAATTCACTATATTCCTATGTGAATCAAGTTAATTAGGGTTTTACGCACAAATTCTTTCAACGGATACAAAAGACACATAGGTATATTCCTATCCTGCATGCTAATTATATTAACCCTAATCAGATTATATGAACAGATGTTATCATATCCAGATCTCAATCTATACTCCATCTTCTAATTTTATATAGATTATCACAGTAATTGTTGCCCAAACAATTAATCAATAAGTAAAAGATATAATAAACAATTCAATAAAAACCAACTTTCATTCAATGAGATGATTTAATTTAAACTACATACCAAGTTCCGTTGCAATCTTAATGAAAATTTAGTTCATAATAATAATAAAGAAAAACATCATCCAGATTAATAATCCAAACATCCTAGCTAATTGCAAAAGATAAAACTAGAGAAGAGAAGAAGAAACTCTGAATTTGCTCCAATACTCTCTCTTTGATCTTCAGCCCTTGCAATTCTCCTTCGTGTTTTTCTTCGTTGTACTCTCTGCAAATCTCTTGAAAAATTAAGTGATACTTCTTTTCTAAAGTCTTCTCCTATTTGTATTGGTCTCAGCCCTCTTTTAGATTCCTTTTTGGCTTCAAAAACCCACTTAACAGTAGAAAAATCCTACTTTAGCCACACATGAGCGCCTAGGCGCTCAATCCAGGCCATTTCCAAGCACATAGGCGCTTGACCAGGACCGCGTAATTACAAAAATGCCACTCAGCTCTAATTTTAATGATTTTTGACATTTTTCTTCTCCCAAATGACCAATTTGTCCTTCCAGCTCCAACCTACAAGAAATAAATACAAAACACATAAAAAATACCAAAAAATAATTAATGATAACAATAATTAAGTTTAATAATATCGGATTCATAGGTATAAAATCTATTCATCAAATACCCCCAAACTTAACCAATTGCTTGTCCCCAAGCAATAAAACGCAATGCAATAATTAAATATGCAATGCAAATGCAAATGCAGCTATCTACATGCCTAAAATTCCAGCAGTCAAACAGAACAAAATCTATTCATCAAGCCTCAGAGAAATCACAATAAATATGCTAGTACATCATACCAAGACAGATCAATAATTTCCTAGTCAATCATTAAATCTTACCCTGTTATTACTGATATAGTGCGTGTGTGCTCAACAACAATGCTAAATAATATAATGCTAAATACAACACATAATAGATCTCTTTAAAGGCATCATAGAGTGTAAACTCACAAAATTTACGAACAAGCTAGATCCAACTAAAGTCAAACATCCACCAAATTCAAGAGTCCAATCTGGGATACATATGCTTTACTTATCATTACGGGGGCTTTTTGCTCTTTTCCCGTTTTATTGTTTTCTTTTTACCATGACTGTGCAATGTCTCATTCCATTAGGATAACAGTGATGTCCCTTAGCGAGCTTTCAACCAACGACTCCTAGACCATAAAGACCTTAGGACGCTAGGTGTAGAGACAATCCCCTCGGGCGTACTTGATCAAGTAACAAAGACCCCGAAACAAGACTAGCCACGGTGTTTATTCTTTTTTATTCTTTTTTTTATAGCTTATATATCCCAAATTTTTCCCCCAAACTTAAGTTTTTGTCTAAATTCAGTCATCTCCGCCTATTCATATCTTTCATTCATTCAAACTAGTATTATCCTCAAGAAGTCTACTACGTGTCAATTTAGACTCAATTAGTCAACATAGTTATTTTTATTGTGCTATCCTTATTATATCAAGTTCAAACAGGTAAAGATTCAAATCATGACAAGAAATCACATCAAAGTCTTAATAGTCAATACTATACTTGTCTACTCAATTCTAATCTCATCATTGGCCAAAACAGACTCAAACTGTCTAACAGCTGGAAACATGCAAATACTTGAATTTTTTTTCTTCTTTTTTTTCTTCAAAAAGTTAGAATGAAAACTACATGAAAAACTACAAAATGAATACTAAATGAATGCAACTGGAACTAGAAATGAATAAGTTATACTAAATGAATGCAACTGGAACTGGCAGAATGCACCCCCAAACTTAACATATGCAATGTCCTCATTGTATATAACAGAAAAAACATACGAAATTAGGCACTGAGGACTTCCCTGAAAGATCGAAGCATTATTACTCGTCAGTATCCTCTTCTTCTTCTTCATGAACCTCATCCTCAGGGGGTAAATCAGTCGGGGGGTACGCAGACAAGGGTGGAAATTGGTAGGGAGCACCTGCTGGATTCATGCGGTCGAACATCTCTAGGAATACTGCACTACAGTTCTGATACATCTCTGTTTGTCGCTGAGCCAAGCTATCCTAATTTCTTTCCACTCGGTCACACTATGCTGAACTTGAGTAGCCACCATGTCAATCCTTCTAGTTTGATTTCTTAATTCTCGACGAATATCCTCAAAAAAATTCGGTGGTGGCCCATAACTCCCAGCTGCAGCAGTAGGATTGTCATGTGACTGTTGATTAGGCTCGTCTGCAGGCTCGGGAGACACAATAATGAAACCTAACCCTCTCGGGTGTGGTGTACCCCCACCCCATACCTTGTACTTTTTTATCACTGAGTGGTCAATTAGGGCTAAAAGAGGTTGTGTAGCTTTCTCGGCATCCCATTTTACTCCAGCTTGTCGACATAGTCCAGTAATCAAAGGTGGATGAGGTAGTCCACCTGAGGTCCCTCCTTGAATTGCTCTGTCAATTGAATCATGTATAACATAACCCACATCTATAGATTTTCCTTGTGCAATGCAGAAAAGCAACGCAGCCCGTTGATTTATAACATCACTCATATGCCTATACGGCATCAACTTAGCACAAATAAAGGCATGCCATGCTTTCCCATAACTACTTAGTGCGGATGCAGGGAACAAAACATCTTCTTGTTGATCTGTTAATTTCCATTTTGTTCCAGGTACACACAAAACTTGAATGATCTCACTGTAGTCTAGCTCGTGCTCTAAATATTGAATGTATCCATTATTAGGTATTATGTTCAAGCCGTAGTAAGCATTTATTGTCCAGAAATTGACCTCCACTGATTTTCTGCGAACCCAAATCATGTTACCAGCAGCATCTTTTGCATTGGCTTAGAATTCCTTAACAATTTTAATGACCGATGAGTCCGGTTGGGATGTAAAGTTCACCCATCTTCTACTTCCAATCATTTGTAGTAACTCCCCATCTTCTGCCTCTGGCAATAATCCACGCTCAGGAATTAGCGTTTTACTAGAAAGCAAATTGTAATATCTTTCGGACGCACTAGCACTTGTAAATCTTTTTGTCAAACTTTGTTGAAGTGCCCGAAGTCTCACCTCTTTGCCTTTTAGTAGCCATGAGTGTTGTGTGTGAATTGCTTGCCCAACAGATGATGTTCAGAGGCTTAGTATGGGCAAATCCTCTTTGTGACAAAGTATCAAACACTTGGTGTGCAAAGTTTTTGAACACTATTATTTTAAGCACTCCCCCAAACTTAATGTTTACTAATTTTATCAATTACTACGCACACTAGCCTTCCAGTGTAAAACAAGAAACAATTAAGATTACCCAAACCCACTTGAGCCAACACAATGAAAGAAACTAACTTCAAATTACTGACTTAGCTACTATCCAAGCACATCCAAACAATTTTGCAATAAAATCTTGCACACTTACTTGGTTATAGCCAAATATGATGTTCCAATCAACGTTGCAGGAGCAATTTGAGCTTTGAACACTGACTTCAGATAGATAGATTTGAAATGTAGGTTGGTGGCCGAATTGGTGAGGAAGGATAACAAGATAGAGATTAATTGCCTTTGAATTTGGGTAGGAGATTTAGTGTTTGGTTATGCTTATACAAGAAGAAGTGGATTATCATTGCTAGATTAGATGAGGGATGTGATTTGAGTGAGATTGAATTGGAGTAGGAGAGCAAAAGAGAGTTTGAATTGGGTGTGGACAGGTTATGCCCGATTAGGGGTTTTTTTTAAGTTACAGCAAGAGCGCCTAGGCACTTGCGATTGTATTGGTTAGACCGCCTAGGCGGTTTAAGGCAGAATGCGTTGAAAGCTTGGAGCGCCTAGGCGCTTGGTTTGGCCTAGGTGGGAGCGCTTAGGCGTTTGGGGCGCGTTGTGGCTACTGACTTTAGGCGCCTAGGCGCTTGATGTGGCCTGACTCGGGGCGCTTGTGCCTTAAACTTGTTGTCTCTCTTGGTGTTTTTGTGCTTCTTGTATGCAATACCCCAACTTGTTGCCTTCAACCTGCAATACCCCAACTTCAATTAAGATAAAATGTATATTTAATTAAACTAACATACTAAAATTAAAAGAAACAAACTAAAATTAAATATCGCCTAAAGTATTAAAAAAAAATACCCACACCGCTAAATAATTCAATAACACTAAAAATGAAGGACATGATAAGAAATCTGAGAATTTGACAAATGGACATTCATCTATTAAGCTCATAAGTGATTGGCTTCCAGGGGGCACTGCCCCCTTGCAACCCCTGCCAGCTCACCGGTGAGCTAGGCACCCGCTCGCTCACCGGGGAGCGAGACCCCCGACTGGGTAGTCGTAGTGGCCATTTGTAAGACCCCAACTTTTATAAATAAAGATGAATTTTCTATAAATATCATTTTTGAATATTATGGAGTTAATTTGATATAATGTTATAGTTGTGGGTAATATTTATAAATTTTGCAAAATACGCAAGTTGTTATATAATATTCGATTGGTCGGGGAATATTCGTTTTAACAGGGAATATTCGTACAACGACACAATCATTGGTGGACCCCACAACGAAATTATTGTCGGATTGAGAAAATGACAAAAATATTTTATTAAAAATAACGGCGGAAGTTTTACCATTGTTACTGTTGAACTACTCGGTAGTAAAAGTACAGTAATACGTGTGGTTGCATAGTAGCACACGGTATTGATTATTAATGCTTATGTGAGAAGTCACTCAGTTTGATTCAATTATTGTCAGTTAATAAGATGAATTATTTAGCGATAATGACGTTTTGTTTTATTCGTATTATTAACGTAATAAAACAGAAACATCTTTTTATATAAAACAGAATACTTTATTAAAGTTATTCTATAAATAGAATATATTATATTTTATTTAAAAGATTTTTCTTTAAATATGGACCGTCAGATTAAAGTAATCAATCTGGACCGTTCATGGATTAGTTACTATGCATTCAATTTTTCTATAAATAGCAGCTCATTCCTTCATTATTTCTTACGAATTCACTGAACTCTAGAGAGAGAAACTATAGAGAGAGAGAAGAAGAGTATTCTGCTACTTAACTACTTCCTTATTTCAGCTCTTCTTTAAAACGGTAAGGGGTGTTATTCTTTCTTATTCATGAAGAGAACTGTTGTTATTCCATTTCTTATTATTCTGTTGGAATAACCTGTATACGCGGTCTACCCTATACTTGGTGACATTCTTCTATTATTCTGTTGGAACATCCTGTCTGTGTGTTTTACACCGGACCTGGTTCCGTTTTTGTTATTATTTTGTTGGAACATCCTGTCTGTGTGTTTTACACCGGACCTGATTCCATTATTTATTATTCTGTCGGAATAACCTGTCTGTGCGTTTACGCCGGACCTGGTTCCATTATTTATTATTCTGTCGGAATATCCTGTCTGTGCGTTTACGCCGGACTTGGTTCCATTATTTATTATTCTGTTGGAATAACCTGTTTGTGCGGTCTATCGCATGCATGGTGATTTCTTTTGTTATTCCATTCTTTATTGTACTCAGTTGGTTAAGTTTTGACTTCTATACTCCATGAAATTTGTGAAATTTCCTTGATAATTACGTTTCATCCAGTATCTTTTCATGAAAATATTCTTCTAAGCATTCTTGAATTTTACTCCACAAAGCAGTATCATGTTGACAATTTGGACGTTATTAATTCTTGGATAAATTAATTCTTGAACTTGTTTTATTGAATTCTTATATCATTGTCATCATCCTCATGTTTATAAAATGTTGAAAGTCATCTGTGGCATGTAGTGCATAGATGGACTTGGTATGATTATGACCAGGGATTATTCGGTATAATCATGACCGTAATGTTACAAATGATGTGGTAAAAGTCATCATTGGCCCGTAGTGCATTGATGGACAGTTGTTGGCATGATCATGACCATTAATGAATACACGAATATCCTTGGCCGTAGTGCAGGGGTGATTCGATGATGTGGATTATTTTATTAAGCTGAGTCACAGCGATAACAGTGTTGAAAAACCTTTTAAATCATAAAAGATAGTAGAGTTTATTTTCTACTTGACTCTTTTAATGGATTGCTTGTTCCACTACAGTTAAACTTGATGTCTATTATATTTTATCAGTTTAACATTGTTGAAGGCTAATGATAATTTATTCTGCATTATCTTAGTCATAATATTTCTTACTGGGCTAGTTGAGCTCACCCTTTCTTTCACTGTTCTCTTCAGGAAATGAGAACGTAGCTGGGGCAAGTCGGGGAACGGAGTGATGGTTCGAATGATAGTATTAGTTAGTAGTCCTCACTATTCTATGTAATAGTGTGTTAATAAATGTAATGAGGACTCCTTTTGAGTATGAATACTCTCTAGAAGATAATATTTGTATTCAAACTCACAGTTTATGTTTTGTCGTATTGTACACGACAGTTGTATTAGTAAGTTGTATTTGTATTCTGTACTATGTATCTGACGACCCAAGATGGGTGATGTATACCTATTTTTGGGGGCGTCACAGTTGGTATCAGAGCTTAGGGATATGATCCCTGGCTAAGATGTGAGAATAGAACTAGGAGGGGAGAGACGGGGAATTCCTTCGCTAGTATGACCTACCTAAGTTTATTTGCATGGTATTTAATTGGTCGGTCATAATATAAGGATAATATATGACATATCAATTAACTTTTATTTTGTGGCAGTATCTGAAAATGGCATCTGAGAATGTTGAGAATAGCAATGGAGCACAGGCGATTATTGATTCACCACATATCAATAATCAGGATAATGTTCATCAGGAAGGTGACAATCCTCATGCAAACAACAACACTGACCAGATGATGAATGATGGAATGTTCAGAGGTTTTATGCAATTCATGCAACAACAGGTGAAAGCGGCTCCTGTCCACAACGTAGGTGAAAATACTGGAAACTCTCAGGCGGTCACCGCTAAACAGTTTAAGGAGCTGGGACCACCGGAGTTTAAGGGAGAACCCAAACCACTTGTAGCTGAAACATGGATAAAGCAGATCACCAAGATATTTGATGTCTTGGGTTGCTCCGAGGAGCAAAAGGTTCCCTTTGCCGCCTTTATGTTGCGAGGAGAGGCAGATTACTGGTGGGAATCGATAAAGCGTACTCAACCTGCCGCACTGAAGATGTCTTGGGAGAAGTTTCAAGAGCTGTTTAACGACAAATACTTTCCCGAGAGTATTCGTCACATGAAGGAGGTGGAGTTCATCAAATTGGAGCAGAATAATATGACCGTGTCGCAGTACGAGGCAAAATTTGTGGAGTTATCCCGGTTTGCGTCCCACCTGGTGGATAATGAAGAAAGAATGACGCGGATGTTTTTAAGAGGTTTGAAGCCGGAGATACGTCAACACCTTGTTTCTCATAAACTGTGTTTGTATTCAGATGTTGTAAATAGGGCTCAGTTGGTGGAGCGCGATAACGAGACAACGCAACCAAAAGAGAGCAGCCGGCAAAATGATAATACCAGTGAAAGCAGTCATCGAAGCGGTGACAACAAGCGTGGAGGGAATCAACAGGCCAGAAATGGTAACCACTTCGGTGGTAATCAGGGCCAAAACAATAAGAATGGGCATTTCAAGAAGAGGAGATTCAACAATGATGGAAAGACGTCAGCACCAGCACCTGTCGTTAAGGAAGGAGAACGACCACCTATCATATGTTTCAAATGCGGAGGGGAGGGGCACATCAGTCCAAACTGCGCGATGCCGTCCAAAGCATGTTATAATTGTGGAAGAGAAGGTCATTTAGCCCGATTTTGTCGTTTACCGAAGACAAATTCAGCTAGGATGGAGGCACCAAAGGCCGTCCCAGAAAAGTCAAAACCGGTTGTGCAAGGGAGAGCGTTTGTTGTGAACTCCCAGAGAACAAGGAACCCGAATGAGGTCATCACGGGTAAGCTTATCATAAACTCTAACGAAGTCTATACTTTATTTGATACCGGTTCTACCCATTCTTTTATTTCTCCTACTTGCGCTCATCGATTAAATTTGATTCCGGAGAAATTAGACTTTGACTTAGCAGTTGAAACTCCATTGGGAGAAACCTTCATTACATCCACGGTTTATAAGTCTTGTTTGGTTCAAGTTGGTACCCACACATTACCTGTCGATCTTATTTCATTAAAAATACTTGCATTTGACGTGATTCTAGGGATTGATTGGTTAACTACTCATCATGCAAAAATTGATTGTTTTCGTAAGGTTGTTAGCTTTCATATTCCTAATCGACCTATTATGCGAATTCAAGCAACCAAACCATTAAAATCAATCGCTGTCATCTCAAGCCATAAAGCTATTCGTTTATTGAAAAACGGATGTCAAGCTTTCTTAGCTCATGTCACAGATCTAAACAAAAATACGTCAGCTTTGAATGATATTTCTGTTGTTAATAAATTTCCTGACGTATTTCCCGAAGAACTTCCTGGCCTACCCCCAGAGCGTGAAATTGAATTTTGTATCGACCTTGAACCCGGTACAAAACCCATTTCCAAAGCCCCATATCGAATGGCTCCTATTGAACTTCAGGAGTTAAAGACCCAACTGCAGGAATTGTTAGACATTGGTTTTATTCGTCCTAGTACTTCTCCTTGGGGTGCTCCTGTTCTATTCGTGAAGAAGAAAGATGGGAGTATGCGACTTTGTATTGATTATCGGGAGTTGAATCATGTCACCATCAAAAATAGGTACCCATTGCCACGTATTGATGACCTGTTTGACCAGTTGCAAGGAGCACAATTCTTTTCAAAGATCGATCTTCGTTCTGGATATCATCAGCTGAAGGTTAGAACTGAGGATATTCCAAAGACTGCCTTCAGAACTCGGTATGGGCATTATGAATTCTTAGTTATGTCTTTTGGATTGACTAATGCTCCTGCTGCCTTCATGGATATGATGAACAGGGTATTCAAGGAATATTTGGATCACTTTGTGGTCGTCTTTATCGATGACATCCTTGTTTATTCCAAAAGCCGTGAAGATCATGAGCAACACTTGAGGTTGGTACTCCAAAAGCTTCGTGAATACAAACTTTATGCCAAGTTGAAGAAATACGAGTTCTGGCTGGAAGAGGTAGCATTCCTTGGGCACGTAGTATCAAGTCGTGGAATATCGGTTGACCCGGCAAAGATTGAAGCTATTCAAAGCTGGGAGCAACCTAAATCAGTGACCGAAGTACGTAGCTTTCTTGGTTTGGCTGGTTATTATCGGAGATTCGTGGAAGGATTTTCTCGAATCGCTACTCTATTAACTCAGCTGACTCGAAAAGATATAAAGTTCGGTTGGAGCGAAGAATGTGAGCAAAGTTTTCAAGAACTTAAGAGGAGACTCATTTCAGCACCTGTTCTAACAATACCATCTGGCTCGGAGGGATTTTTCATCTACAGTGATGCTTCGAGCAAAGGGTTGGGATGTGTTCTCATGCAACATGGAAAAGTCATAGCCTATGCATCAAGACAACTCAAGGAATATGAGAGGAATTATCCTACTCATGATCTAGAGTTGGCAGCTGTTGTCTTTGCACTTAAAATTTGGAGGCATTACTTGTATGGGGAGAAGGTGGAGATCTTTACGGATCATAAAAGCCTTAAATATTTCTTCACTCAAAAGGAACTCAACATGCGACAACGACGTTGGCTTGAACTGTTGAAAGATTATGATCATACCATTCAATACCATCCTGGAAAAGCGAACGTGGTAGCTGACGCATTGAGTAGAAGATCATATGCAAGTACGAGTGCGATATTGTCAACACAAAGGCCCATTTTGTGTGATTTGCAAAGGATGGAGATAGAGTTAAAGACTCCAGGGACCCATGTGATGATGAAGAATATACGAGTAGAACCGACTTTAATCGATAAAGTTAAAGTTGCTCAAGCTACAGACCTGGAGCTGATGCGTATAAGGAAGAAAGTGTAAGAAGGTGCTATGCCGGAAGCAAGAATCGATGAAGAAGGAATACTTCGAGTCAACTCCAGACTTTGTGTTCCTAACAACCCTGATTTAAAGTATGAAATCATGATGGAGGATCACAACACACCGTTTGTAATCCATCCTGGAAGTACCAAAATGTATCATGATCTTCGTCATACATTTTGGTGGAGCAATATGAAGAGAGAGATAGCGTTGTTTATCTCAAGGTGTCTAACTTGTCAACAAGTCAAAGCGGAGCATCAAGTACCAAAAGGTCCATTGCAACCACTTGAAATTCCAGAATGGAAGTGGGAGCACATTACCATGGATTTCGTTACCGGTCTTCCTAGGGTTTCTCAAGGTATTGATGCGATTTGGGTCATTGTTGATAGATTGACCAAGTCTGCTCATTTCTTACCGATACGAGAAACTTATACACTTAAACATCTTGCTCGTATGTATATAAACAAGATTGTAAGACTGCATGGTATGCCAGTATCCATAGTTTCTGACCGAGACCCAAGATTCACTTCACGATTTTGGGTTAGTTTACAAAAAGCTATGGGCACGGATTTACGATTTAGTTCAGCATATCATCCTCAGACGGACGGACAATCAGAGAGGACTATTCAAACTCTTGAAGATCTATTAAGACTCTGTGTCTTTGACTTCAAGGGAAGTTGGGACAAGTTCTTACTATTGGTGGAGTTTTCCTACAACAACAGTTATCAAGCAAGTATTGGCATGGCTCCATTCGAAGCATTGTATGGAAGAAAATGTCGTTCTCCAGTATGCTGGGATGAGGTGGGTGAAGCAACGTTGTTGGGACCGGAGTTGGTACGTATGACTACAGAAAAGATTCAAACGATCCGACAACGTATAAAAACCTCACAAGATCGACAAAAGAGTTATGCTGATCTTCATCGAAAGGACGTGGAATTTGATGTAGGAGATCATGTGTTCTTACGTGTTGCTCCATGGAAAGGAGTTACGAGATTTGGAAAGAGAGGAAAGCTCAATCCTCGATTCATCGGTCCATTTTTAATCCTCGATCGAGTAGGAACTGTGGCTTATAGACTCGCTTTACCGCCAAGTATGTCTCGTGTTCATAACGTTTTTCACATATCCATGTTACGTAAATATGTGGAAGACCCGAACCACATTATTGAGTTAGAACCGGACGAAATAGCGGAGGATTTGACGTATGAAGAAGTTCCTGTTCAAATCTTGGATAAGAAGGAACATATTTTACGCTCCAAGGTTATACCTCAAGTCAAAGTTTTGTGGAGAAACCACGATGTTGAGGAAATGACTTGGGAGTTAGAATCTGAAATGAAATCAAGGTATCCTTATCTCTTCGACATACCAGGTACGTACCCTAATTTCGAGGGCGAAATTTCATAAGAAGGGGAGGTTGTAAGACCCCAACTTTTATAAATAAAGATGAATTTTCTATAAATATCATTTTTGAATATTATGGAGTTAATTTGATATAATATTATAGTTGTGGGTAATATTTATAAATTTTGCAAAATACGCAAGTTGTTATATAATATTCGATTGGTCGGGGAATATTCGTTTTAACAGGGAATATTCGTACAACGACACAATCATTGGTGGACCCCACAACGAAATTATTGTCGGATTGAGAAAATGACAAAAATATTTTATTAAAAATAACGGCGGAAGTTTTACCATTGTTACTGTTGAACTACTCGGTAGTAAAAGTACAGTAATACGTGTAGTTGCATAGTAGCACACGGTATTGATTATTAATGCTTATGTGAGAAGTCACTCAGTTTGATTCAATTATTGTCAGTTAATAAGATGAATTATTTAGCGATAATGACGTTTTGTTTTATTCGTATTATTAACGTAATAAAACAGAAACATCTTTTTATATAAAACAGAATACTTTATTAAAGTTATTCTATAAATAGAATATATTATATTTTATTTAAAAGATTTTTCTTTAAATATGGACAGTCAGATTAAAGTAATCAATCTGGACCGTTCAAGGATTAGTTACTATGCATTCAATTTTTCTATAAATAGCAGCTCATTCCTTCATTATTTCTTACGAATTCACTGAACTCTAGAGAGAGAAACTATAGAGAGAAACTATAGAGAGAGAGAAGAAGAGTATTCTGCTACTTAACTACTTCCTTATTTCAGCTCTTCTTTAAAACGGTAAGGGGTGTTATTCTTTCTTATTCATGAAGATAACTGTTGTTATTCCATTTCTTATTATTCTGTTGGAATAACCTGTATATGCGGTCTACCCTATACTTGGTGACATTCTTCTATTATTCTGTTGGAACATCCTGTGTGTTTTACTGGTGTGTTTTATTCACATCCTGTCTGTGTGTTTTACACCGGACCTGGTTCCATTATTTATTATTCTGTCGGAATATCCTGTCTGTGCGTTTACGCCGGACCTGGTTCCATTATTTATTATTCTGTTGGAATAACCTGTTTGTGCGGTCTATCGCATGCATGGTGATTTCTTTTGTTATTCCATTCTTTATTGTACTCAGTTGGTTAAGTTTTGACTTCTATACTCCATGAAATTTGTGGAATATCCTTGATAATTACGTTTCATCCAGTATCTTTTCATGAAAATATTCTTCTAAGCATTCTTGAATTTTACTCCACAAAGCAGTATCATGTTGACAATTTGGACGTTATTAATTCTTGGATAAATTAATTCTTGAACTTGTTTTATTGAATTCGTATATCATTGTCATCATCTTCATGTTTATAAAATGTTGAAAGTCATCTGTGGCATGTAGTGCATAGATGGACTTGGTATGATTATGACCAGGGATTATTCGGTATAATCATGACCGTAATGTTACAAATGATGTGGTAAAAGTCATCATTGGCCCGTAGTACATTGATGGACAGTTGTTGGCATGATCATGACCATTAATGAATACACGAATATCCTTGGCCGTAGTGCAGGGGTGATTCGATGATGTGGATTATTTTATTAAGCTGAGTCACAGCGATAACAGTGTTGAAAAACCTTTTAAATCATAAAAGATAGTAGAGTTTATTTTCTACTTGACTCTTTTAATGGATTGCTTGTTCCACTACAGTTAAACTTGATGTCTGTTATATTTTATCAGTTTAACATTGTTGAAGGCTAATGATAATTTATTCTGCATTATCTTAGTCATAATATTTCTTACTGGGCTAGTTGAGCTCACCCTTTCTTTCACTGTTCTCTTCAGGAAATGAGAACGTAGCTGGGGCAAGTCGGGGAACGGAGTGATGGTTCGAATGATAGTATTAGTTAGTAGTCCTCACTATTCTATGTAATAGCGTGTTAATAAATGTAATGAGGACTCCTTTTGAGTATGAATACTCTCTAGAAGATAATATTTGTATTCAAACTCACAGTTTATGTTTTGTCGTATTGTACACGACAGTTGTATTAGTAAGTTGTATTTATATTCTGTACTATGTATCTGACGACCCAAGATGGGTGATGTATACCTATTTTTGGGGGCGTCACACCATTAGTCAAAAACTTGTTGCCTACCCTGAAATCAATTAAATATCGTGTTAGAGAACATAAGGGGTGTAACAAATCCTAAACTATAAAAGTTAAACCACTAAATGAACTAACAGTAAAGCAAATAAAAAAAAATAACAATAAAAATTCCTGGGTTGCCTCCTAGTTAGCGCTTGGTTTATAGTCTTCAGCCTGACTTTCTTCTCTGTTCTAATCAGTTAGGTTGACCGATGTCTTTTCAAGATCAACACAACCCCCATAGTAGTGCTTCAATCTCTGACCGTTAACTTTGAAATTACGCTTGGCATCCGGGTCTTCCACCTCCACAGTTCCGTGAGGATAAACTTTTGTAATGATAAATGGCCCTGACCAACGGGATTTCAACTTTCCTGGAAACAGTTTAAGCCTGGAATTGTATAATAGCACTGTTTGCCCTACTTCAAACTTTCTTTCCAGAATTTTCTCATCATGCCACCTCTTAACCTTTTCTTTATATAACTTCGCGTTCTCGTATGATTGGAGTCTGAATTCATCCATTTGGTTCAATTGTAAGAGGCGCTTCTCTCCCGCAACAGACATATCAAAGTTTAACTTCCGAATTGCCCAATAAGCACTGTGTTCCAGTTCAACTGAAAGATGGTATGCCTTCCCATATACTAACCTGTATGGGGACATCCCTATCGGAGTTTTGTAAGCTGTACGATATGCCCATAAAGCATCATCCAACTTACTAGCCCAATCTTTCTGATTAGGGTTCACTATCTTCTCGAGGATTCGTTTTACTTCTCGGTTAGATACCTCGGCTTGACCACTTGTTTGTGGATGGTAAGCAGTAGCTATCTTATGAGTGACTCCGTACTTAGCGAGAATTGCAGAGAACTGCTTATTACAGAAGTGCGTGCCTTCATCACTAATGATTGCACGAGGAGTGCCGAATCTAGAGAAAATATTCTTCCGAATGAACTTAACCACAACCTTAGCATCAGTGGTGGGCGATGTTATAGCTTCTACCCACTTCAAAATGTAGTCAACTGCTAAAAGTGTATAGGAGTTGCTAAAAGATGATGGAAATGGTCCCATGAAGTCGATGCCCCAAACATCAAACAATTCGACTTCTAAGATCATGTTTGGTGGCATCTCTTGTCGCTTTGATATATTACCCACTCTTTGGCATCTGTCACATTTCAATGAAAACACACGGGCATCCTTGAAGAGTGTTGGCCAGAAGAATCCACATTGAAGCACCTTAGCTGCCGTTATTTCTCTTGCAAAATGTCCACCATAGTCAGATGCATGACATTGGTAGAGAATATTCTCCATTTTAACTTCCGGAACACACCTTTTTATTACTTGATCTCCACAATGTTTAAATAAAAATGGCTCATCCCATAAATACTGTTTCACATCATGGAGAAATTTCTTCTTCTATTGACTTGTCAAATCTGGCTGAAACACCTTACTCACAGTGAAATTCACATAATCTGTATACCAAGGTGTATCCATCCTTACCGCAAACAGTTGTTCATCCGGGAAAAATTCATTGATCACTGTTGTGTCATCTTTTTTTAGTTCTGCATTCTCTAATCGTGATAAATGATCAGCAACCTGATTTTCTATTCTTTTTCGGTCCTGGATCTCCAAGTCAAACTCTTGTAGCAATAATACCCATCTAATTAATCTTGGCTTCGCATCCTTCTTTGCTATTAAGTACTTAATTGCTGAGTGATCTGTAAACACGATCACTTTTGTCCCAATCAAATATGAGCGAAATTTATCAAATGCATAAACAACTGCTAATAGCTCCTTCTCGGTAGTGGTATAATTCAGTTGGGCATCCGTTAACGTCTTACTAGCATAGTATACAACGTGAAAAATTTTATCCTTTCGTTGGCCAAGAACTGCGCCAATCGCAAAGTCGCTAGCATCACACATTAATTCGAACGGGATACTCCAATCTGGCGCTATGATTACAGGTGCGGTAACTAGTTTCTTCTTCAACACATCAAAAGCTTCAAGGCATGCTCGATCAAAGTTGAATGGTACATCCTTCTCCAAAAGATTGCAAGTGGTTTCGTGATTTTGGAGAAGTCTTTTATAAATCGTCTATAGAAACCATCGTGTCCCAAAAAACTTCGAATACCCTTTACTGAAATAGGTGGTGGAAGGCTCTCGATGGTTTCGATCTTAGCTCTATCAACCTCAATTCCTTTTGATGACACTCGATGACCCAAGATTATCCCCTCTTGCACCATAAAATGACATTTCTCCCAGTTTAAAACCAAATTCATTTACATACACCGTTTGAGCACGAGAGTGAGATTTTCCAAACAATAATCAAACGAATCCCCAAAAATTGAAAAATCATCCATAAATACCTCGAGATTTTGTCCGACCATATCGGAGAAAATAGCCATCATACACCGTTAAAATGTCGCCGGCGCATTACATAATCCAAAAGACATTCTGCGAAAAGCAAAGGTACCATATGGGCATGTGAATGTCGTCTTCTCCTGATCCTCGGGTGCAATGGCAATCTGGTTATAACCTAAGTATCCATCCAAAAGGCAAATACAATCTGGTTATAACCTGAGTATCCATCCAAAAGCATTCTTGAAGCATTAGTTTTAATATGTAAGCTATTAGACATCATTTTAGACTCTAAATTACAGCTAGCATACCTTGACACTATAACCGTCCTCATATTAGCATTTTATCAAAAAGTGGGTAAATTATATATCACCAGTGGGTAAACCCCACTTATATTATACCCCACATAACCTCACACACAGAACAAAAAACAGCAACCAATAACATTAATAGAAACAGATGAAAATTCTCAGCACACAACTCCAACAACCAAAGCAGTAATATAAACAAATATTTTTCATACTAGTCCATGAAAGAAAACTGAAAATGCCTTGTGGCTAAGTAGTCTTGTGTAAGAAAATAGGAGAAAGAAGTCTTGTGGCTAAGTAGTAGATGATATTGCTAGTACGAAGGAGGTACAATTAAGGATAAGTAAATGTAATGAAATGACCCGGGTCAAATCCCAAGTGACTTGGGTGTTATATGCCATGCGAGTTCTCTATTAGTATTCTACAAACAGTTGAGTTTTTATGAAGAGCTCAGTGATAGGTTCTTAGTTTTCATACTAATGTGTTGGAACTAGCTTATTTTACTAATACCCAATTAGGGGGGTGGGGGTGGTATTTTTAGTTTATTCTCCTAATACTAACACTACAAGAAAACCGCCTATTTCGACTGACGTATCATCGACGGATTAAATTCTGTCGAAATAGGATTATGTCCAAGGGAATAATGTGTCAGATATAAGTCCCTCGGAAATACATTAATTAGGACGAAATTCAGTCGAACTTAGTCCTCCCCAGTTGGCACCAAGTTTGGCGCCATCGCGAAAAGTAATTTCGACGAAAAAGCATTAATTCCAAGAGACTTTACGTCGAACTTAAACTATTTCCGAGAGATGTATGTCCGACGGACATTCCGTCGGAGATAAAAATAAAAACCTTTCACCTTCTGCCTTTTCATTTCAGACGCTCGTTTAATTTATCTCTCTCACTCCTCCTCGATCTCATCCTCATCGCCCCTACCCTCTCTCATTCTCTCAGTCTCAGTCGATCTCCTTCCCTCTCTCATCCTCCCCGCCCCCACACCGGTCCCCTCAGTACTCTCCTTCCCTCTCTCATCCTCCCCACCCCACCCCACCCATCCGGTCACCGCTGGTCCCCCGCCACCCCTTTTCCCCTGCCACCGTGCGTTCGCCTCTCTCTTTCTCTCTCTCTTCACCACTCTCTGCACTCAGCCCCACTGCCGGCCACCCTTCCACACAGCGCCACTGCCGGCGACCCTCCCTTACACAGTCGACGACTCGCGTTCTGGCGGGGTTGGACTCTGCTTTCTCCTTCTCCTCCTTTAACCAGTTTTCAAACTAGCTAAGGCATAAGGTTAGTAATGGTTTATTTGTATAACTAGGTATAATTTTCTGCCCTATATTATGCATATTACACCGAAATTGGTACTATATATATATATATATATATATATATATATATATATGATGATAATTACTGCTACTATATTTATTTCGGATTCATTGCTGAAATTGGGACTTAAGTGTTAATTGTCAATATAAGGGTTATTATTTGTGTTCTGTCGAAATGGGTTATTTGTGTTCTGCCGAAATGGGTTATATCTATTTGTGTTCTGCTGAAATTATAAGGGTTATTATTTGTGTTAATTGCCTAAATGTTGTGAAAATTGGGTTGCCAAAATTGTGTTATGCCTAACTGTTATGCAAACTGCTGTGCAAATTGGGATTGCAGCTTATGTTGTAGCTTCTGTTTAGTGTATAGCATCTGGTAAATGTTTCAATTTGTTTTTCTGTATGCAATTACACATGATATTTTCGATGGAATTTCTGACTGAATTTCTGTCAGAAGTCTTCAATTGCAAATTTTGTGGGCCCATGTAACTATTTAAATATGTTACTTAATTAATTTTCCAATACTAAAATAACCTAGTTTATAGTAATATTTACTTAGTTTTGTACTACTAAATAAAATAAAATAATATTATAAATAATATAAACATAAATAAAATAATATAAGATAATATAATATAAAATAATATAATTAAATAACATAAGATAAGATAATTTAAGATAAAATGAAATGAAATAAAATAAAATAATTAAATTAAAATAAAATAATTGTTCCTAAATGAAATAACTTAAATTATATCTAATAAATAAATAAAATACATTAAATAATATAATATAATATAATATGAGTAATAATAAAATAAAATAAAATAAAATACAAAATAATAATAATAAATTATAATAATTTAAATTTAATAAAATATAATGAAAAAAAATAAATAAAATTTAATTTAATAAAAAATATTTTAAAATATATAATATAATACAAATAAAATAAAATCCAATAAAACATAAAATAAAATAAAAATAATAGAATAAAATATAATTTAATTTAATTTAATTAAAATAATTTAAATTAAATTTAATAACGAATTTAGTAAAAAAATTTAAAAACTATATAACATAATACAAGATAAATTAATTAGAAACTCGTTTGACAAGTAGGAGTGAATGTTGAACAGTACGTAGTCTCTATAGATTTCAAATAACAATTCTCATAAACTAGGTACCCCTTACTTAGTTTATCATTAATTGGAAAAATAAATTAAGTAGCTAGGAGTGAATGTCGAACAGCAGTAGTCTCTATAGATTCCAAATAACAATTCTCATAAACTAAGTACCACTTACTTAGTTTATCATTGACAAAATAAACTAAGTAGGAGTGAATGTCGAATAGTAGTCTCTATAGATTCCAAATAATAATTCTCATAAACTAAGTACCACTTACTTAGTTTATTATCATTGGCAAAATAAACTAAGTAGTATTTTCTTAGTTTGCCACAATTTTCAATTTATAAATGCAATAATACTCTCCCTACATATATTTACTCTTTCTTGTATGCAGGTTTCGACATAGCAGTTGCAGCTAATAGTACTCCAACCGGTTCCTCGGCAACAATTAAAAAAAAAGGGGTCGTAGTTCCTGTTTGTGTCCTATACACGAATAATAAAGGTAATTGAATTACTGCAGACATTCCTCACTGTTCCATCATAATAGATGGCAACATCCGAAAGGAGTGCCAGTAAGTTATTGAACAAAGTTCTAGGTTAAGCAACCCTCTAAATGAGCGAACGATCACTTCTCTCATAGGATTGAATCATCTCCCCATATGGGTCCAATCCATGATATAAACAGCTTCTCACCACTCCGAATTCCTCATATGGGTAGTTCTCACAGAACGTCTCGATCACCTCTTGTATGAGAACTATCCATTTGAGGAATTCTGAGTGGTGAGAATCTGTCTATATCATGAATTGGACCCATATGGGGAGATGATTCATTCCTAGCAGAGAAGTGATTGTTCGTTCATCTAGAAGGTTGCTTAAGCTGAAACTTTGTTCAATAGCTTAATGGAACTCCTTCGGGATGTTGTCATCTGTTATGATGGAACAGTGAGGAATGTTTGCAGTAATTGACTTAACTTTATTATTCGAGTATAGGACACAACAGGAACTACGACCCTTTTTTTTACCGGTTGCCGACTCAAGTAGAGATTCCACATAACAATTCTCATAAACTAAGTAGCATTTGTGTAGTTTGCCACAATTTTCAATAAACTAAGTAGCATTTTCAATTATATATGTACTATACTTTAAAACTTAGAAACCCGTTTGACATACACTCAATAGGGGTGAATGTCGAACAGTCTCCAGTTTGGGACTGTTATTGGATGTAATGTCTCTCACTTAGGCCGGTGCAAATACGAAACGGTACATTTTTTGTTATTTTGAGGATTAATCGACTGTTACCTCTATATATTCTCCGATTGCATACTTAGATTAAGTTATCTTAGTCTATTTCGTGTGCTTGGAGACCATGGGGAGGTGCTGCCGAAATTTTCTTGAAACTCATGAAACGTACTCAACGTGTTTGCACTAGTGACAAGACGCATCCAATAACGGGTTAGTGGTTGGTCAACTCACGGGAAGCTGTCCTGTCCAGTGTGTATGGGGGATGTGCAAGGCAACCAGTTGCAGCATGGGCAGAAATGTAGTTTCTTTAGAACGGCTCGTAGATTCTTGCCGCTTGATCACAATTATAGAAATATGTCTGCACAGTTCAACAGAAAGATAGAGAAGAAGGGGGTTGTTGGTCGGCTGTCGGGTAGTGAGGTCTTGGGCTGGTTGAATCAACTTGATTTTCCTTTGTCGGGGAAAGAACACTGTAAATTGAGAGCAACCGGGTACGGGAAGACTCATAATTGGACACACTTGCCTATATGGTTTGAGTTGTCGTATTGGGGCACACTTTCAATTCGTCATTGTATTGATGTCACGCATATTGAAAAGAATGTTTTCGAGAACTTGTTTTACACCGTGTTAGATGCGAGTGGTAAAACTAAAGACAATGACAATGCTCAAAAAGATTTGGAGGCATTGAACATTAGGCAAGAATTGTGACTTCGCCCTAACACTACGAAACCTAAAGATCCATTTTGTCTTACTAAGCAACAAGTTGAAGACGTTTGTAAGTGGGTTAGTGAGTTGAAGC
Organism: Panax notoginseng; assembly: GCA_016801055.1. Lineage (NCBI taxonomy): Eukaryota > Viridiplantae > Streptophyta > Magnoliopsida > Apiales > Araliaceae > Panax > Panax notoginseng. Next base: position 223,542,739 of record CM029012.1, on the reverse strand, counting down.
TCCCAGATGGATATGCGTCGAACATAACACGTTGTTATAAGGTTGAGCAATTGAAATTTTTTGGATTCAAGAGTCACGATTGTCATGTATTCATACAGAAGTTGATTCCAATTGCATTTCGTGAGATGTTACTCAAAAAAGTTCTGGATGAATTGACCGAACTGTCAAATTTCTTTTGAGATATTTGCTCAACTATAATTAAGTATAGTGATGTCGAGCAGATGGAGAAGAATATTGTGCTTACCATGTGCAAGCTTGAAATGATCTTCCCTCTAGGTTTTTTTGACTCGATGGAACATCTGCCTATTCATCTGTCGTATGAACTCAAACTTGGAGGACCAGTGCAATATCGGTGGATGTATCCTTTTGAGAGGTAATATATAAACTGTTAATTGCTCTATCTTGATCATATTATTAATACTTCAATTTGTCTGCATATTATTTATCGTAGGTATATGCGCCGATTAAAACAAAAGGTCAGGAACAAAGCTCGTGTAGAGGGTTCTATTGCTGAACGATATACAGAAGAAGAGCTTGTCAACTTTTGCTCATTGTATTTTGACGACGTTGTCTCAACGAAGCACAACCGTTTAGGAAGGAATGAGGTTGTTGGTCCAATGACTCATGCTGATGATGAGTTAGCTGTATTCACGTATCCGGCTAAACCATTTGGCCCTGAGACGCTGACTTACTTAAGCGACAAAGAGTTCAAGATTGTATCTACATACGTGCTTCTAAATATGCCCGAAGTATCATCATACATCACGTAAGTCTAAGCTTAATTGCTCTAGTTAGTACAATTTACAAGTGTAGTCATCTCTATATATGTTAAAGACATTTTACTAATATCGCAGTTCATTCAAAGAGGAAGCGTATTCTTTTAACCCAACTTTTACTGCAGCAGAATTGGAAACATTCACTAATGCTAATTTCCAGTAGTGGTTTAAGAAAAGGGTTGAAGCGGAGAATATTTCTGAGCATTTTATAGATGTCATCCAAGGACCTTACAAAGTTGTTAGTTCTTTTCCTGGTTGCATCGTGAATGGGTACAAATTTAGAGTCGATGACTTGCATGAACTCACATCAGTCAATTCTGGGGTTGTGGTTTTAGGAAGCTACTACCAAGATTCTGAGTCCAATTACTATGGTCGTTTACAGGATGTAGTTGTGCTCAATTATCACGGCGGCAAAAAGGTAGTTACATTTAAGTGTAGCTGGTTTGATACTGAAAAGGGGGTTAAAGTTGATCGTAATAAAATCAAAACCGTGGATATCATGTCAGTGTTAAAGTCTGATGACATGTACGTGTTAGCAAGTCAAGTGACTCAAGTGTATTATGCTCCTAATGTCGTAAATACTCGAAGCCCCTAGTACACAGTAGTCACTACTAAAACACGCTCATTTAATGCTGATAACATGTTTGGTATGGATGAGGCGTTGCAAGAAGATGTGAGCAACCCATTGGCCGTAGTGTTCCATGCTGAAGATGTGGTGAGTATTGATGTCATTGACATACCTAATGATGAGGATGTCGAGGCCAACGTACACATGAATGATTATGTAGTCGTTGAGGATGATAACAATGACGAAACTGATCTCGAAACTGAGGATGAGGAAGATACCGAATCCGAGAATGATATACACGTTGATTCTGATGGGTTTGATGACGTGCGTAATTAAAAATGAGCATTTATTTTAGTACTTACCTCATATTGTTAAACCTTACATATTCGTAATCTACCAATTTTGTTATTGCAGTAGGATATTCATGGCTAGACATAGTGGTGGAGGTCGCCGAGGTGGTGGGCGATCTGGTACTGGAGACGGTAGCCACGATGGAGGCTCTTCTTCAGGCGCGAGTAAGTTATCTTAACTAGGATTTATATATATCTCAGGCTACATTAATTACAATGATTATTGAAGTACTATGTTAAATACAATTATTACAGATACACCTCATCGACGACACCGACGGACGAACCTCGGTATCTTTGGTCATCCGCCGGCAGTGCCACTTACAGTACCAATGGATGTCGTTTCCCAGCAGTAAGTGTTACTAGATTCGTACTATTTCTATCAGTTATTGCAAAACACAATTCACATAACACATATTGTTATACTTTTTCTGTAGTATACTAGACCCGATGGCTAAGCACACCCTACAGGCGATTTGTTTGACGCATCTCCCGAGAGGGTACATGCGATTCAGTCAGTATACGCGGTACGATGCCACTTTTATGTAGACCGTCTTGCAGGAGTTCCACGTAAGTTAAGCATATTATCACCACATAGTTGTATTGGGATGACGAAATCAATTGTTCTTAATTTTAAATAATCTTTTGTTATAGGTTTATTATCGATTTGACCTGAGCATCTCTCAGTCAGCTGGCGATGCTGTGATTGAGCATCACGTCGCTGCGAATTACTCTAGATGGCTGTATGAGATGCAACAGAAGGCAGCCCGGGAAGTTGTGGACTAGCCCGGGACCACCATCAGAGATCATAGCCCCGCATAGTCTCCGATTTAGCCTGGGAGGCTATGTGTGCGCACTGGGAGGCTGATGACTTCAAGAAAAAGTTCGAGCAGGTGAAGAAGAACCGTGGTCAACTCTGGATAGTACACACTACTGGTTCTCAGTCGTTCGAGGAGGCGAAGACGGTAAGTGCGTTGTATTTAGTTATTTATGTGTCAAGTTCTCACACAAATACTTAAGACCTATTTTATGAATGTTTGTATTAGGTATTGGGGAGGACCTTGGGCTGAGATCCTACCATGCTAGAGTATTGGGATCGAGCCCACACGCCTAAGGACGAGCGTGCTTTATCTCAAGCAGCTTTAGCTAAACGGGTAAAACTCATCTTACTATTTTGCTTTTAATAATATTCAATCATAAATAAAATGAAATAATTAACATACGTATACGGAATACATTACAGGACCGATTTCAGAAGCTTCGGGATGAGCGTATAGCTGAGCTAGAGACTATTAGGAGGGGTTCTGAGCCGTTAGATTCTGCCACCTCTCTTCCCGATATTGTATTAGATTGGGATGAGGTGCTGAGACTATGGGTCGCATCTCAGGATCCCCCTACTAGCAGTAACGACATATATCGAGTTGTGGGTCTGCCGAGGATACCCGCATATACACTTCCTGGAGGTAATATTTTTTTATGTTTCACAAATTTATCTGAATTTATCACATTATATAAATTATTATTAGTAATCAAATTTGTATCTCTTTATAGACTCCAGCCAGCGCCAGCGACCGAGAGCACATGTCAGACCATCTCATACGGGCACTGGCTTGGATGATGATATCTTTCGGCGGCTGATAGGGGCCGTGTCGGATAGGTTAAATACCGATCCGATCTTTCAGCGTCAGCAGTTGCCTTCCAGTTCTCGTCTTCACCAGATTGCTCAGGATATTATAACAGGGGCCTCTGCAGAGAGTACGGGATTACCTCGGGAGTAGTTCGACGCTTGGAGCATCGAGATGCTCCGGATGGTGATTACCCTCTTGGAGGAGGCTTTTCGTCTGCCCCCACCTACTCAGGTATTCTTATTGTTTATATTTTTCAATTATGGCTAGTTTGTTAATTCTCACACACACACACACACACACACACACACACACACACACACACACATATATATATATATATATATATATATATATATATATATACGAACTAATGATTAATATTTTTGATTCTATCAACAGGGTGGCGATGGCGAGCAGGCTGGCGATGATGAGCAGGAGCACGAGGCTGATTTCCATACACCAGAGCAGCATCGTTCACCTCCGCCCGATGATGATACTTTTACTAGTTTATAGTTCATTTGTATATATTCATGATATTGTAGAACTTTTGTATATATTGTATTGTCTAATTGCGTCCGTACAACTATTGTAAATTATATTGTTTAACATTTATGGAACATTATCTTATATTTGTAACTGGTTAGCTTATAATACGTTTTGGTGGATATTTAAATGTGAATGTGAATGATAATGAGTTGAAGATTACGTTTTAGTGCTACATTGCATATTTGAATGTGAGATACAGGTTTATATTACTGTGTATTGGGTTGTGACAGGTTACAAGTACATTAATGGGTTTAAACACCTGGAAATTGAACTTTTAAAATCTGTATTTTAAAAAAATAGTTAATTCCGACGGAATAGGGTATTTGCGACGGAACGTCCCTCGGCGATAACAAATAACCAATTTTTTATAAATACCAGAATATTCTAATTTCAGTCGTAAATACTCTATCTTCGACGTAATGTATCCGTCGTAAATAAACTATGTCCGACGTAAAGTCCATCGAACTTAATAAGTAGTCATTTTATATGAATATTGGGTTATTTTACTTTTCAGTCGAAAATAAGATACGTCCGAGGGAACAATTCTGTCGAAAATAGGGCCTATTTTATCTGACGGAAAGTTTCGTCCTATATATTCTGTCGAAAATAGTTAATGTTCGACGCAAATCCGTCGGAGATAATTTCGTGGAAGATAAGTAATACTCGACAAAATTTTTGACGGATCTTATTTTCGACGCGATTATTTACGACCGAATTTTGGACGGATATTTTCGTCAGAAATAGAGTTTGTTCGATAGAACAGGCTTATGACCGACGGAATATTCCGTCGAAATTAGCCGGTTTTGTTGTAGTGTAAACTCAATTACCAAAAAATAGCATTTCAGTTTTTGCCTAATGGGTATGACTGACAACGGGTGCCTTAATTTGTCCATACCCAAGTCCCAAACTAGGACTGCATTTGATGAACAGGAAAGTGGTGTAACGTTAACTTTTTCCCAAAAGATTTTACCTAACTTTCAGAGTTCAATTATGTTATCACATTGTCAGTTCCACTCCCATTGTTTATTGTAATTTTTAGTTCAATTTTCGGAGTTCAATTTGCAGCAGTGGAAATTACTTACAACCTTACTTTCCTAAATTTTTATCATGTCAATCCAACACTGCACTAATTAAATTAATGAACATGCACGTGCATGCTTGTTAATAAAACACTGCACTAATTAAATCCAATTCAGTATGTAATCTAATCTAACATAAGATATAAATAGTAGAAATGTAATATTGGGAGAAAGAAATAAAAAATGATATCAGTGCTTGGTGGTGGCGGCGGCGATCCGGTGGCGGTTGCTACCCCTTTCTCCCTCTTCTACTTCTTCTTTTCTCCCCCTTTCTCCCTCTTCTCTATTCTGAGCTCTCCCCCTCTTTTTTTATTCGCCTACTGTGTCGAGCGAATGACCGAAACTGGTAACATTAAGTTTGATCAGCAATCGGTATCTGCGACCGCCTGCGGTCGCTAATTTTTAATGTCATGGACTTATCAGCGACCGCATGCGGTCGCTGTTTGTAAGTAGTCGCACAAAACCTTCACGCCAACATTTCCTGCCAAATTTTGGGAGGGAAATTAATCCTAGAGACCGATTAGTTACCGCATGCAGTCGCTAATAGTATATAGCGACTGGATTAAATCACGGTCGTAGATATTGGTCGCTATTACTAATATCTGCGACCGCCAGTGCGGTCGTTGATACTATTGGTCGCTGATAGGCTTTTTTCTTGTAGTGAGTGATGGAATGGTCAAACTTTCAATTGTATTCAATGATTCTATTAATAATAAGAATAATGATTCTGTTTATATGGTTGACTCAATTTCTTTATGGCATAATAGACTTGCACATGTAGGCTTAAGTACTATGAAAAGAATGGTTAAAAATGGTTTGATATCTTGCAATATAAATGATTTTAAGAAATCTGAGTTATGTGTTAAATCCAAGATGACAAAGAAGCCATTTAAAAGTGTTGAAAGGAATACTAGTTTATTAGAATTATTACATTTTGATGTTTGTGAATTAAATGACATGCTAACTAGAAGTGTCAATAGGTATTTTATAACATTTATTGATAATATTTCTAGATATACTTATGTACATCTGTTAAAACATAAAAATGAGGCATTTAGTGTGTTTAAAAACTATAAAGCAGAAGGTGAGAATCAATTAGGAAAGAAAATTAAAATACTTAGAACTGATAGAGGAGGTGAATACTTTTCTAATGAGTTTAATGCATTTTATGAAGAAAACGACATAATTCATGAATGTACTGCTCCACGAACACCAGAACAAAATAGATTAGCCGAAAGACGTAATAAAACTTATTTGGAAATGGTTAACGCTATGTTATTACATGCTGAATTACCTTTTAATTTGTTGGGTGAAGCTTTACTTGCTGCTTGTCATATACTGAATAGGATTCCTATGAAAAGGAATCATATGTCTCCATATGAGTTATGGAAGGGACGAAAACACAACATAGGATATTTTAAAGTGTGGGGGTGTCTTGCATATTACAAAAATAATGATCCAAAGAGGACCAAGATAGGTCCTAGAGGGATCATATATGCTTTTGTAGGCTATGCATCGCATAGTAAAGCATATCGGCTCTTAAATTTAGAGTCAAATGTCATTATTGAATCCAGAGATGTTAAATTCTTCGAAAAATTATTAACTAAAGGTAATAGGTTTCAAAACCCACCTAGTCGTGAAGCACTAGCTAGGAGAAACATCTTAAGAGATTGTTGAGCAACCTAGTTCACAAATGACTGGTCAGCAATCAAATGAACAAAGGAAAAACAAAAAGGGTATGAGAAGCAAAATCTTTAGGTCCGAATGAGATCGACTTTCAACATATTTCTTTTTACCTTGTAGAAGGTAATAGAGATAAATTTATGAGAATGATCCCTATAGTTCTTCAAGTGGAATATGACCCAAAGACGTTTAAAGAGGATATGGCTTTTAAAGACATATCTTTTTGGAAGGACGCTATAAGAGATGAAATGGATTCTATAATGTCAAACCACACTTGGGAGCTTGTTTGTAAGACCCCAACTTTTATAAATAAAGATAAATTTTCTATAAATATCATTTTTGAATATTATGGAGTTAATTTGATATAATGTTATAGTTGTGGGTAATATTTATAAATTTTACAAAGTACGCAAGTTGTTATATAATATTCGATTGGTCGGAGAATATTCATTTTAACAGGGAATATTCGTACAATGGCACAATCATTGGTGGACCCCACAACGGAATTATTGTCGGATTGAGAAAACGACAAAAATATTTTATTAAAAATAACGGCGGAAGTTTTACCATTGATACTGTTGAACTACTTGGTAGTAAAAGTACAGTAATACGTGTGGTTGCATAGTAGCACACGGTATTGATTATTAATGCTTATGTGAGAAGTCACTCAGTTTGATTCAATTATTGTCAGTTAATAATATGAATTATTTAGCAATAATGACGTTTTGTTTTATTCGTATTATTAACGTAATAAAACAGAAACATCTTTTTATATAAAACAGAATACTTTATTAAAGTTATTCTATAAATAGAATATATTATATTTTATTTAAAAGATTTTTCTTTAAATATGGATCGTCATATTAAAGTCATCAATCTGGACCGTTCATGGATTAGTTACTATGCATTCTATTTTTCTATAAATAGCAGCTCATTCCTTCATTATTTTTTACGAATTCACTGAACTCTAGAGAGAAAAACTATAGAGAGAACCTATAGAGAGAGAGAAGAAGAGTATTCTGCTACTTAACTACTTTCTTATTTCAGCTCTTCTTTAAAACGGTAAGGGGTGTTATTCTTTCTTATTCATGAAGAGAGCTGTTGTTATTCCATTTCTTATTATTCTGGTTGAATAACCTGTATACGCGGTCTACCCTATACTTGGTGACATTCTTCTGTTATTCTGTTGGAACATCCTGTCTGTGTGTTTTACACCGGACCTGGTTCCGTCTTTATTATTATTCTGTTGGAACATCCTGTCTGTGTGTTTTACACCGGACCTGGTTCCGTCTTTATTATTATTCTGTTGGAACATCCTGTCTATGTGTTTTACACCGGACCTGGTTCCGTCTTTATTATTATTCTGTTGGAACATCATGTCTGTGTGTTTTACACCGGACCTGGTTCCGTCTTTATTATTATTCTGTTTAAACATCCTGTCTGTGTGTTTTACACCGGACCTGGTTCCGTCTTTATTATTATTCTGTTGGAATATCCTGTCTATGCGTTTTATGCCGGACCTGGTTCCATTATTTATTATTCTGTTGGAATAACCTGTCTGTACGGTCTATCGCATGCATGGTGATTTCTTTTGTTATTTCATTCTTTATTATACTCAGTTGGTTAAGTTTTGACTTCTATACTCCATGAAATTTGTGGAATATCCTTGATAATTGCGTTTCATCCAGTATCTTTTCATGAAAATATTCTTCTAAGCATTCTTGAATTTTACTCCACAAAGTAGTATCATGTTGACAATTTGGACGTTGTTAATTCTTGGATAAATTAATTCTTGAACTTGTTTTATTGAATTCTTATATTATTGTCATCATCCTCATGTTTATAAAATGTTGAAAGTTATTTGTGGCCTGTAGTGCATAGATGGACTTGGTATGATTATGACCAGGGATTATTCGGTATAATCATGACCGTAATGTTACAAATGATGTGGTAAAAGTCCTCATTGGCTCGTAGTGCGTTGATGGACAGTTGTTGGCATGATCATGACCATTAATGAATACACGAATATCCTTGGCCGTAGTGCAGGGGTGATTCGATGATGTGGATTATTTTATTAAGCTGAGTCCCAGCGATCACAGTGTTAAAAAATCTTTTAAATCATAAAAGATAGTAAAGTTTATTTTCTACTTGACTCTTTTAATGGATTGCTTGTTCCGCTGCAGTTAAACTTAATGTCTATTATATTTTATCAGTTTAACATTATTGAAGGCTAATGATAATTTATTCTGCATTATCTTAGTCATAATATTTCTTACTGGGCTAGTTGAGCTCACCCTTTCTTTCACTGTTCTCTTCAGGAAATGAGAACGTAGCTGGGGCAAGTCGGGGAACGGAGTGATGGTCCGAATGATAGTATTAGTTAGTAGTCCTCACTATTCTATGTAATAGTGTGTTAATAAATGTAATGAGGACTCCTTTTGAGTATGAATACTCTCTAGAAGATAATATTTGTATTCAAACTCACAGTTTATGTTTTGTCGTATTGTACACGACAGTTGTATTAGTAAGTTATATTTGTATTCTGTACTATGTATCTGACGACCCAAGATGGGTGATGTATACCTAATTTTGGGGGCGTCACATTGTTAATTTGCCTTCTGGTTCTAAATCTATTGGCTGAAAGTGGGTGTTTCGTAGAAAATATCATAGTGATGGTGTGACAAACGAAATTTTATAATTTAATTTTAATATTTATTGAATTAAATAAATATTTTTCGATGAATTAATTATTATATTAAATAATTAATGGATGCAGTTGTGATATATTAATTTAATTATATGTGTTATATTTATATGGAGAATATTTATTATTCATGTATGTATTTATGTGAGCTTATTGAATTAAAAGAAATAATTAATAAGCCTAACGTTATTTTAATTAATTTAATAATTAATTAGAGATCTAATAATTTGACATTATTAATAAATGAGAATTTAATTATTTGACTATGTGAATTAATGAGAAATTATTATATTTTATTTAAATTAAATTAAATTAAATAATTGAATTGGGTGTGACTTGATTTAAACTATAGTATAAAAGTTAATTAAATTAAATGGTTTTGAAATCTATTATTGCTTACCAAACAAGGCCCTAAGGGGAGTTGATAGCAGTTACCCATGATTGGGTAACTGACCTCAACGCGTCAGTTGCTTCCTTTATTATACGTCTTCTTCTTCTTCATTTTTTCTAAGTTAACAAGGAAATCACAGAGAGAGAATTAAGAATTTGAGGGAATTGTGAGTTGTGTGATCGATTGAGAAGGTTTCATCTCTCCTATCTACACTACGCTGTGAGTAAATTCTTCAACCCATTATTATTTACGTTGTTAAATTTTTATAATATGGCTCTCAATTTTTTTGTAAAATCTCTGTAGTTGGAGATTGTATTGATTATGTGAATGTATATGTGATAATATGGTAGTATAACTTGTTGTTACTACATATTATAGATTCCCATATCATAAGTTTCATAATATTATAACGTATGTTATTTACAGAGTATAAAATATGGCCATATAGCCCTTATACGTGAATTTAATATTCCAAACATAAATTATTTTGTAAAATTCACACTCATATATGTTTATACATGTTAAAACCAAGAGAACAAAACTTGAATGGATGGATTTGGTATTATAACGAATCCGTGGTGGTAATTTTTATGTTTTGTGTTCAAAACCTACAAGAAAATCAAGAACAGTAAAATTAAATATGTTTATTCTGTTAATTATGTGTTTTAACATGTTAAAATCATGCTAGAAGGGTTAAATAGTGATTATATGTGTAATATAATGTATGGGTATGTCTAAATTCGTGTAGAAATAAATTAAATGGAGGTTTTAGACATGTTTTGCAATTTTTCGCGAATTGCAGAATAGTTACTGGTTCGCGGCGCCAGTACTGTGCCTTAATACCCGCGCCGCAGCGCCACCGCGCTGCAGCGCCACCGCGCCGCAGCGCCGAAAGTAAGTACAACAGTGGCGCCGCAACGCCACTCTCCAGAATGTTCAGAAACGAAATTTTTTAAGTGTTCAAGTTCGTGAATGTGATGTTAACCTAAATTAATGAACATAGAAGTATGTTAGAAGTAAAATGAGATGTTAAATTAGATTCTTAACACGTCAATAACATAATTGCATGTGGATTGAATTATTGAATGCATAATTAGCTTATTAATTGTGAAGTGTAAATTGTATGTCAATAAGTATGATAAATTGACTAAGTATAGTCATAACCAGAGTTTAGACCAAAGAATGAGCTTATGTTGATTAGTTATGTTATTATTAACTGGTATTATAAATGTAAATGATATGTAGGATTTAAATCAAGGAACGAGTTTAATTAAAGTATAATCTACGCACGAGGCAAGTTTTCCTAACCCTACTTGTTATCGTTATATAAGTGATGAATTCACCTTTCCACATTGAGCAAGTTCTCATTATTATTGATCAAGTCTGTTTTGTTATATTAAAGTCAATTAATCTTTCAAGCATGATGCTGTTATACAATACTTATTCTATTGTATACCTTTTGAGATTTTATTCAATTTAAATATTTAGTTACTGTTAAACCTTGTTAGACTAGTGAACCCTTAATGATTCGACTAGTCCATAGTTGATGAGCGTTCTAAATTTCAGAACCCTTGATGAATTATCCAAACCAAACTTCCTTTGGTGCGGACTCAAATGTCAAACTGAGATGAACAACCCTGTATAGGGGATTACTTATACGTTAGTGTTAAGATATTGTGCACAGTATGGTACTAAGGGCTGATCCCCCTAAGTACGAGAAGAAGAGTCCATAGTCTTAATACTGTTAAAGGTTTCAAGTATAACCCTTGATAACCTAGGACATAGTTCAAGGTCTTATGACCCTCAGATTTCTTTTGATTCTTGTTATTCATTCTTGATTCAAAAGTTGAGCTTTATTTCAGAAGTCTTTGATTCACTCGCATGTTATTATATTGTTACTTTCATTATTATACTTGTGGGCAATTGTGCTCACTCTTGCGAATAATAACATTATAGTTAAGAACGAAAGAACAGACGAACCTTCTACTAGCAAAGGCAAGAGCAAGATTAACAAGTGATGAAGACTTGTTATTTATGTGATGTTGAATTTATGTGTTAAGACTTATGTTAATGTTGTTTAAGACTTATTATTTGTTTATGTTTCCGCACAGATGTTTAAGGTTCGTATGACCTGGGATTGTATTTATTATTCAGATGTTATAACCCCATAAGGGGAGGATTTATTTCTATCTATTGCATGGTTTGCATTTATTATGGGTAGATAGATATATGATGTTTGTATAGTGAACACCAAATCATGTGGGAATGGAAGTACCCGAATTTGGGGGTGTCACAGGTTGGTATCAAAGTTGTAGGTTATGAACCTTAGGTGGGAGAACAACCTTAGGTAATAGCCTTATAGGAAGAACATAGTGAAGGAAAACTCTTATCGAGTTCTAAGAGATGAATTTCTTAATTCATTGAAGATAATAAAAGACTTTATGTGCTTATGTGTTAAATTATGTGCTCACTAGAACGACTTAGTAACTAAAACTTAAAACTATGTTGTCAGGATGTCAGATGTTGGAGGAGCTAGTCGAGCTGGGGAGGAGGAACCCCAAGTGCCTATTGAGGAGGAGCCCCGAGACATTCATGTTGTCAGGGAGCAGTTGATACAGAGGGAGCCATCTCCGTTGATCACTGTTGTTGGTCAGGATCATGAGCCTGAGACTGATCCAGAGGAGGATCCTGAGGAGGAAGAGGAAGAGGAAGAAGTGGAGTTCCCACCGAACTACATTGATGCTGAGATGTACGATAAGCTATATGACCATAACGTATAGTTAAGTGACACTGTCCAGGATTTGACTGAGCGGACGATTATTCAGCAGATTACCATCGAGCAGAAGGATAGGGAGATTGTGACTCTTCACACACGTGTGGAAAACGTGGAGTGGGATTTAGTTCACGAGAAGGGTCAAACCGAGGAGAAGTCCAAAGAAATAGAGAAGTTAAAGAAGGAACTGAAGGAAAGCTCAGAGAGGCTGATCATAGCAGAGGAGGGCTGGGTAAGAGAATCACGTCGTACTGATCTTGCAGAAAGGGATTGTCATGTAAAGAAGGCTAAGCTTGGGGAGACATACTCTACACTTAATAATGCAATGGATGAAGCCCAGGATTGAGTTTTAAGGTACCCAATCCAGTTTAAAGGTCTACCATCATACATGCTGGATCGTAGAACGATGTCTCGCATCATGGAAGAGGAACGTAGCAAGGCTATTCGGCACCTTAACAGGCAGTGATAGTATTTGTTTAATTATGTGAAAAACTTATCTAGTTTTTAGATGTAAATTCAGACGTGTTTATGAACGAATGAATAGTTTAATGTTTTAAATCCTGTAGATTCTTTATCTTGGAATAGTTGATGTAAATAGCAGTGATGCTATCGTTTAATGTTAAAACTTTTGATTTGAATAAATATATCAAGTTGTTTGAGATAATGTATTAAGTGATTATGACAAATTATTGAGTAATGCCCCAACTATTTAGAGAAATAAACAAAGATCTAATAAGCGTATATTCTTAACAGAAATATGCCGCCGAGAAGAAGACAAAATCGTCAACCAGCTCAGGAAGAATCAACGAATAACAACAATAACGCCTATGCTAATCCCGTCCAACAATTAGTGAACTTACTAACTGGAGCAATGAATAATTAACCTCAAGCTCCACCGAATACAACCTTCAAAGATTTCAAGGCGGTGGTACCGCCAGAGTTTAAAGGTTCCATGAACCCGATCGAAGCTCAGACTTGGGTTATGGAGATGGAGAAAGTTTTTGAGGTCGCAAGAGTCAGAAAAGACTAGAAGACCGCTTTTGCAACGTTTATACTGAAATTTGAAGCCAGTTTTGGTGGCAAGTAGACAAGGTCCGTGGAGGAGAACGTATGATTACCTGGGAAAGGTTCAAGGAGATGTTTTTCGAGATGTATTTCCCGACTACCTCGCAGAACCAATTAAAGCAGGGGAATATGTCCGTATCAGATTATGCTGCTAGATTCAACGAATTGGCAAGGTTCGCCACGTATCAAGTGTACACGGACGAGAGAAAAACAAGAAGGTTCAAACAAGGACTAAAGCCTTGGCTGTATAGTAAGGTATCGATATTTCAGTTGAAGACATTCGCCGGGGTACTAGAGAAAGCCATACTTGCTGAAGGAGGAAGCGATGCGGTAACCAAATACAATCAGGATCAGAAGAAGAAGAAGAATGAAAGTGAAGGAAATAAAAAGGCTAGTGGAAGTAATACGGGAGGAGGTAATAATAATCAGAAGAGAAGGTGGTCTGACAACACATCAACCGAAAACTAACAAGAAGGTCAGAAGAAAAGGATTGAAGCGTGTTCGACCTGCGGGAAAACTCATTTGGGAGTATGTATGAAGGGTAAACGTGTGTGCTATAATTGTGGTCAGGAAGGCCACATAGCACCTAACTGTCTTAACCCAAGGAAGGGTGCCTGCTTCACTTGTGGTTCAAAGGATCATTTGGCAAGAGACTGTCCTAAGAAAGGATCTGGAGGGGCAGGATCAGGAGGAAACCGGGGAAATAGCAGTGGAAGCACTCTGACCATCACAGGACCAACCGTAACTAACCGACCGACCGCCAGGACTTTTAATATGACGGTGCAGGATGCAGTGCAGTCGCGGGATATGGTGTCAGATATCATTCCGATCAATAGAGTTAATGCTTACGTATTATTTGATTCGGGTGCTACTTGTTCATTTATATCCGATGACTTTACTAAGAATTTAGAATTGCCTAAGGATGAGTTAGAATACCCCAAGAACATAGAAATCACGAATAGAAAAATAATCCCTGTTAAGTACGTGCATAAGAACTGTAGAGTGGATATTAAGGGTAATATCATGAACGTAGATCTTATCCCTATTCGACTTGGGGATTTTGACGTTATCTTGGGAATGGACTGGTTATTCAATTACGGGATGGTAATTGATTGCCAAAAGAAGCATATTAACCTTATGACTTCGTCAAAGGTTGTGTTTTATGGTAGCAAGTCACCTAGACAAACGAGTTGTCTGACGATGATGCAGGCCAGGAAGTTGTTACGACAAGGATGTGTAGGATATTTAGCTTACATAGTCGACAGTCGTAAAGAGAATTCGAAAGTAGATGAGATACCAGTAGTGAGAGACTTCGCCGACGTATTTCCAGACGATTTACCAGGACTTTCGCTAGATAGAGAGGTCGAATTTGTGATCAATTTGGCTCCAAAAATGACTCCAATATCGAAGGCACCGTACCGAATGGCGCCGGTAGAAATGAAAGAATTGATGGTACAATTACAAGAATTATTGGACAAGAAGTACATTCAATCGAGTGTATCGCCGTGGGGAGCGTCGGTGTTGTTTGTAAAGAAGAAGGACGGAACGATGCGACTTTGCATCGATTATAGAGAATTGAATAAGGTCACAATTAAGAATAGATATCCATTACCAAGGATCGATGATTTATTTAATTAATTAAAGGGAGCAAAATACTTTTCCAAGATAGATTTGAGGATTGGTTATCATCAATTGAAGGTGAGACCAGAGGATGTACCGAAGACAGCGTTCAGAACACGATATTGTGACACCCCCAAATCTGGGTTACCTGACCCCCGAGTTTGGTGTTCACGATCCACAATATAATACCATTTATCTACCCATTCATATATAAATAGGAATACATAAGCTTCATTAAATTATATAGTTAATACATTACCCCAGGTTCTCTAACCTTAATATTACAAACATACCCTTTAGTTATACAAAAAGGGTTCACAAATACAACATAATAGTAATGTTATTCATAACTAATTAATCACTATGTCTTCTCCCTTGTTCTTCACAGCACCTTCTGCCACTTCTTCCCTAGCCGAAAAGTTTTATTTATCAAGGGTGAGCAACAAATTTACCCCGCAAGTTAAGATATACAATGAATGTATAAGTATCAGAATAATAGACTATCTATTTTGATAGAATGACACCAAAGTTCGGGGAACTTTGAATTAGTTGAACAATGCGTTAATCAATAACAAGGCTTCTCCCTTTCTATGCAACACAATATTATAATAATGAAAGAGTACAACGCTTTCAAGTTTCTACGATATTCTATTGAATAAACAAGAATCAATTCTGCGTAATAACAAAGTGGAATATTTTCCAGATTTATGCTGAGTGATCTCACCAGATCTTTGAACTTATTTTCTCGGGTATCTATCAAAGATTTACTTTGATACATACTCAAACGTATCAGATAACCATAAAGATTAAATCATACCTCTCTGCAAGTATAACAAGTGATCAGCTTTATTATACCCTATATTATGCATAATACTTAACAGCGCGCAATGGTCGAATATACGACCCAAAATGTTCCCTTTATATAAAAGGTTGTTCTTCTCAGTCTCAGAATCAAGATTTTTGATTTAACAACGAAATACTGTGATTTTAAATTCTATCTACTTATTGATCTAGCCGAAACAATTGGCATCGATCTATCAATAACAATTGATTTCTCTTCTCGTATTTATCAAGTTCTAACAAATGTTCGTCTAGCCAGAATAATTAGCTAAGACATTTCTCAATATAATTTGACAATAAACAGGAATTATCTGTACTGTCAATATTAGTTTCTACAAATATAAATATCCAACAACAGTAATTCTACGAATATATATTTTTTGAATCAGTAATTCAATTTGAATTATTAATCATGCACTAACTACGAATAATCAACAATAACTTCCCTGGACATGGCATAATTATTATTAATTAACCATAATAACTGAATGAATATAACTCAAGGTTGAGTTAAGAAACTTGCCTTCTGCGTTGATTACAGCTACACAATATAATTAATTGCGTTCGTAAGACCTTTAACCAATAATATCGGTCTCACAATTAGCACACTATTTTATAACACGTAATACTGTAATTTACAGTCAAACTTCTCCTAGGCACATTACCACATAGCCACA
This sequence comes from Panax notoginseng, assembly GCA_016801055.1. Taxonomy (NCBI): domain Eukaryota; kingdom Viridiplantae; phylum Streptophyta; class Magnoliopsida; order Apiales; family Araliaceae; genus Panax; species Panax notoginseng. The sequence continues at coordinate 223,526,039 of CM029012.1, read as the reverse complement.
TTAGTGTTTATAACCTATATAAACACTTATCAAGTCTAACTAGTTCAGTCTGGTTGGATTTTGGTCTCATCTCGGTGTTCTGGTCACCCTCTCCGACAATTAACACATTGATTGTCTAACAATCTTAGTCTCTAAGCTTCAATATTATTTTAGATAAGTCAAATATCGTTTATAATATTTTTCGAAAGCTTTTAATAATTTATAAACAATTATTATAATTTATAATAATTTTTCAAACACTTAAATCATTTCTAAATGATTTATTTATCAAATAATCTTATCATTATTAATATTAAAATATTAATAACATACTTGTCAAAATATTAAAGTTATTATTAATAACTTAAAATATTTTTAAATCATTAATATTTTACTTAAATGATTTTTACAATAATAAAAATCATTTTTAAATCATCACCATTAATATCTAAATATTAATGAAATTATTATTCAAATATTAAAAGTCATTAATTATAACTTAAAATATCTTTAAAATATTTTTCTCATTTTTAAATAATTTTTAAATCAATAATATCATTTTTAATTTATTTATTTAATATAATAATTAAATAAATCTAACATCATTAATATTAATATATTAATGAGAATTCTCAAAAAATATTAAAATATATATTTTATAATTCAAAATATTTTCTTACACTTTATTCTTATTTAAAATGATTTTTAATTCAATAAAATCATTTTTATCTTATTTATTTAATTTAATAATTAAATAAATCTAATATCATTAATATTAATTTATTAATGAAAATTCTCTAAAAATATTAAAAGTCACATTTTATAACTCAAAATATTTTTAAATATATTATTCTTATTTAAAATAATTTTTCATAATATTAAATCATTTTTCTCAAATTTATTTAATACACTAATTAAATAAATAAAATACTTTTAATATTTAAATAATTATAAATATTAAAGAAAAATATTCTAATTGGTCAGAAATTATTTTTCATAATTTAAAATCATTTTTGGTAATTTTTAGAATTTATTTCTATTTTTTATTAATTTCCAGAAATTCAGAAAATAAAATAATTAAAACTATCGCTGTTGATTTTTAGCGACAGAAAGCGTCGCTGTTGGTGTTCTTGAGCTCAATAACACTGACAGTCAGTGATCGAGGGTCTTAGTTTGAACACTTGTAATTCTCGGCTTAATCATGTTCTAGGCAATGTTAAACACTAATCATGTAGTGGTTTTGTAACACTACATGAATCAATCATCATCTTAGTCATACAACAAATCATCAAGGTGATCAGGACATGCAAACCTACTGTCAGACGCTACCTAGGTTTTCTGGGTAACCCAGAACCCCAGCCAGCTTCGAGGGTCTACATTTGACCTCCATTAATTCTATGTCCCGGTTGTGACGCCCCCAAAATAGGTCAATTCCATCCGACCTATTCTTAGTCGCCAAATACATGGTACAGAAAATAACTACAACTTTATTACAACAATTGTCGTGCAAAATATAATAACACATATGCTGTGAGTTTGGATACAAATATATACCAAATGTGACTCATGTCCCAACCGTGGACATCACCTCATAATGACACCTTACATAAAGGTATAGTCAAAAACTGTTTTAGAAATTAAAAACCTTTGGGAAGTGCTCAAGGAAACCTTCGTACATGGGAGGTCATGCGTCTAGGTTATGATAGATATCATATGACCACAGAATTATCCTTGGTTGACCCAATAGACATCTTGTATGATAGTGGCAAAACACCCTTTCAACGTTGGGTTCGCCTCACCCTAGTTGATTCACCAAATATAACTACTAAATGATGACCACCGTTCTATTCCCCTGTTATCCCCCGCTCGACTCAGCTACACTTTTATTACCTGAAAGGAATTGTAAAGCAAAGGGGTGAGCACAACTAGCTCAGTAAAGAATATTATGACTAAAGATAAATAAATTATCAATAGTCTTCATCAGTAATAAATCAGAGATTTAGAACATATGGTAGATGATAAAACTTTTCAACCATAGTTGCAGCGGAACGAACAATCCATTAGAAGAGTCAAATAGACCATAAAGTCTATTATCTTCTCCATGTTAAAAGTCCACCAACAACGTTTTAACCCTGTAACATCAATCAACAGTTCATGTCCACAATCATGTGAATAACTCATAATCATAATTGTAGTTCTAAATTCCTTTTCTCATCCAGGGCGAAGATAAATTTCATCACATGTCTTTACCTGAAACATCAAAGATCATGGTTATACCAAATCACAGTTCTTGTTCATAATCATACTAACACATTCATCTTCGCACTACGAGCCAAAGATATTCATCAACAGTTCATCTTTGCACTACATGCCAAAGATATTCATCAATAATTCAACTTTGTACTACGGGCCAAAGATATTCATATCTCAAAGAAATATATAATCATTTCAGAATTTATATAAACAATAATTATAACCATGTTGATCAATTCACCTTTGCACTTAGCTAAAGATATTCAATTATAAATTCAATGGTCACAATTCAACTTTTCACTACTGGACAAAGAGAACCCTAGTCATGATCATACCAATAATCTACCCATCTTTACACTCCAGTGAAAGAGAATTTTAACATCAGGGTTATAAAAATGTTATATATGATAATAAAATCAATATAATCAATACCTAGTTTTAATCTCCAGAGTAATATTCATAAATCAACTATAATTTGGTTAGAAAAAGTAATCAATTTTGTAGTGAATAGTACCCGTGAATAATAACTCGTGAATAGTAACTCATGAATAGTAACTCGTGAATAGTAAATCGTGAATAGTAGCTTGTGAATAGTAACTCCTGAATAGTACCTCGTGAATATTAACTCATGAATAGTAACTCCGACATAAAAAGTTCCAAATTTGATAAAAATTTCCAACCAATATTTTGGCATAATGATATTGAAAAAATAATATCATTTTCGAATAAAATAACATCCCTTACTATCCCTTACCTCAAAAGAACAGTACTTCTGACTGGAATAACGCTGAACGAACTTGTACCGTATAGCAACACTCAAGATATCAAAATACTCACAAGAATACACTCGATAATATAGAGAGAGAAATAGAGAGAAAACTTCAGTTTCTGGTGTGATTTTCAATTCTAACCTAAGCACCCTATTTATAGGAAATTGTTTAGAACACCAAAGCAGAAAATTTAATATAATATTAATATATATATATATATATATATATATATATATATATATATAAATTTTCAAGCCCACCTTTGAAATCAGATCTTAGCATTTCCCACATGCCAATCTTCTAAAAAAAAGGTAAGAAAAACATTTTTCATAAATAAAATATTTAAAACTTCCAAAAATCAATTATTTTGGAACTACAGAACTTCAATAATTCATAATAAATAGTCCTTTTATCAGAAAATTCAAATCTCGCGTTTTTTATAGGAAATTCAATTCTCTACAACTTTGCAGAAGAAAGTTTTTCTAAATTCCAAACAAAAATTGACTGAAATCCACATACGGACGATTTTACAAGCTAAAATCAAATTTCAGTCAAGAAATGGGGTCCACCGACACACAAAACATGTGTTAATCATTTAATGCAACAAAAATACTCTTTCTCCTCATATACTCATATATCCCACATTCATTGTAAAACTATCACCATTATTATATTGTTAAAATATAATAATAAATTTAAATGAATTATTTTATCAGAAAAAGATAAAATATTAATTTTCAACAATTGTCACATTAAAAATTTTCTTCATCTATATCCACATAAAATCAATATTTTTCTCATCATATAAATTAATAATTAATTATTCACAAATAATATTACAGAATCACAATACTGACAACCAGGCAGTTCCCAGGAAAGAGGGGGCTTTCCAATAAGAATTTCTCCTTACTGGCGCGCAATTAGGTGACCAAACCTCTCCTTAGACAGAACTTTCTAGACATTGCCAATAATTCTATCTAATAATATTATTCAAATAATCTGAATTATTGATTTGATAATAAAAAATACTGTGCAGTGACAATTATTAAAACAAAAGTAATGTAAAATATCAACGCAACAATTATTGAATCAAAATAGAATATTGAACAGTAATTACTGTAACAATTATTAAGTAGTGCCTTCTAACGTAAGAATCAATAATTTCAAAAATACTGTGCAATACCGTGTGCTACTGTGCAATTACGCGTATTATTGTATTTTAACCACTGGGTATTTCAACAGTGTTAACGGTAACAACTACGCCGTTAATTATAAAAACTCAATTTTTGTCGTTATCTTCATCCGACTATTTTCCGTTATGGGGTCCACAAATAGCTGCGCCGTCGTACGAATATTCCTCGACAGAAAGAATATTCTACGATCAACGAATATTCCCCGACAATAATGTTTATTTTATAACCACTTGTTTATTTTGAAAAAATTTCACATTTCACCCATTAATTTAACCATTTACTGAATTGTAATTATAAGAAAAATTGAATACTTTTATTTCATAAAATTCGGGGTCTTACAATCTCCCCTCCTTATGAAATTTCGTCCCCGAAATTTACGTACCTGGTATTTTAAAGAGTTGAGAATACCTTACTTTCATTTCAGATTCCATCTTTTCTGTCATCATTATTTCTCAATTGCTCATCTCCTGTATTTCAGATATCATTCTAGAATACAGCTTCAAAAATAAAGGTTAATTTAACAAATTAACATATCACATAATATCCCGATATTATGACTGACCAACAAATAAGCTTAGGTAGGACACACTAGCGAAGGATTTACTCGTCTATCCCCTCCTAGTTCTATTTCCCGATCTCCGCCAGAGACCATATCCCTAAGCTATGATACCAACTGTGACGCCCCCAAAATAGGTCCATTCCATCCGACCTATTCTTAGTCGCCAAATACATGGTACAGAAAATAACTACAACTTTATTACAACAATTGTCGTGCAAAATACAACAACACATATGCTGTGAGTTTAGATACAAATATATACCAAATGTGACTCATGTCCCAACCGTGGACAGCACCTCACAATGACACCTTACATAAAGGTATAGTCAAAAACTGTTTTAGAAATTAAAAACCTTTGGGAAGTGCTCAAGGAAACCTTCGTACATGGGAGGTCATGCGTCTAGGTTATGATAGATATCATATGACCACAGAATTATCCTTGGTTGACCAAATAGACATCTTGTATGATAGTGGCAAAACACCCTTTCAACGTTGGGTTTGCCTCACCCTAGTTGATTCACCAAATATAACTACTAAATGATGACCACCGTTCTATTTCCCTGTTATCCCCCGCTCGACTCAGCTACACTTTTATTACCTGAAAGGAATTGTAAAGCAAAGGGGTGAGCACAACTAGCTCAGTAAAGAATATTATGACTAAAGATAAATAAATTATCAATAGTCTTCATCAGTAATAAATCAGAGATTTAGAACATATGGTAGATGATAAAACTTTTCAACCATAGTTGCAGCGGAACGAACAATCCATTAGAAGAGTCAAATAGACCATAAAGTATATTATCTTCTCCATGTTAAAAGTCCACCAACAACGTTTTAACCCTGTAACATCAATCAACAGTTCCTGTCCACAATCATGTGAATAACTCATAATCATAATTGTAGTTCTAAATTCCTTTTCTCATCCAGGGCGAAGATAAATTTTATCACCTGTCTTTACCTGAAACATCAAAGATCATGATTATACCAAATCACAGTTCTTGTTCATAATCATACTAATAAATTCATCTTTGCACTACGGGCCAAAGATATTCATCAACAGTTCATCTTTGCACTACATGCCAAAGATATTCATCAATAATTCATCTTTGCACTACGGGCCAAAGATATTCATATCTCAAAGAAATATATAATCATTTCAGAATTTATATAAACAATAATTATAACCATGTTGATCAATTCACCTTTACACTTAGCTAAAGATATTCAATTATAAATTCAATGGTCATGATCATACCAGTCACAATTCAACTTTTCACTACTGGGCAAAGAGAACCCTAGTCATGATCATACCAATAATCTACCCATCTTTACACTCCAGTGAAAGAGAATTTCAACATCAGGGTTATAAAAATGTTATATATGATAATAAAATCAATATAATCAATACCTAGTTTTAATCTCCAGAGTAATATTCATAAATCAACTATAATTTGGTTAGAAAAAGAAATCAATTTTGTAGTGAATAGTACCCATGAATAATAACTCGTGAATAGTAACTCATGAATAGTAACTCATGAATAGTAAATCGTGAATAGTAACTCATGAATAGTAGCTTGTGAATAGTAACTCCTGAATAGTAACTCGTGAATATTAACTCATGAATAGTAACTCCGACATAAAAAGTTTCAAATTTGATAAAAATTTCCAACCAATATTTTGGCATAATGATATTGAAGAAATAATATCATTTTCGAATAAAATAACATCCCTTACCTCAAAAGAGCAGTACTTCTGACTGGAATAACGCTGAACGAACTTGCACCGTATAGCAACACTCAAGATATCAAAATACTCACAAGAATACACTCGATAATATAGAGAGATAAATAGAGAGAAAACATCAGTTTCTGGTGTGATTTTCAATTCTAACCTAAGCACCCTATTTATAGGAAATTGCTTAGAACACCAAAGCAGAAAATTTAATATAATATTAATATATTTATATATATATATATATATATATATATATATATATATATATATATATATATATATAAATAAATTTTCAAGCCCACCTTTGAAATCAGATCTTAGCATTTCCCACATGCCAATCTTCTAGAAAAAAGGTAAGAAAAACATTTTTCATAAATAAAATATTTAAAACTTCCAAAAATCAATTATTTTGGAACTATAGAACTTCAATAATTCATAATAAATAGCCCTTTATCAGAAAATTCGAATCTCGTGCTTTTTATAGGAAATTCAATTCTCTACAACTTTGCAGAAGAAAATTTTTCTAAATTCCAAACAAAAATTGACCGAAATCCACATACGGACGATTTTACAAGCTAAAATCAAATTTCAGTCAAGAAATGGGGTCCACCGACACACAAAACATGTGTTAATCATTTAATGCAACAAAAATATTATTTCTCCTCATATACTCATATATCCCACATTCATTGTAAAACTATCACCATTATTATATTATTAAAATATAATAATAAATTTAAATAAATTATTTTATCAGAAAAAGATAAAATATTAATTTTTAACAATTGTCACATTAAAAATTTTCTCCATCTATATCCACATAAAATCAATATTTTTCTCATCATATAAATCAATAATTAATTATTCACAAATAATTTTACAGAATCACAATACTGACAACCAGGCAGTTCCCAGGAAAGAGGGGGCTTTCCAATAAGAATTTCTCCTTACTGGCGCGCAATTAGGTGACCAAACCTCTCCTTAGACAGAACTTTCTAGACATTGTCAATAATTCTATCTAATAATATTATTCAAATAATATGAATTATTGATTTAATAATGAAAAATACTGTGCAGTGACAATTATTAAAACAACAGTAATGTAAAATATCAACGCAACAATTATTGAATCAAAATAGAATATTGAACAGTAATTACTGTAACAATTATTAAGTAGTGCCTTCTTACGTAAGAATCAATAATTTTAAAAATACTGTGCAATACCGTGTGCTACTGTGCAATAACGCGTATTACTGTATTTTAACCACTGGGTATTTCAACAGTGTTAACGGTAACAACTACGCCGTTAATTATAAAAACTCAATTTTTGTCGTTATCTTCATCCGACCGTTTTCTGTTATGGGGTCCACAAATAGCTGCGCCGTCGTACGAATATTCCCCGACAGAAAGAATATTCTACGATCAACGAATATTCCCCGACAACAATGATTATTTTGAAAAATTTTCACATTTCACCCATCAATTTAACCATTTACTGAATTGTAATTATAAGAAAAATTGAATACTTTTATTTCATAAAATTCGAGGTCTTACACCGGTCTTGATTCGTGTTATTTAATGGTTTACACTTAGAGTCCATGTGTCAATGAACATAAATACAACAACATTACAGTTCAACAACCACATACACGCCAGATCCAATCCGGTGAAACGCTGTCAGAAAGCGTGTTCTTCGTGTATCTGGAAAATTCCCAGAAACGCAAATCAATGCAAGTAGCCTACTTTGACCACTTGCTACGGTTGATCTGTTAATTGTTTAAGCGTTCTAAGGCCATGGGTCTAGAGTATAAACAACCGGCTACAATCCAGATCCAACACATAATCAAAACACTAACACTACTGACAGATCAAAGAGCTTAAAGATGTTGTCAGGCGCTGAAAACGAATTTCTGGGTTACCCAGAATTCAGCCGGTCAAGCTCGGTCAACCTACTTTGACCATGAATAACAAGAAATCTGGACATGTAATGGTTATGATTTCACTTCCAGATTACAGTCCTTATGTCAGACAACAGATCCAAAATATCAAACAACAAAAATCATTAACACACACGAATCTGTGGCGCCTGACATTAGCTTGTCAGACCAGAAATTGTGTTCTTGACAGTTTTTGAAAAACTTCAATTTTTACCAACTTTGATGCTATGGATCTATGATAGATCATCATAGATCATCTAAAAACATCTTATAATACTTATATAAACACAAAAAACACAATTTTTACTGAAGCATACAAGATCAAAATAGGTTTTCGGGTTTATACCTCTTTGTTCTAAATCTTGATCTTTGATCTCCAATCTGATCTTGGGTTAGTAATGAGCTATTTATGTGACTGAAACACTTTAAGAATTCGGAGGTTTGGAGAGAAGGTGAGTTGGGGAGAGCTTGAACACAAAATAATCCAAATACTAAACTTTCTCTCTCTCAAATCTCTTATATACCACTTAGATACATTGAATGATCTCATGTAGCTGTCAAATAAGGGCTGAATTCCTGGAGAGTTTGTACCAAAGTCAAATTAATTGGTGAACAACTAAAGTTTTTGCCAATTTTGCAAGTTAACTTACTAAAATAAACAAAAGGGCATTTTGGTCTTTCTCTAAATATTTTTAATGGCAAATTGGACAATAACCAAAATCTTAGGGTTTAGGGTTTGGGTTTGAACCCTTTAGGGTTTAAGGTTTGAACCCTTTAGGGTTTAAGGTTTGAACCCTAGGTTTTCAATTTAATTCCCAAGATTTTCGAATTTCGGTTTCCAAAATAGAAAATTAATATTCCAAAATTATAATTAGGATTCAATAATTATATTAATATTTCCTAATCATAAAATTCAATCTTGCTAATTAGGATTTATATTCCTAATTAAAATTGCTTAAATTAGCAATTAGGGTCAAAATGATCATTAGGGTTTATAACCCACGAATTAGGCTTTTAATTAGAAAAATAAATTTTTTAAATTATAATTAGGGTTTGTAAAATAGAAATTAAGATAACTAAAATATAATTAGGGTTTTCTAATCATATTTAAGTTTAATACACACATTAGACTTACCAATTAGGATTAGGGTTTCCTAATTTAGGGTTTAGGATTCCCGAATATGAAATTAGGGTTTCCCGACTTTCGATTAGGATTTCTAACGGTACATTAGGATTTCTCATCCTGAGATTAGATTTTCTAATCTCTTCTTAGGGTTTATAAATATTAAACTTTACCCGATCAATCATTGATCAATACTACCACACAGTACAAACACGTAATCAATAATATAATTATTTTAATTATATTTTATATCGAATCCCTATCCGGACTTAGGGTTAGGGTTTCTATTCTCCGTTAAGCACAACTCTGCTCTATTTTTATTAGTCCATACTCAAATTGACCTTCTCGAAACACGTATCACCGATACTTGTCACATAAATGATAATTAATATTAATATTAATTAAAAAAAATTTATTCGTAAATTTTGGATTATTCGAAATCCCAGGTTATCACAGATATGGTCACTACGAATTTTTAGTAATGTCGTTTGGTCTAACGAATGCTCATGCAGCATTTATGGGACTAATGAATGGTGTGTTCAAGCCGTTATGGGATTAACAACACAACTTTACACAAAAAGTTGCTATTCTCCATCACACACAGTTATTACCAGTTCGTCAAACTTACCACACTTATGAGTTCAGGAACTTACCACAATTATATGAGTGTATGAACTTATCCTAGTTAGACCTTTGGCATCCATTCGCTGAGGGGTTCAAAATATTTCATATAATTATGAGTCATTAACTTACCATAAGTATGAGTTTTAAGAACACACAAATTAATCTTAATCTTATATTCATATAGAAAATAAAGATTTCATTCATACAAACATATTTATATTTACATATGCTTAAACATCGTTCTCGATATTACAACTTTTAATATCATAATCTTTTACCAAAAGATACTAACGCTTAAACTTAAACTATCTACTGTCCACTCCCTTCACCCGTCTTCTTCTTGTTGGGACACTTGTTGAATCCGTGACCCGTTCTCCCACATGAGAAACACTTTATCATATTCGGCTTAGGACAATGCAAAGAAATATGTCCTTCTTGCTTACAGTTGAAGCAGACATTCTTCCACATCATGCATTCTCCAGCGTGAGTCTTTCCATACTTGATACAGGCTTGCTTCTTCTTCGGGTTTGAATTTTTAGAGTTTTCACTATCTTTTTCCCTCTTTCTCTTCTTCTTGTCCTTCTTGCTGGTTCCTTCAGATGATCCACCACCTTCCGCCTTCATTCTGTCCACCCGCGCCTTCAGCTCGTTCCGTTCTTCAGTCATTTCGCGTAACGCCCGCTCTGTCTTCCACAACTCCTCAAGAAGAAACACTTTACTTCGAAGTTCCTGGACTTCTGCAGATAGCTGATCTTGTTCTCCAACTTTGATCTTATTCTTTAACTCCACCTTAGCTTCTTTAGACTCCGCCTCCTCATCACTACTCAGATATATCTCGGGATAATCATCATGATCATTCCCGAAATTAACCATGGGTTCATCTTTTCCTACTTCTTCAACGAATTCGCTCTGTGCTGGCACCTCGGCTACCGGCACTGGTGCGACAGCCGCTGGCATCTCCGTACTTATCTTATCTTCTCCCGACATCCAACAATCAGTTTAAACAGCTTGATTAGTACTTCACCAATACAAACTCCTCACACTATGAGTTCACTTATCTCACTATTGATGCACTTCGGCAATCCCTCACTTAGAACTCTAAATGAGTTTTATCTATCTCGCTTATGGTTATAATCCTAGGATTTTCCCCACCCCACTTAAGGTTTATAACCTACAGCTCTGATACCAACCTGTGACACCCCCAAATTCGGGTTACCTGACCCCTGAGTTTGGTGTTCACGATCCACAATATAATAATATCTAACTACCCATTCATATAGAAATAGTATTACATAAGTCATTAACATAGGTTGTTAATATTTTAATCCCAGGTCTACTAACCTTAACATTACAAACATACCCCTTAAATATACAAAAAGGGTTTACAATATATCATAATAATACTAAGGTTCATTATACTAATTTATCACTATGTCTTTCCTTTGTTCTTCTTCGCAGCACCTTCTGCAACTTCGTCCCTAGCTAAAAATTTTTATATATAGCAAGGGTGAGCAACAAATTTACCTCACAAGTTAAGACATACAATAAAGGTATAGAAATCAATATCAAATCTTTTCACATTCTCCGCAACAATAATTTGATAATGAAAGAGTACAACGCTTTCGAGGTTTTCTGCGATATTCAATGAATAATCAGAATTAATTCTACAAAATAGCAAAGTGGAATGTTTTTTTAGATTTATGCTGAGCAATCCGTTGGATCTTGAACTTCTCTTCTCGAGTATATATTAAAGTTTTACTTTGACATATACGCAGGTGTATCAGATAACCATAAAGATTAAATCATACCCCTCTGTAAGTACTTAGAGTTGGCCAACTCCTTGTACCCTATATTATGCATAATACTTATAGGTCGCGCGTAATGGTCGAATATACGACTTAAAAATGTTCCCTTTATATAAAAGGTTATTCTTCTCAATCTCAGAATCAAGATTTTGATTTAACAACGAAATACTGTGATTTCAAATTCTAGTTACTTCTCGATCTAGCCGAAATAATTGGCATTGATCTGTCAACAATAATTGGATTCTCTTCTCGAACCTATCAAGTTCTAACAAATGTTCGTCTAGCCAGAATAATTAGCTAAGACATTTCTCAACATAATTTGACAATAAACAGAAATTATCTGTACTGTCAATTCTATCTTCTATAAATATGAATATCTAACAACAGTTATTCTACAAATGTATATTCTCCAAATCAGTAATTCAATTTGAATTATTAAATATGCACTAATTGCGAATAATCAACATAAATTCCCTGGACATGGTATAATTAACAATAATTAACCATTATAATAACTGACTAAATATAACTCAAGGTTGAGTTAGGAAACTTGCCTTTCGCGTTAATTACAGCTACACAATAAACTAATCTGCGTTTGAAAGACCTATAACCAATAATATCGGTCTCACAATTAGCACCATATTTCATAACACGTAACACTGTAATTTACAGTCAAACTTCTCCTAGGCACATTAACACATAGCCACATCAGTATTTATAACCTATATAAACACTTAACAAGTCTAACTAGTTCGGTCTGGTTGGACTTTAGTCTCATCTCGGTGTTCTGATCACCCTATCCGACAATTAACACATTGATTGTCAATTAAACTTGGTCTCTAAGCTTCAATATTATTTTAGATAAGTCAAATATCATTTATAATATTTTTCAGAAGTTTTTAATAATTTATAAACAATTATTATAATTTATATTAATTTTTCAAACACTTAAATCATTTTTAAATGATTTAATTATCAAATAATCTTATTATCATTAATATTTAATAATATAAAAATATTAATATTATACTTGTCAAAATATTAATGTTATTGTTAATAACTTAAAATATTTTTAAATCATCAATATTCTACTTAAATGATTTTTAAAATAATTAAAATCATTTTTAAATCATCACCATTAATATTTAAATATTAATGAAATTATTATCAAAATATTAAAAGTCATTAATTATAACTCAAAATATCTTTAAATCATTTATCTCATTTTTTTAAAATGATTTTTAAATCAATAAAACTATTTTTAATTCATTTATTTAATTTAATAAATAAATAATCTAATATCATTAATATTAATTTATTAATGAGAATTCTCCAAAAATATTAAAAATTATATTTTATAATTCAAAATATTTTCTAGCATTTTATTCTTATTTAAAATGATTTTTAAATCAATAAAATCATTTTTGTCTAATTCATTTAATTTAATAATTAAATAAATCTAATATGATTAATATTAATTTATTAATGAAAATTCTCCAAAAATATTAAAAGTTGTATTTTATGACTTAAAATATTTTTAAATACATTATTCTTATTTAATATGATTTTTCATAATATTAAATTATTTTTCTCTAATTTATTTAATACACTAATTAAATAAATTATATACCTTTAATATTTAAATAATTATAAATATTAATAAAAAATGTCCCAAATAATTAAAAATTATTTTTCAGAATTTAAAATGATTTTTAAAACTATTTTTAGTAATTTTTATAATTTATTTCTATTTTTAAATAATTTCCAGAATATTCAGAAAATAAAAATATTAAAAACCGTCGTTGTAGGCCTTTAGCGACACAAAGCGTCGCTGTTGGTGTTCTTGAGCTCAAGAACACTGACAGCCAGCTTTCAAGGGTCTCTGTTTGACCAACTGTTAATCTTAATCCACACATGATTTAGGCTAACTTAGACACGGATCGTGTAGAGGAAATGTAACTCTACAATATCCAATCAAAATCATGGTCATACAACAAACAAACAATTAGATTTGTGCCTTCAAAGTACATGTCAAACGGTTTCTAGGTTTTCCAGAAACCCAGACAGTCTGAGTGGACACTTTCAAGCTCCATTTAATCTAGGTTCCAGTCATGATTCAAGTCGGTTAATGGTTGAAATCTATAGTATAAATGACAAGGAACATTACCATATCAACACAGAAGTTTAACAACAACAGATCCACAAGTTATGACACGGTCAAAGCTTGTCAGAAATTTTTGTTCAAACCGATTCTGGGTTTCCCAGAAAATGCATCCGTGATCAAATGGTCTACTTTGACTATTAATTACACTCGATATATTATCTGTTTCTGAAAACTAAAACCATGGATATAGAGTACATACAACAGGCTATAACCAGTATATAATAACATCATCATAACAATTACAACACGACAGATCTAGACCTCCCAACAAGTTGTCAGACGCTGTAAAAGGCTTTTTGGGTTACCCAGAAAGTTCATGGTCATGTCCGGTCAACAGGTTTTGACCATGAATAACTACAAATCTAGACATCAGCTGGCTGTACTACCACTTCCAGATTAAAGAAAACATAACAAGCTACAGATCCAAACAATAAAACATCAAAAATTGTAAACACAGAAAGATCTAGAGCGACTGACATTTCTTGTCAGACCACTGAAAATGTTCAAGAACAGATTTTGAAAAACATCATTTTAAGGCACTTTGATGCTATGGATTCATGATAGATCATCATAGATCTTCATAAAACATCCATTAGCAAGATTCTGAACACAAAAACATAAAAATTTTCTTAGCAACATGGATCAAAAATAAAATTAGGTTTATACCTTCTAGCTTTCACATCTTGATCTAAGCTCTCCAATATGTTATTAGATGATCTAGGAACTGGAATTGGGACTGAATTACTTTAGAAATTTCGGAGTCTTGAGTGAGAGAGAGTTGGTGAGAGCTTATGTGAAAAATGACAATTTTTGTGACTTTTTCTCTCTCCCAAATCTAAATATAATGTGATATAATGTTGCTAGATCTGATGTGCTGTCAAATTGGAGGCTAAAATGCTGAGATTTAATGTCACATAGTCAACTAAGTTGGCCACCTACTAAAGTATTGGCAATTTCTACAAGTTAGCTTACTAAATTATTCAAAAAGGACACTTTGGTCAATTATATTTTGTTTTTTAATGGCATACAAGACATTTTCCAAACCTTTAGGGTTTAACCCTAAGGTTCTAACCCTTAGGTTTTATAACGCTAGTTTCTAAAATTTCCAATTAGGGTTTTAAATAAAAAAAATTTCTAAATTACAATTAGGGTTTGAAAACTAGAAATTTAAGATACTAAAATATAATTAGGGTTTTCTAATTATATAAAAGTTTAATAAATACCTTAGGCTTGTCAATTAGGATTAGAATTTCCTCATTTAGGGTTTAGGATTCCTGAATATAAAATTAGGGTTTTCTCGGCATACAATTAGGGTTTTCAACTGTACAATTGATTTTCTAAATCTAAGATTAGGATTTCTAATCCCTTATTAGGGTTTATTAATTACAAACCTTATCCGATCAATCATTGATCAATAAATCTCTTCGGTACGAACACATACTCATTAATATAATTATATTAATTATATTTTCTACCGAATCCCTATCCAGAAATTAAGTTTAGGGTTTCTAAGTTAAGCCCAACTCTACTCTAAATTTATTAGTCAATACACAATTTGACCTTTTCGAGACTCGTATCATAGATACACAACACAATAATGATAATTAATATTAATATTAAATACAAAAAAATTATTCGTAAAATTTTGATTATTCGAAATCCCAAGTTATCACAGTGATTCTGGGGACAGAATCCTTTTAAGGGGGGAAAGATGTGACAAACGAAATTTTATAATTTAATTTTAATGTTTATTGAATTAAATAAATATTTTTCGATGAATTAATTATTAGATTAAATAATTAATGGATGCAGTTGTGATAGATTAATTTAATTATATGTGTTATATTTATGTGGAGAATATTTATTATTCAAGTATGTATTTATGTGAGCTTATTGAATTAAAAAAAATAATTAATAAGCCTAACATTATTTTAATTAATTTAATAATTAATTAGAGATCTAATAATTTGACATTATTAATAAATGAGAATTTAATTATTTGACTATGTGAATTAATGAAAAATTATTATATTTTATTTAAATTAAATTAAATAAAATAATTGAATTGGGTGTGACTTGATTTAAACTATAGTATAAAAGTTAATTAAATTAAATGGTTTTGAAACCTATTATTGCTTACCAAACAAGGCCCTAAGGGGAGTTGATAGCAGTTACCCATGATTGGGTAACTGACCTCAACGCGTCAGTTGCTTCCTTTATTATACGTCTTCTTCTTCTTCATTTTTTCTAAGTTAACAAGGAAATCACAAAGAGAGAATTAAGAATTTGAGGGAATTGTGAGTTGTGTGATCGATTGAGAAGGTTTCATCTCTCCTATCTACACTACGCTGTGAGTAAATTCTTCAACCCATTATTATTTATGTTGTTAAATTTTTATAATATGGCTCTCAAATTTTCTATAAAATCTCTATAGTTGGAGATTGTATTGATTATGTGAATGTATATGTGATAATATGGTAGTATAACATGTTGTTACTATATATTATAGATTCCCATATCATAAGTTTCATAATATTATAACGTATGTTATTTATAGAGTATAAAATATGACCATATAGCCCTTATACGTGAATTAAATATGCCAAACATAAATTGTTTTGTAAAATTCACACTCATATATGTTTATGCATGTTAAAACCAAGAGAACAAAACTTGAATGGATGGATTTGGTGTTATAACGAATCCGTGGTGGTAATTTTTATGTTTTGTGTTCAAAACCTTCAAGAAAATCAAGAACAGTAAAATTAAATATGTTGATTCTGTTAATTATGTGTTTTAACATGTTAAAATCATGCTAGAAGGGTTAAGTAGTGATTATATGTGTATTATAATGTATGGGTATGTCTAAATTCGTGTAGAAATAAATTAAATGGAGATTTTGGCCATGTTCTTCAATTTTTCGCGAATTATAGAACAGTTACTGGTTCGCCGCGCTGCGGCGCCAGTACTGTGCCTTAATACCCGCGCCGCAGCGCCAAGAAGTCCAGCTGCAGCGCCACCGCGCCGCAGCACAGAAAGCAAGTACAACAGTGGTGCCGCAGCGCCACTCTCCAGAATGTTCAGAAACGAAAATTTTAAAGTGTTCAAGTCCGTGAATGTGATGTTAACCTAAATTAATGAACATAGAAGCATGTTAGAAGTAAAATGAGATGTTAAATTAGATTCTTAACACGTCAATAACATAATTGCATGTGGATTGAATTATTGAATGCATAATTAGCTTATTAATTGTGAAGTGTAAATTGTATGTCAATAAGTATGATAAATTGACTAAGTATAGTCATAACCAGAGTTTAGACCAAAGAATGAGCGTATGTTGATTAGTTATATTATTATTGACTGGTATTATAAATGTAAATGATATGTAGGATTTAAATCAAGGAACGAGTTTAATTAAAGTGTAATCTATGCACGAGGCAAGTTTTCCTAACCCTATTTGTTATCGTTATATAAGTGATGAATTCACCTTTCCACCTTGAGCAAGTTCTCATTATTATTGATCAAGTCTGTTTTGTTATATTAAAGCCTATTAATCTTTCAAGCATGATGCTGTTATACAATACTTATTCTATTGTATACCTTTTGAGATTTTATTTAATTTAAATATTCAGTTACTGTTAAACCTTGTTAGACTAGCGAACCCTTAATGAATCGACTAGTCCATAGTTGATGATCGTTCTAAATTTCAGAACCCTTGATGAATTATCCAAACCAAACTTCCTTTGGTGAAGACTAAAATGTCAAACTGAGATGAACAACCTTGTATATGGGATTACTTATGCGTTAGCGTTAAGATATTGTGCACAGTATGGTACTAAGGGTTGATCCCCCTAAGTACAAGAAGAAGAGTTCATAGTCTTAAGACTGTTAAAGGTTTCAAGTATAACCCTTGATAACCTAGGACATAGTTCAAGGTCTTATGACCCTCAGATTTCTTTTGATTCTTGTTATTCATTCTTGATTCAAAAGTTGAGCTTTATTTCAGAAGTCTTTGACTCGCTCGCATGTTATTATATTGTTACTTTCATTATTATACTTGTGGGCAATTGTGTTCACTCTTGTGAATAATAACATTGCAGTTAAGAACGAAAGAATAGACCAACCTTCTACTAGCAAAGGTAAGGGCAAGATTAACAAGTGATGAAGACTTGTTGTTTATGTGATGTTGAATTTATGTGTTAAGACTTATGTTAATGTTGTTGAAGACTTATTATTTGTTTATGTTTCCGCACAGATGTTTAAGGTTAGTATGACCTGGGATTGTATTTATTATTCAGATGTTGTAACCCCATAAGGGGAGGATTTATTTCTATCTATTGCATGGTTTGCATTCATTATGGGTAGATAGATATATGATATTTGTATAGTGAACACCAAATCATGTGAAAATGGAAGTACTCGGATTTGAGGGTGTCACATATGGTACTTTGCACACCTACAAGGCTAGTTTAGTGGCCAAAGGCTTTCGACAAAAATAAGGTCTTGACTATTTTGACACATATGTACCAGTAGCAAGAATAACTTTAGTCCAAATAATGTTTGCATTAGCTTTAATTTATAACTTATATGTTCATCAAATGGATGTCAAAACGGCATTTCTCAATGGAAATCTTGATGAGGGGGTCTGTATGGAACAACCAGAAGGGTTTTTCCTACTAGGAAATGAACATAAAGTTTGTAAATTAGTTAAGTCTTTATATGGTTTAAAACAAGCACCAAAACAATGGCATGAGAAATTTGATAACACAGTTTTATCATATGGTTTTAAACATAATGTAGCTGATAAATGTGTTTATATCAGAACTTGTGATAATTATGTTCTGTTAATTTGCTTGTATGTTGATGACATGTTGATTGTGAGCAATCACATGGAAGGAGTTACAGAAACGAAGAGGTTTTTGTCTTCTATATTTAAGCTGAAGTATATTGGACAAGTGGATACAATCCTTGGTATCAATGTAAAAAGAAATAGTGGGGGATATGTATTGAGTCAATCTCATTACATTGAGTAAAAATTAAGTTTATAAAGTTAAAAATCATCTGTTTCTGCTACATATTCTTGCTAGTAATTACTTATTCAAGTGATTTGGGATGATGAGAAACACACATGGTAACCAAAATTGCAAGGCTTGATAAAGCGAGTCGGTCAGATGAAGCTTCGGATTCAAAACATATTAAGGGTCCAGATTTTTTGCCCTCCAAAAATGGTGCCACGCATGTCTCTTCATCCCAGATCACATGAACCGGTAACAACAAGAATATGCTAGAAGAAATAGAAAATTCTTGAGCTTTAGGTCGAACTCTCTGTGCATATCCAGGATGTCTTTTGACAATTCTATCTCGTCTTATATATAGGGGACCTAACGTCCACAGTATTAAAGTGCGGACTAGACCTTTAAGTTCCACTTATTGAATACGACGTCGTCTGACCTTCGCTTCATAATCCCAACGTCCGCAGTATTAAGATGCGGAAGGGGACCTGTAACGAAGGGGCATTTTGGTCATTTATCCTGTGACGCCCCCAAAATAGGTCCACACGACCCATCTTGAGTCGCTAGATATCACACTACGGAAATCAAAAAAAACTTCATTTATACAATTGTTGAACTGTCGTGCAGAGTACGACAACACATATGTTGTGTATACCAACTGTAACACTCATCCTTTTACTTGGATAACATCTCACAGTGATACCTTACATAAAGGTACAATCAATAACTGTTTTAGAAATTAAATTTTTTGGAAAATGCTCAAGGAAACCTTCGTACATGTAAGACCATACGTCTAAGTTATAATAGATATCATATGTCCACAGAATTATCCTTGGTTGACCCAATAGTCCCCAAAGAAAAACGAGAAGATTGCTATCATGTTCTTTCCAATGGTGAGTCTCTGTGAATTGGTGAGAATGAAAGAAGAATTAAGCTTCTATTTATAGGAGAAATGACTAAATAGTAACTAATTCACGAACGGTCCAGACTGATTTACTATTAGAACGGACGGTCCAAATTGATTACTATTAAAACCACAACCGACGGTCCAGATTGATTTAACTTTTAAAAACATCACCGACGGTCCAGATTGATTTACTTTTAAAAACACTACCGACGGTCCAGATTGATTTACTTTTAAAAGCACCACTGACGGTCCAGATTGATTTACTTTTAAAAACACCACCGACGATCCAGATTGATTTACTATTAAAATCATCATCGACGGTCCAGATTGATTTACTATTAAAATCACCACCAATGGTCCAGATTGATTTAACTTATTAAACTTTAGTACCCCTAAAGTTTTCCAAGTTTACGTTACTCCCCTCTAACTTTTGTAATTCACTTATCTTCAATAAACACATTCTTAATACTTAAACAATTATTCATCATTAATATTATAACTCACAATATTTAACAACCAGATCATTCCTAGGAAAAAGGGGGCATTTCGATAAGGATTTCTCCCTATTGGCGCGCAATTAGGTGACCAAACCTCTCCTCAACAGAACTTTCTAGACATCGTTAATATTGTAAATAATAATATGAATAACTTTGTTGTCTCAATTATTGATTTAATAATATAAAATATTATGCAGATGATATTGTGACAATAATTGAATCAACTAACGTGAGATACTATGCAACAATTATTGTAGCAATAATTAAGTAAACTGAGTGGCTTCTTACGTAAGCATCAATAATCAATATTGTGTGCTACTATGCAACCACGCGTATTACTATATTTTTACCACCGGGTATCTCAACAGTTTAACGGTAAAAAATTTTCGTTATTTTTATAAAAAGATATTTCTGTCGTTTTCTAACTACGACAATACTTCCATTGTGGGGTCCACCAATGATTATGCCATCGAACGAATATTCCCTGTTAAAACGAATATTTCCCGACCAATAGAATATTCCCCGACACAACGAATATCAACTTGCTTATTTTGCAAAATTTTCAAATATCACCCTTAACTTTAACCATTTATCAATTTAACCATTTACTAAATAGAATAACAATTATAAGAAAATTGAATACTTTTATTTCATAAAATTCGGGGTCTTACATGTCCCGTCCGGAGTATTAAAGTACGAAATACTGAAAACTAAACCGCGGACGGGATCTCTATAAACCGCTTGATCTTCGGACGGAGGGTTGCGATATGTTGTAAAGCTACACTCTTTTTTATAACGTTTACTATGGATTGATCCCCATATATATATATATATATATATATATATATATATATATATATATATATATATATATATATATATTATCAATTACACTACAAGAAATCACACATTTTATGACGAATTTTTTGCCACGCACAAACTTTTGTCACAATTTGTTAATTAATAATTACGAAATTCATAATCGTCACTAAAACTTTTGCTTTTGTGACGACCTTTACTTTTGTTACTATTAATAATTTATATCGTCACTAATTTACACATTTGATGTCGATTAACAAAAATTCGTCACAATTTATTTTGGAGGTACAATTTCGTACCAAATTTTTGGAGGAAAACTTTTTTGTGACATGTTTGTAATAATTGATGACAGTATTTATTGTCACACAATTTTTCTTTCAATGACAATATAATAGTTTGTCATTAATTATTTGTGAAATTTAGTAACAGTGTGATTTCGTCACTAATATTCACATTTAGTGACGCCAAGTAAAAATTCATCACAATTTTATTTATAGGCAAAAATTTTCTAAAAACTTTTAGAGG
Source organism: Panax notoginseng (assembly GCA_016801055.1). NCBI lineage: Eukaryota > Viridiplantae > Streptophyta > Magnoliopsida > Apiales > Araliaceae > Panax > Panax notoginseng. Next base: position 223,504,138 of record CM029012.1, on the reverse strand, counting down.
GAATTTTTTTAAAGACGAAATAATAATAATTTATGACACTTTATATTGTCATAAATACCAACTTTATATGACGAGAGACTTATTCGTCACTAATTAGATGAGTGGATAAGTGACAAAAATGGTTCGTCATAAATTCTTATATTTAGTGACAAAGTACGTAATATCGTCATAATTTTATTTGGAGGCAAATTTTTTTTAAGATATTTTGGAGGCAAATTTTGTAAAGACGAAAAATTAATAAGTTATGACAATTGTTATTGTCACAAATACCAATTTTATATGACGTGAGACTCGTTCTTCACTAATTAGATGAGTGGTTAAGTGACAACAATGATTCGTCATAAATGCTTATATTTAGTGACAAAGTACGTAATATCGTCACATATTTATTTGGAGGCAAATTTTGTAAAGACGAAAAATTAATAGTTTATGACAATTTATATTATCACAAATACCAAATTTATATGACGAGATACTAGTGCGTCACTAATAGGATGAGTGGATAAGTGACAACACTGGTTCGTCTTAAATTCTTATATTTAGTGCAAAGTATGCAATGGCGTCACATTTTTATATGGAGGCAAAAAATTTTCCAAACAAACTTGTATCCAAAATACATCATCTATCTTCCTTTCATCATTGGCAACCTCCATTTAGTCAAGAACCTCCATTATCAATTTTCAATAATCCCAATTTGAAGGAAGAAATTATTTGACATTATAGGTATGTTTCTAGATTTTGATTTGAATTGATCAGTAGTTGTTCTAATTTAACAACTTCAATTATAAAATGATTTGTAATGGTAGCTATTGTTGTTGATGATCTTGTACAATGTTAATAATCTAAATCACTATTTGGTTTAAATTTTTGACGAAACAACTTCATAGCTTTTATTAGTATCACTACCAGAAAATCAAGCATGCGTGATGGATCCTAGTGATGATTTTCAAAAGGAATCACAGTAGACAATATTTCGTGATGGATTATTTGAGTAATTGCAAAAAATAGTATATATATGATGGCTCTAGTGATGGTTAATTTTCCCATCGTGAATATATATGTGTGACGACTATTTCAATCACCAAATATTGGCCAAAAATAATTTTTAATTTTTGTGATGGCATGCAACCATCACCTATATATTTCTCCTTAAAAATATTTGGTGACGACCAAGACCATCACAAAAAGAAAACCACATGTGATAGACCTTTATGATGGCATTTAAAGCAATCTAAAAAAATAGTATTATATGATGGACTTTTTCAACAATCACAAAATAATAATATAGATGACGGATCCTAGTAATGGCTAATTTTGCCATCACTTTAAATTATTTCTGACGGTCAAGGCAATCACTGAAAAATAAGCATATATGACCAACAAATATATTAGGTGATGGAATTTACTAGTAATCACAAAATACTAGTATATATGATGGCTCTTACTGATGTTTAGTTGTGTCATCACTATAGAATATTTGTGACAACTATTACTATCATCCGCAAACACTATATTTAATATCATTATGAATAATATTCTCTAACATAAGTAATATATCTTTTGTCCCCCAAAAAGTCTTCAAACATTAAAAATAATAATTTATCCACTAAAAATGACATTAATTAATAAGAATAAAAAAAATATATGCCACAAAAAATTAAATGTCAGTGGTACAATGTCAAATATAAAACGTGGTACGCACAAATAGTATATTAAACCCTTAAAAGTTTATTTTCGCATCGGTCTACTAGTTTTTTTCAATTCTTCTTTTTTATTTTGTTTTTAATTTCATGTACTAACCAGAAGAAATTATGGATGTAGTGAAGGAAATTTTGTGAAGAAATTCATTCCTTCACATGAGGAGTTTTCTAGCGAATGAATTGTGAAGGGAAAAAAAATGTAGTGACGATATAGTTATAAACGAAATAAACATCTGTAACGACCCCAAAATAGGCCCATTCCATCCAACCTATTCTGAGTCGCCAAATACATGGTACAGAAAATAACTACAACTTTATTACAACAATTGTCGTGCAAAATACAACAACACATATGCTGTGAGTTTGGATACAAATATATACCAAATGTGACTCATGTCCCAACCGTGGACAGCACCTCACAATGACACCTTACATAAAGGTATAGTCAAAAACTGTTTTAGAAATTAAAACCTTTGGGAAGTGCTCAAGGAAACCTTCGTACATGGGAGGTCATGCGTCTAGGTTATGATAGATATCATATGGCCACAGAATTATCCTTGGTTGACCCAATAGACATATTGTATGATAGTGGCAAAACACCCTTCCAACGTTGGGTTCATCTCACCCTAGTTGATTCACCAAATATAACTACTAAATGATGACCACCGTTCTATTCCCCTGTTATCCCCTGCTCGACTCAGCTACACTTTTATTACCTGAAAAGAATTGTAAAGCAAAGGGGTGAGCACAACTAGCTCAGTAAAGAATATTATGACTAAAGATAAATAAATTATCAATAGTCTTTATCAGTAATAAATTAGAGATTTAGAACATATGGTAGATGATAAAACTTTTCAACCATAGTTGCAGCGGAACGAGCAATCCATTAGAAGAGTCAAATAGACCATAAAGTCTATTATCTTCTCCATGTTAAAAGTCCACCAACAACGTTTTAACCCTGTAACATCAATCAACAGTTCATGTCCATAATCATGTGAATAACTCATAATCATAATTGTAGTTCTAAATTCCTTTTCTCATCCAGGACGAAGATAATTTTCATCACCTGTCTTTACCTGAAACATCAAAGATCATGGTTATACCAAATCACAGTTCATGTTCATAATCATACTAATAAATTCATCTTTGCACTACGGGCCACAGATATTCATCAACAGTTCATCTTTGCACTACATGCCAAAGATATTCATCAATAATTCATCTTTGCACTACGGGCCAAAGATATTTCTCATCAGTTCATATTTGCACTACAGGCCAAATATATTCATATCTCAAAGAAATATATAATCATTTCAGAATTTATATACACCATAATTATAACCATGTTAATCAATTCATCTTTACACTTAAGCTAAAGATATTCAATTATAAATTTAATGGCCATGATCATACCAGTTAACAATTCATCTTTGCACTACAGGCCAAAGACATTCCTCAGTCACGATCATACCAATAATTTACCCATCTTTACACTCAAGTGAAAGAGAAATTCAACATCAGGGTTATAAAAATGTTATATATGATAATAAAAATAATATGATCAACAACTGCATTTATTTTCGAGAGCAACAATCATAAATCAACGATAATTTGGTCAGAAAAAGAAACCAATTTTTTATCGTGAATAGTACCCGTGAATAGTAACTCGTGAATAGTAACTCATGAATAGTAACTCGTGAATAGTAACTCATGAATAGTAACTCATGAATAGTACTCCGTATTCGTACATAGTACCGTATACATAAATAATGTCATATACGTAAATAGTGCCATATACATGAATAGTGTCGTATACGTGAATAGTAACCTCGACTCAAAAAGGTAGAAATTCCACAATAAAATCCATACCAATATTTCAGTATAATGATATTGAAAGAATAACATCATTATGAAGAATATAACATCCCTTAATATCCCTTACTATCCCTTACAATCCCTTACAATCCCTTACCTCAAAAGAGCAGTACTTCTGACTAGAATAACGTTGAACGAACTTGCACCGTATAGCAACACTCAAGATATCAAAATACTCACAAGAATACACTCGATAATATAGAGAGAGAAATAGAGAGAAAACTTCAGTTTCTGGTGTGATTTTCAATTCTAACCTAAGCACCCTATTTATAGAAAAATGCTTAGAACACCAAAGTAGAAAATTTAATAAAATATTAATATAATTAAATTTTTGTCAAGCCCACCTTTGAAGATCTGAATTCAGATCATTTATAACACATGTGAGCCCACTAATTGCATAAAAAACGTTTTTCTCAAAATAATTAACTAAAACTCCCAAAAATCAATTATTTCGGAACTTCGAAACTTCAATAATTTATAACAAATAGCCATTTTGTCAGAAAATTCGAATCTCACGAGTTTTTATAGAAAATTCAATTTTCTACAACTTTACAGAAGAAAGTTTTTCCAAATTCCAAATAAAAAGTGACCGAAATCCACAATCGGACGATTTTACAGGTTATAATCAAATTTCAGTCAATTACCGGGGTCCAACGACACACAAAACATGTGTTAATCATTTAATGCCACAAAATACTCTTCCTTCTCATATACTGATATATCCCACATTCATTATAAAAATATCACCATTAATATATTATTAAAATAATATATTTAAATGAATTATTTTATCAGAAAAAGATAAAATATTAATTTTCAACAATTGCCACATTTAAAAAATTTTCTCCATCTATATCCACATAAAATCAATATTTTTCTCATCATATAAATCAATAATTAATTATTCACAAATAATATTATAGAATCACAGTACTGGCAACCAGGCCGTTCTCAGGAAAGAGGGGGCTTTCCAATAAGGATTTCTCCTTACTGGCGCGCAATTAGGTGACCAAACCTCTCCTTAGACAGAACTTTCTAGACATTGCCAATAATATTATCTAATAATATTATTTAAATAATATGAATTATTGCTTCGATAATAAAAAATACTGTGTAGTGACAATTATTGAAACAACAGAATATAAAATATCAACGCAACAATTATTGAATCAATAAAATAAAATACTGAACAATAATTACTGTAACAATTATTGAGTAGTGCCTTCTTACGTAAGAATCAATAATTGGTGCAATACCGTGTGCTACTGTGCGTATTACTGTGTTTTAACCACCGGGTATTCCAACAGTATTAACGGTAACAACTACGCCGTTATTTATAAACAACTTATACTTGTCGTTTTCTTCATCCAATCGCTTTTCGTTATGGGGCCCATAAAAGGCTGCGCCGTCGTATGAATATTCCCCGACAGTAAGAATATTTCACGACCAAATGAATATTTTATAACCACTTGCTTATTTTGAAAATTTTGCACATTTCACCCATAACTTTAAACTTTTATCAATATAACCATTTACTACATAGAAAAATTGAATACTTTTATTTCATAAAATTCGGGGTTTTATAACATCATTCACAATTAAAAAATTTTCTTTTGCAAAATTGAGGTAGTAAAAGGAAATTTGACGCCAATTTATGATAGAAATTTAATTGTGAGGAAAACAATTATTAATGAATGAATTATTCACTCACTCTATATTATTGTTCAGAGGTTTTTTGCGAGAGATAAAATTAGTCATTGTTTTTTCTAAATAAATTTTTTAGAATTAATTGTGCTAAATATAAATTGTAATATAAATACATTTAATTTTTTACAGTAACAAATTTATTATTAATAATTCTTTTAAAGTAACTTACAATATCGACTATTTCTTTAATCAAAATAAATAAATTTATAATAATTTAAACTTTAAAATTTCATACATTGACCGTGAAAAAAAGAAAAAGAAAAGGATAAGACTCTTCTGTAGAATAGACCATAAATGATAAAAAATTATTCATCTATTCTACCGAAAGAGTTAAGTATGTGTTTAATTCTTAGTTAATTTATGGTATCCTACGACTCAAATTGTAATGTGATTAATTTTTAAAATAAAATTTTATTCTTAATAATGCTTTTTAAATAATTTTTAATATTAAATATTTTATTAATTAAAATATTAAGTTACAATAATTTAAATTCTAAAATATTATAAATTAATAAATATATATATATATAATAATAATAATAATAATTAAGACTATTTTTGTGTTGTTAGATCGCACATGTTAAATTATTACTTTTTTGTTTCACAAAAGAGTTATATTTCAGTTTGTTATTATGTAATTTATATATGACATCTTAAAATTAAAATTAAAATTAAAATCTATTCAAAATTTTAAAATAATAATTTTATTTATAATATTACTTTTTAAAGAGTTTTTATTTTTATAAGTTAAAATAAAACTCTGTTTTTGAAACAGAGTCATTGTGTACTTGGTATGCTAAAGGAGGAGTTGGACGTGAAAACTAGTACAGAGGCAAATTAAACCAAATCGCGTCTCACTCTCTGCCTGCCCTAACCCAAAACTCCAAATCGCGTCTCCTCCTCAGGTCTCTTCGCGTCTCCTCCTCCAGTCTCTCTGCGTCTCTGACTCCACCTCCGCTCTACTGACTACTGGTACGTCAATTGTTTTGATTTTTTTCTCTTCATTCCACGAATTAAGGCTAGGGTTTGATCATGTCTATAGAAAATTTTAAAATAGCGTACACTTGTAAGAAGCTAACATTTAAATTTTTAAATATTAAAGTAATTTAGATGTTCCTTGGAAGTTAGATTATCTAAAGGATCCAGTAGCTGTCCTTGCTCGATTTTGAATTCATTAGGAGAAATAATGTTGTTTAAAAAGAGGTATAATATGGCCCTTTTTATCATCTGAAAGAGTATAACCAGGACATTCTATTCCTTTTGTTGCAAATTGAACTTGCACTGATATCCATCTGTAATAGTGGAAACCATTAAGCTGATTTGTATACTTTGGATAATAATCTAGTGTTTGGAGTAAGATACACACTGTGGGACTAATTCTATTAGAGTTGAAGAGAATGTGCTAGTGCTATTAAAGGAAGGAAGCTGGTTGAAAAAGAGGATGAGAGAAGACCACATCCAGCAGAAGGAACATTTATTATATCAAAATTTTTGTTGAATTTATAGCCCACCGGACATTTTCTCAACTTATCTTTGTCACAAAATAAGACTAATTTCTTCTACTTGATCTCCCACGCAAGATTCATCGAAGTAGAGATAGTACATGCCTTCAAGTGCTATGCTTATAAACACAATTTCTAACACCGAACTAGCAGCTAAATAGAAAGTTTATATATAAACTTAAGACAGAACTAGCAATAAGTTTCTGTAAGGCCTTTACCTGGTCTAGAAAGAGATATTCACCACATGGACTTCTGAAGAGTGCCACTAAGGGGTTTTCACTTTTCTTGGGCTATTTTTCTTTTTCCCCTTTTTTCCAACCCCTTCTCATTTTTGATTATGTTGTCTGGTTTAATAAAAGATTGTATATTTTTTTCTCAAGGAGTCTCTTGATGTCCAAACCCATGTCAAATTTGGGTTTTAATTAGACTAATTTTGGTGTTTTGATTTTGAATGTTATAACTCGTTAGTATGGTTGGGACTTGGAAATTGGGATTTGAATTTGTGTTTAGTTTCATTCCCATTATTATGCAGTTATTAGTCTAATTTGGGGTAAAAGCAGTTTTTTTAATCTTAACAAGCATTTGGATGGATAGGACTTGGGAGATCTCGAAATCTGAGATGGAAAATTGATGAAAATATGATTACAATTTTTTGGATTACCTACCTATGGAGGATTTCTGGTATAGGTTTCTGAAACACTTGGCAGAAGTTGGTTTCTATTTTAAAATACTGAGATAATTGAGGGAATACCGAAAGCTCATAGAAAGGTAATTGTGAGAATGGATCATTGGTTATGTGTATCAGTGATGTTTTTTGGACTTTGGTTGCCTTGGGTCGGTCGCCAGTAAGTCTCGAAGCCTTTATTTTAGATGATTTATCGCTTCAACCCATGTTTTGAGATCGCTTAGAAAAAAGGACTGAGCTTGAGCACCCTTGAATTCAACATTTGATGTCTTGAGCATGGAAAATATGATCTAGAATCACAATTTATGAGCATTAGACTTTTAAAAGTGATGTAGGCAGATGTTAATTTTCAAGTGCAATAGGGCAATCAATCATGGTTATTGTTGAGTGCAATAGGGCAATCATAGTTTCAAATATATTTTGAAGATACTTTTGCTTTGCACTATATATTTTTTTCTGTAGACATAGTTATGACTTCCTTTGATTCAGTCAATATAATGGGTGCTACTAGAGATAATTTTATCATCATTTGGGTAGGACGTCATTGTTGAGTTAACTTCCTTGAAGAATAGGATAATTTTGTAGAGATGTGATCAGATCTTACTTCTTACAGGATGCTTCAAGATTGCAATGTGCTTAAAATATTGATGTATGGTCATGAAATAGTATCAAACTATGGTTGGTTATTGATTTGGTTTCCTTAAAAAGGGTGAGAACATTCATGCTTCAGTAATTCTGTGTCACATAGTTCCACTGATTTAATTTCATTAGTTCTTCTTGCAGTATAATTCTTGGTTTGTTTCTTTGTTTCGCACTTTGATGATTTGTCTTCTTTGTACACATTCTAATAGTTTCTCCCCCCTATATATTGTTTGTCAAAAGCTGGCAGACTCCGTCTAAAACGCTGAGTGTAAATGAGCTATTTTATTTGAAGGGGAAATTTGCATTGTTGGAACCAAACAAAAATGGGTCCATATGCTTGGAAAACATCAAACATGTTGGTTTCATGCAAGATTATTTAATTTCTTGGAAATATTTGATTTCAATGTTGCTTTTACATTGTATGAAATGATCAGGTCTTGATGAAAAATGCGACAGATGCCATGAATGAGCCTCGTGTCCATGATTATTTAGCATCAGTATGTCCTTTGACTATTATGAGACTGGTTTTCAATTATTTATCCAAAATTTAAAAGTAAAACTTGATAGAATGGCTATCAGTTGCATGCTTTTTTGCAGTACTTGTAATCACCTAAACTATTAATTCCTCTATTATTTCAGCTAAATGCACTTCAATATAGAAGGATGGAGTTTGAGGAATTCTGTGCAGCAGCTTTAAGTGTCCATCAGCTCGAGGCTCTTGATCGATGGGAGCAACATGCTCGTTGTGCCTATGAACTTTTTGAGAAAGATGGTAACATGGCTATTGTCATTAAGGACCTGGCTTCTGTAAGTGGCTTTATTCTTACTAGGCAATAAAATTATTTTCGAGTTCCAGAGATATTATTCTTTATGCTGGTGTTGGGAAACAGTACTTGCCATTTGTACTGCTGCACTCATAAACTATGCTGGACATCAGACGAGTTTAGAACAAGGCTGATATATATATGTTACTTTCTGAAATATGGTTTCAAGAACTTAGACTTGGCCTATCCGTCCCTATTCATGTCGTCCTGCATGACTGGATTAGGCACACGTGGATTCTCTTTGACGCCACCCAAAATATGTTTCATTGTACTACAATAATTTAGAAATGAAATGACTGGATTTTATGGAAATAAGCTATGCAAATTTTTATAAAATTTTTGATTCAGCATATGTACACGTGCGCTATTTTGTGTATCCACAATTTAGTTATTCTAATAATTAGAAGATGTTATAATTGTGCATCACATTTTATAATTGTATGTTACTATTTTGAAATTTTGTAGTTTTAAACAATACTTTAGAATATTTTTAATTTTTTTTCTTTTGGCCTTTAAAAGATCGTTCAATTCTATAACAAAAATATCAATTTCTATCCATTTTGATTTCAATTAAATAACAAAAATTTGTAAAGGAACTTAAAATAAGATAGACCGGTACTTAGTGATGACTTTTAATTTTGTAACTATTAATAGCTTTTTATGTGATGAGTTCTATCGTCACCATAAGTATTCAATTAGCGACAGAGAAAAATGTGTTAGAGAAATTAACTTTTTGGTGACAAACTATATCGTCACTGTTATATATTTATTTAGTCATAACAACTAATTTTGTCACTATTAGTAACTCTTTTTGTGACGAGATGTATCGTCATCATAAGTATTCAATTAGTGACATTGAAAAATGTGTTCTTAAAAATAACTCTTTGGTGATAAATCATTTTGTAATATTATTTAAAATATGAAATGACGACATAATTGTCATGCTAAATATATTATTAGATGACGAATTGTTCTGTCGTCATTTATTTTCTTATTTTTGGTGACGATAAACACAATAACATGACGAAAGAATAATCATAAATATGGCAATATTGTCGTCATTACAATCAGATGATTTAAATATAGTAACATATTTTCGTCACTAAAACAATATCATTAATGACGGAAAAAAAATTTCGTCATTTAATGCACCAAGTTTTGATGACGAAACATAATATAGAGTGACGAAAGTTTCATTCAAATAGTGACGCTATTAACGTCACTAAAAGTAATTAATTATAGTGACAATGATGTAGATCGTCACCATAAGGTAAAACATTTAGTGACGACGTCAAATATTGTCAAATAAACCTAATACCACGTTCATACGGTGACGGTCTCTGTGACGATTAACATTCGTCACCAAATATTTTGGTGACAAAAATTGAATTTTATGTGACAAATTTTAGCGTCATTTTTTGTGTGATTTCTTGTAGTGTATTAATAAAAAAACTTGTTTGGTCCCATTAGAAAATACATCAAATTTCATATTATCTCTTTCATACTAGAAAAAAAAAACACAACTAGGGTATTTTTCAAAAAGGTTCTTTGGAGGTCACACTCTAGGTTCAACATAAGATCATAGCAAAGAAGATCTTGAGGATACTAGGATACCATAAGACTTTTGTGGAGTATCAAGTAGCTTTAAAAAGTTTGAAGAAATTTGAAAACGTGTTAATCCAACCAAACACTAGGTAACAAATTCTTCCTCTCTCTCTCTCTCTCTCTCTCTCTCTCTCTCTCTATATATATATATATATATATATATATATATATATATTTGTTGTTCGCATAAAACCATAAAGATAATCTTGATTTTATTATTTTTGGACTATTTTTCCAACAATAAAAATGTCACTAACATATATAAAACATGCCCTTGATTTTTATCGAATCACATAATTTCCTCAAATAGTTTCGCCAAAGAAGTATAAGATGATCCATTCTCTGACACGGCAGCCCTACTCTTTTCTTTCATTTCCTTTACCTTCTTCCTTATTTCACTATTCTTTCCATCCATCATCAACTTCTTTATTTTCGTCTCAATTTCGTCAGCCTTGACAATAAAATCAGTCTTGTTATATTCATTCCTATAGTCCACCTCAATTTCCACCGCAAGACCCAACTCCTTAACTATCTCAAAAGCGTTGAGTTGTTGCTCACCGTACATTGGCCATGTTGCGACAGGCATGCCATACCACACACTCTCTAGTGCCGAATTCCAACCACAATGAGACACGAACCCTCCGACTGCCTCGTGTGCTAGCACGGACATTTGTGGGGCCCATCCAATCACTTTTCCGAGACATGATGTCCTATCCAAGAAGTCGGCTGGGAGATTTGTTTCCAAATTTGAGTATTTAAGTTGAAGCTTTGTCTCACCTTCAGAGATATACGGACGCAAGGACCACAAGAAGCGATGCCCACTGCGCTCTAGACCCATTGCAATCTCTTTCACCTGATTGACACATAGTATTGGAAGTTCTCAATTGTCTGTTGTTAGTTTCATTTAATTTTTGAAGTAGTTAGGTTTTTAAATAATTTTAAAAAACTAGATTTTAGGGTGCTAATTTATAGTAATAGTTGCACACATAATATACTAGTGAGAAACTACCCACATATATTTAAATGTGTTAATTAGTTTCTTATTTGAGAATAAATAGTTTAATCACTTGATATATTTGAGTATGCAATTATATCTATTAATAAAGTGGGAGGAAAAAGTACGTTATTTTTAGTGTAAATAATTTTATGAAGCTATTTTTTTTTTCCTTTTTTTAGCTTTTCCGTCCCAATTAATTCCCTCAAACAAATAGTTATTTAATTTTTCATTCTTATTTTCTCTCTCCTATTCTCTTATCCCTTATTTAAAAAATTTATTTTAAACCACACACGTATTTAAAAATTTTATTTTAAACCACACACATAGTGTGTGTAGGTAACTAGTTAATACTCAAAAATGACTTAAATTATAATTTTCTTTGTCCTAAAAAGGATAACATAATGTACAAAAATTAAGGGATAAGTATATCATTTAGTAGGTTCCATTAGTATAAAAGAATAAAAGGACACATCACTCTATGTATTATTGTGGGGCCCCTAAGAATAATGGTAAATTTTTTTTAGTCTCTTTTTTCTATTGTATTTTTCTTAGTTTGTATGAAAAATGTAAGTAATTGTTAAATCTACAACATTTTTTGTTATTTTCACAACAAAAGTGTCGCTATAAAGTTTCGTTGTAGATTTATAGCGACACTATTATTGTGAAAATAATATTTAATTATGGATTTAACAATTTTCAAAATGTTCTTAAACTATCCTTTTTGAGTATGAAGAGAGTATAAAGTATACAAATATTGTCTCCAAAAAATAAAGTATTGGATTCTTAATACTCTATTCATTTCTAAAATATAGGATTATATTGACATTTTAAAGTCAATGCAAGACATTTTAAAATTTTGATAAGAATTCATTTACTATTAGACGCTAAAATTTTCAAAATTGCAAACTATCTAAAATATTTAACCGAGTACAATTCACAAAAAATTACAAGCGGTTTATCCAACTTCTTGAGTCAACAGCTATGGTTCAAAAGCTATCGATTCACCATATATTGTTCGATTCACCATCTATAGTTTAAAAATACTGATATAAGTAATTTTTGTGAATTTTAGCTAATTAAACATGCAAGTGTTACTTTTAAAAAGTCAAATGAAGCACGTATTAAATTTAAAAACACTGACAAATATTTTTTAAAGTTAAAAGGTGATATTATATTGCAGAATTTTGCAAAATGATGAATTACCTACCTGGTTTTCTGGAAAGCTTCCAAAGCTACCAAAGCACAAAAACACCACAGATGAAGGTGGTTGATCATCTAACCAACCAAGGATCACAGCAGCCTCATCGGAGTTTTGGCCCTCACCGTTGAGATTTAGTATGGGTCCCACCGGGTATATCGGAGGGATCATACTATCCAGCCGGAGGGAATTGATCGCATAGGGTTCCAGCTCCTCAAACGTGTTAACAATAATTCCCTTTGTCTCCCTGCACCTCCGGTACAATGATAACAAAACATCATGCCTACCTTCTTTATCCAAAAATATCGACGGCAAGACCTCGGCGGGGACCGGGTTTGCAAAACTCGGTACCAATAACTCAGTGTCCGAGTTCCTGAACTCGGTCACATCTTGCATTTTGTCGTCGTTGAGTGTCTGGAGGTGGAACGCCAGGCCAAGAAAACCGGCTCCGGCAGGGGAGTATACATAAGTTGGAACATTGAACTCATCGGCAATGTCGAAGATGTCGACGAACAAAATGTCTGCCAGCAAACCAACGACCCGAGTCGACTCGGACTGAGTCATGCGGGAAATTACGTCTCGCACGTGTGTCTTCTGATTCTCGATGAAGGAAGGAAAGATGGCGCAACGTGGTTTGAGCAAATATTTTTGGGGATCGATTTCCGGGAGATTTATAATTGTGAGACGCGGGGTAGGTTTCGCAAAGAGTGATTTATTGTAGTTGTCTATACCCGTATCAATGAAGAATTTCGAGATGAGGACGGTGACCGAGAGGTTTTCGTGTCGACTGATGAAAAGTTTAGCCATCTCCACCATCCCCACGAGGTGTCCGATGGCCGGGACGGGCACGAATATCAATTCTGACTTCATTTTGAATGAACTTGGAAGAGTAGAAGAAACGGGAAACGGAAATTCAAGACTAGAAAATTGATTGATACAGATAGATGAATCTAGCTTAGCCTTTCTCAGATTTATATGCTCCCTCCCTCCCTCCCTCCCTCCCTCCCTCCCTTACTTAATATTATAAGTAGGTTTAGTCAAATATTTTTACTTTTTAATACAAGTCATTTTAGAATTTAAAATAAACATTAATTACTTAGTCTCTAATATTACTCCAAATATTAAATAGAATTTTGATTCTCTTATTATTTTCTGTACAATAAATAACAACATCTTCTTCCAATACAAGCAATGTAGACAATTGATATTATAATTAATATTATACAATCATTTCTTTAATATTTGTACATAATTTTAAAACGACCTGTATTAAAAAAGGGAGGAATTACTATAGATACTCCATTTTGTATTAGCACAAAATCATTAGAACTATTTCACGTTGAAAACGTTTCGATAAATGACAAGTGAATTGCTCCTAATTTCTTTTGGTTAATTGCTGGATTGACGGTAAAGCCCCGCCTGTATTAAATGTGGTATTTCTATTATTCTTTATTTTAATTTTTTTATCTGCTCTCGTGAAAATTAAATTAAAATAGGATCTCTCTCCATATTCAAATTAAAAAAAAAAACTTAATTACTTCTTCTGTCCCGCTTACACAGTATTATTTTTTAATTTAATGAATTCTTAATTTAAAATTGATGTGAATGTATGTTTTTCATTAATAAAATAGTTAATATTGTGAATTACTTAAAAAAGAAAATTTAAAAAATTATCCCCTCATTACAATACAAACGTTAATGTTTTAAATTTTGCAAATGTCAAAGTTAATATTTCAATTTTTTGCAAGTGTCCCCTCCCACTAATTTTGTCCAAACATGTGCAATATCTAAGGGCAAAATAGTCTATCACCATATAAAATTATTATCTCACCTAATAAGTAAAAGGTTAAAATAGTCCTTACAACTTGCCATAATAAAACAAATAAATAAAACATTAAATATATATTTAATATTTTAATATTAAAATCAATTTATTAAGTTTAAACATAGTAGCACATATTCCAACCATAATAATTGTAAGACCACAACTTTTATAAATAAAGATGAATTTTCTATAAATATCATTTTTGAATATTATGGAGTTAATTTGATATAATGTTATAGTTGTGGATAATATTTATAAATTTTGCAAAATACGCAAGTTGTTATATAATATTCGATTGGTCGGGGAATATTCGTACAACGACACAATCATTGGTGGACCCCACAACGAAATTATTGTCGGATTGAGAAAACGACAAAAATATTTTATTAAAAATAACGGCGGAAGTTTTACCATTGTTACTGTTGAACTACTCGGTAGTAAAAGTACAGTAATACGTGTGGTTGCATAGTAGCACACGGTATTGATTATTAATGCTTATGTGAGAAGTCACTCAGTTTGATTCAATTATTGTCAGTTAATAATATGAATTATTTAGCGATAATGACGTTTTGTTTTATTCGTATTATTAACGTAATAAAACAGAAACATCTTTTTATATAAAACAGAATACTTTATTAAAGTTATTCTATAAATAGAATATATTATATTTTATTTAAAAGATTTTTCTTTAAATATGGACCGTCAGATTAAAGTAATCAAACTGGACCGTTCATGGATTAGTTACTATGCATTCTATTTTTCTATAAATAGCAGCTCATTCCTTCATTATTTCTTACGAATTCACAGAACTCTAGAGAGAGAAACTATAGAGAGAGAGAAGAAGAGTATTCTGCTACTTAACTACTTCCTTATTTCAGCTATTCTTTAAAACGGTAAGGGGTGTTATTCTTTCTTATTCATGAAGAGAACTGCTGTTATTCCATTTCTTATTATTCTGTTGGAATAACCTGTATACGCGGTCTACCCTATACTTGGTGACATTCTTCTATTATTCTGTTGGAACATCATGTCTGCGTGTTTTACACCGGACCTGGTTTCGTTTTTATTATTATTCTGTTGGAATATCCTGTCTGTGTGTTTTACACCGGACTTGGTTCCGTCTTTGTTATTATTCTGTTGGAACATCCTGTCTGTGTGTTTTACACAGGACCTGGTTCCATTATTTATTATTCTGTCGAAATATTCTGTCTGTGCGTTTACGCTGGACTTGGTTCCATTATTTATTATTCTGTTGGAATAACCTGTAAGACCCCAAATTTTATGAAATAAAGGTATTCAATTTTTCTTATAATTACTATTCAGTAAATGGTTAAATTGATAAAAGTTTAAAGTTATGAGTGAAATATGATTTTTTTTTAAAATAAGCAAGTGGTTATAAAATAATCATTGTTGTCGGGGAATATTCGTTTGGTCGTGGAATATTCTTTCTGTAGGGGAATATTCGTACGACGGCGCAGCTATTTGTGGGCCCCATAACGAATAACTGTCGGGTGAAGAAAACGACAAATTTGAGTTTTTACAAATAACGGCGTAGTTGTTACCGTTAACACTGTTGGAATACCCGATGGTTAAAATACAGTAATACGCGTTATTGCACAGTAGCACACGGTATTGCATAGTATTTTTAAAATTATTGATTCTTACGTAAGAAGGCACTACTCAATAATTGTTACAGTAGTTACTGTTCAATATTATATTTTATTGATTCAATAATTGCTACGTTGAAATTTTGTATTATTGTTGTTGTTGCTGCACAGTATTTCTCATTATCAGATCAATAATTCATATTATTTGAATAGTAATATTAGATAGCATTATTGGCAATGTCTAGAAAGTTCTGTCTAAGGAGAGGTTTGGTCATCTAATTACGCGCCAGTAAGGAGAAATCCTTATTGGAAAGCCCCCTCTTTCCTGGGAACGGCCTGGTTGTCATAAATGTGATTCTGTAATATTATTTGTGAATAATTAATTATTGATTCATATGATAGGGAAATATTTATTTTATGTGGATATAAACGAGGGATATATTTTTGTGGTTAAAAATGAAGGAGTTAATGTTGAGGTTTTTATCCGTATGTTTGTCGGAATGGAGGTATTAAAAATCAGGGTTTTTGAGATATTTTGCGGGGGTTATAATTTTTAATCCGACCGTTGGATCGTGGTAATTTTTGGATATGTTATACATATATAAGTTGAGTATATGCCCACAAATTTTGAACCGTTAAAAATGAACGTATGATTTATTATGAATTTTACGAGATGACTGGTTCAGAAATTGTTGAATTTTCGGAGTTTATCATTTTGGTGGAAAATTCTAGAATTGGTGGGCCCCACTTGTGGTTGGTGAAGAAATGTGCTGAATTATATTTCAAATGTGGTGGATGGAAATAGTAGCAGGTAAAGCCATCAGGTTGCAGGTCAAACCTACCAAAATTTTCCTATAAATAGAGGGCTAAGTTAGAATTGAAAATCACACCAGAAACAAGTTTTCTCTCTTTCTCTCTCTATATTATGAAGCATATTTTGTGAGTTTTTAGATACTTGGTGAGTTGCTATTCATCAGTGCAAGTTTCCTTCAGCATCATATCCGATATCCAGTCAGAAGTACTGCTCTTTTGAGGTAATGGATATTAAGGGATTTTAAGGGTTGTTATGATTTTCAGTTTCGTAATTTTTTTGATCTTCAAAAATTCTGGAAAAATTTGAAATGATATTTTGATGAGTTTTCTTGATTGTGTCCAAAAATGGTGATTTTTGGATGTATAGATTGAGAGTTATAAATTTTATGAGAAAAGACTATTTTAGAAGTAACAGCTTATAATTCCTTGTGGTTAACTCCAAAATTGATGAATTTTTTATTGGGAGTACATGTATATTGTGACAACCCCAAAATAGGTTCATTCCATCCAACCTATTCTGAGTCGCCAAATACATGGTACAGAAAACAACTACAACTTCATTACAACAATTGTCGTGCAAAATACAACAACACATATGCTGTGAGTTTGGATACAAATATATACCAAATGTGACTCATGTTCCAACCGTGGACATCACCTCACAATAACACCTTACATAAAGGTATAGTCAAAAACTGTTTTAGAAATTAGAATCTTTGGGAAGTGCTCAAGGAAACCTTCGTACATGGGAGGCCACGCGTCTAGGTTATGATAGATATCATATGGCCACAGAATTATCCTTGGTTGACCCAATAGACCCCAAAAAAAATGAGAAGATTACTATCATATTCTTCCCAATGGTGAGTCTTCTCTTGACTTATCATTATCTCCACTGTCTCTAATTGAGAATTATACTTCAAACAAACACCAAGATTATATAGGTAGTGCCCATAGATATACTCAGCAAGTGGATGAGCACAATCCTGTCTTATGATGACACGAGGTTGTATGTCGTTAGACATCTTGTATGATAGTGGCAAAACACCCTTCCAACGTTGGGTTCGCCTCACCCTATTTGATTCACCAAATATAACTACTAAATGATGATACAACACTTTTCTATACTGCTTAGGGAGAACCTCCACAGCTAGAGACCACCGTTCTATTTCCCCGTTACCCTCGCTCGACCCAGCTACACTCTTATTACCTGAAAGGAATTGTGAAGCAAAAGGGTGAGCACAACTAGCTCAGTAAAGAATATCATGACTAAAGATAATTCAATTATCAATAGCCTTCATCAACAATAAATCAGAGATTTAGAACATATGGTAAATGATAAAAATTTCAACCATAGTTGCAGCGGAACGAGCAATCCATTAGAAGAGTCAAATAGACTATAAAGTCTATTATCTTCTCCATGTTAAAAATCCACCAACAATATTTTATCCATGTAACATCACTCAACAGTTCCTTTCCACAATCATATGAATAACTCATAATCATAATTGTGACTATAAATTTTTCTTCGCACCCAGGACAAAGAATATTTTCATCACCTGTCTTTACCTGAAACATCAAAGATCATGGTTATACCAAATCACAGTTCCTGTTTATAATCATACTAACAAATTCATCTTTGCACTACGGGCCAAAGATATTCATCAACAAACCATCTTTGCACTACGGGCCAAAGATATTCAACAACAGTTCATCTTTGCACTACAGGCCAAAGATATTCATCAACAGGCCATCTTTGCACTACATGCCAAAGATATTCATCAACAATTCATATTTGCACTACAGGCCAAATATATTCATATCTCAAAGAAATATATAATCATTTCAGAATTTATATAAACAATAATTATAACCATGTTGATCAATTCACCTTTGCACTTAAGCTTAAGATATTCAATTATAAATTCAATGGTCATGATCATACCAGTCACAATTCAACTTTGCACTACAGGCCAAAGAGAACCCTAGTCATGATCATACCAATAATCTACCCATCTTTACACTCCAGTGAAAGAGAATTTCAACATCAGGGTTATAAAAATGTTATATATGATGATAAAAATAATATGATCAACATATAATTTTAATCTCAAGAGTAATATTCGTAACTCATGAATAGTAACCCCGACACAAAAGATAGAAATTCTACAATAAAATTCATACCAATATTTCGGTATAATGATATTGAAAGAATAACATTACTTAAATTTATAAACAATTTATTTTAATTGTTTACACTTTACTAATTAATGCATTTAATCATCATAAAATGTCAACTCTTACAATTTCATCATCAATAACCAAAACCCTCATAAAAAATCTGCATATACCTCATATAGGATTCTCAAGCCATAAAATCCTATTTTCCAATTTTCTTTCTTCACAAAACATATTTAATTCATTTACTCATAACTAGACCATTTTCATGAAAAATACCAAATCAGTTTCAAAAATATTTCTTTTCTGAGATTTAGCATAATATAGTCCCATAGTGAACATATATTTTTCTCAGAATTTTTAAAAGTCATTTACTATTTTTCATATGGCCAAAATAGCCGAATATTTAGACATTTATCAAAAATTGTACTTTTGTCCAAAAATTCTGAAATTAACAGAGTATACTTCCATCATATACATGTGCTCCCAATAAAAATTTCATCAATTTTGGAGTTAACCACAAGAAATTATAAGCAGTTACTTTTAAAATAGTCTTTTCTCATAAAATTCATAACTCTCAATCTATACATCCAAAAATCACCATTTTTGGACACAATCAAGAAAACTCATCAAAATATCGTTTCAAATTTTTCCAGAATTTTTGAAGGTCAGAAAAATTACGAAACTGAAAAATATAACAACCCTTAAAATCCCTTACTATCCCTTACTATCCCTTACCTCAAAAGAGCAGTACTTCTGACTGGATATGGATATGATGCTGAAGGAAACTTGCACTGATGAATAGCAACTCACCAAGTATCTAAAAACTCACAAAATATGCTTCATAATATAGAGAGAGAAAGAGAGAAAGCTTATGTTTCTGGTGTGATTTTCAATTCTAACTTAGCCCTCTATTTATAGGAAAATTTTGGTAGGTTTGACCTGCAACCTGATGGCTTTACCTGCTACTATTCCCACCCACCACATTTGAAATATAATTCAGCACATTTCTTCACCAACCACAAGTGGGGCCCACCAATTCTAGAATTTTCCACCAAAATGATAAACTCCGAAAATTCAACAATTTCTGAACCAGTCATCTCGTAAAATTCATAACAAATCATACGTTCATTTTTAACGGTTCAAAATTTGTGGACATATACTCAACTTATATATGTATAACATATCCAAAAATTACCACGATCCAACGGTCGGATTAAAAATTATAACCCCCGCAAAATATCTCAAAAACCCTGATTTTTAATACCTCCATTCCGACAAAAATACGGATAAAAATCTCAACATTAACTCCTTCATTTTTTAACCACAAAAATATATCCCTCATTTATATCCACATAAAATAAATATTTTCTTATCATATGAATCAATAATTAATTATTCACAAATAATATTACAGAATCACATTTATGACAACCAGGCCGTTCCCAGGAAAGAGGGGGCTTTCCAATAAGGATTTCTCCTTACTGGCGCGCAATTAGATGACCAAACCTCTCCTTAGACAGAACTTTCTAGACATTGCCAATAATGCTATCTAATAATATTATTCAAATAATATGAATTATTGATCTGATAATGGAAAATACTGTGCAGCAACAATTATTGAAACAACAATAATATAAAATATCAACGCAGCAATTATTGAATCAATAATAAAATATTGAACAGTAATTACTGTAACAATTATTGAGTAGTGCCTTCTTACGTAAGAATCAATAATTTCAAAAATACTGTGCAATACCGTGTGCTACTGTGCAATAACGCGTATTACTGTATTTTAACCACCGGGTATTCCAACAGTGTTAACGGTAACAACTACGCCGTTATTTGTAAAAACTCAAATTTGTCGTTTTCTTCACCCGACAGTTATTCGTTATGGGGCCCACAAATAGCTGCGCCGTCGTACGAATATTCCCCGACAGAAAGAATATTCCACGACCAAACGAATATTCCCCGACAACAATGATTATTTTATAACCACTTGCTTATTTTGAAAAAATTTCATATATCACCCTTAACTTTAACTTTTATCAATTTAACCATTTACTGAATAGTAATTATAAGAAAAATTGAATACTTTTATTTCATAAAATTCGGGGTCTTACAATCTCCCCTCCTTATGAAATTTCGTCCCCGAAATTTACGTACCTGGTATTTCAAAGAGTTGAGAATACCTTCCTTTCATTTCAGATTCCATCTTTCCTGTCATCATAATTTCTCCATTGCTCATCTCCTGTATTTCAAATATCATTCTAGAATACATCATCAAAACAAGGGTTAATTTAACAAATTAACATATCACATAATATCCTGATATTATGACTGACCAACAAATAAGCTTAGGTAGGACACACTAGCGAAGGATTTACTCATCTTTCCCCTCCTAGTTATATTCTCCGATCTCCGCCAGAGATCATATCCCTAAGCTCTGATACCACCTGTGACAACCCCAAAATAGGTTCATTCCATCCAACCTATTCTGAGTCGCCAAATACATGGTACAGAAAACAACTACAACTTTATTACAACAATTGTCGTGCAAAATACAACAACACATATGCTGTGAGTTTGGATACAAATATATACCAAATGTGACTCATGTTCCAACCGTGGACATCACCTCACAATAACACCTTACATAAAGGTATAGTCAAAAACTGTTTTAGAAATTAGAATCTTTGAGAAGTGCTCAAGGAAACCTTCGTACATGGGAGGCCACGCGTCTAGGTTATGATAGATATCATATGGCCACAGAATTATCCTTGGTTGACCCAATAGACCCCAAAAAAAATGAGAAGATTACTATCATATTCTTCCCAATGGTGAGTCTTCTCTTGACTTATCATTATCTCCACTGTCTCTAATTGAGAATTATACTTCAAACAAACACCAAGATTATATAGGTAGTGCCCATAGATATACTCAGCAAGTGGATGTGCACAACCCTGTCTTATGATGACACGAGGTTGTATGTCGTTAGACATCTTGTATTATAGTGGCAAAACACCCTTCCAACGTTGGGTTCGCCTCACCCTATTTGATTCACCAAATATAACTACTAAATGATGTATACAACACTTTTCTATACTGCTTAGGGAGAACCTCCACAGCTAGAGACCACCGTTCTATTTCCCCGTTACCCTCGCTCGACCCAGCTACACTCTTATTACCTGAAAGGAATTGTGAAGCAAAAGGGTGAGCACAACTAGCTCAGTAAAGAATATCATGACTAAAGATAATTCAATTATCAATAGCCTTCATCAACAATAAATCAGAGATTTAGAACATATGGTAAATGATAAAAATTTCAACCATAGTTGCAGCGGAACGAGCAATCCATTAGAAGAGTCAAATAGACTATAAAGTCTATTATCTTCTCCATGTTAAAAATCCACCAACAATATTTTATCCATGTAACATCACTCAACAGTTCCTTTCCACAATCATATGAATAACTCATAATCATAATTGTGACTATAAATTTTTCTTCGCACCTAGGACGAAGAATATTTTCATCACCTGTCTTTACCTGAAACATCAAAGATCATGGTTATACCAAATCACAGTTCCTGTTTATAATCATACTAACAAATTCATCTTTGCACTACGGGCCAAAGATATTCATCAACAAACCATCTTTGCACTACGGGCCAAAGATATTCAACAACAGTTCATCTTTGCACTACAGGCCAAAGATATTCATCAACAGGCCATCTTTGCACTACATGCCAAAGATATTCATCAACAATTCATATTTGCACTACAGGCCAAATATATTCATATCTCAAAGAAATATATAATCATTTCAGAATTTATATAAACAATAATTATAACCATGTTGATCAATTCACCTTTGCACTTAAGCTTAAGATATTCAATTATAAATTCAATGGTCATGATCATACCAGTCACAATTCAACTTTGCACTACAGGCCAAAGAGAACCCTAGTCATGATCATACCAATAATCTACCCATCTTTACACTCCAGTGAAAGAGAATTTCAACATCAGGGTTATAAAAATGTTATATATGATGATAAAAATAATATGATCAACATATAATTTTAATCTCAAGAGTAATATTCGTAACTCATGAATAGTAACCCCGACACAAAAGATAGAAATTCTACAATAAAATTCATACCAATATTTTGGTATAATGATATTGAAAGAATAACATTACTTAAATTTATAAACAATTTATTTTAATTGTTTACACTTTACTAATTAATGCATTTAATCATCATAAAATGCCAACTCTTACAATTTCATCATCAATAACCAAAACCCTCATAAAAAATCTGCATATACCTCATATAGGATTCTCAAGCCATAAAATCCTATTTTCCAATTTTCTTTCTTCACAAAACATATTTAATTCATTTACTCATAACTAGACCATTTTCATGAAAAATACCAAATCAGTTCCAAAAATATTTCTTTTCTGAGATTTAGCATAATATAGTCCCATAGTGAACATATATTTTTCTCAGAATTTTTAAAAGTCATTTACTATTTTTCATATGGCCAAAATAGCCGAATATTTAGACATTTATCAAAAATTGTACTTTTGTCCAAAAATTCTGAAATTAACAGAGTATACTTCCATCATATACATGTACTCCCAATAAAAATTTCATCAATTTTGGAGTTAACCACAAGAAATTATAAGCAGTTACTTTTAAAATAGTCTTTTCTCATAAAATTCATAACTCTCAATCTATACATCCAAAAATCACCATTTTTGGACACAATCAAGAAAACTCATCAAAATATCGTTTCAAATTTTTCTAGAATTTTTGAAGGTCAGAAAAATTACGAAACTGAAAATATAACAACCCTTAAAATCCCTTACTATCCCTTACTATCCCTTACCTCAAAAGAGCAGTACTTCTGACTGGATATCGGATATGATGCTGAAGGAAACTTGCACTGATGAATAGCAACTCACCAAGTATCTAAAAACTCACAAAATATGCTTCATAATATAGAGAGAGAAAGAGAGAAAGCTTATGTTTCTGGTGTGATTTTCAATTCTAACTTAGCCCTCTATTTATAGGAAAATTTTGGTAGGTTTGACCTGCAACCTGATGGCTTTACCTGCTACTATTCCCACCCACCACATTTGAAATATAATTCAGCACATTTCTTCACCAACCACAAGTGGGGCCCACCAATTCTAGAATTTTCCACCAAAATGATAAACTCCGAAAATTCAACAATTTCTGAACCAGTCATCTCGTAAAATTCATAAACAAATCATACGTTCATTTTTAACGGTTCAAAATTTGTGGATATATACTCAACTTATATATGTATAACATATCCAAAAATTACCACGATCCAACGGTCGGATTAAAAATTATAACCCCCGCAAAATATCTCAAAAACCCT
Organism: Panax notoginseng; assembly: GCA_016801055.1. Taxonomy (NCBI): domain Eukaryota; kingdom Viridiplantae; phylum Streptophyta; class Magnoliopsida; order Apiales; family Araliaceae; genus Panax; species Panax notoginseng. Next base: position 223,479,571 of record CM029012.1, on the reverse strand, counting down.
GATTTTTAATACCTCCATTCCGACAAAAATACGGATAAAAATCTCAACATTAACTCCTTCATTTTTTAACCACAAAAATATATCCCTCATTTATATCCACATAAAATAAATATTTTCTTATCATATGAATCAATAATTAATTATTCACAAATAATATTACAGAATCACATTTATGACAACCAGGCCGTTCCCAGGAAAGAGGGGGCTTTCCAATAAGGATTTCTCCTTACTGGCGCGCAATTAGATGACCAAACCTCTCCTTAGACAGAACTTTCTAGACATTGTCAATAATGCTATCTAATAATATTATTTAAATAATATGAATTATTGATCTGATAATGGAAAATACTGTGCAGCAACAATTATTGAAACAACAATAATATAAAATATCAATGCAGCAATTATTGAATCAATAATAAAATATTGAACAGTAATTACTGTAACAATTATTGAGTAGTGCCTTCTTACGTAAGAATCAATAATTTCAAAAATACTGTGCAATACCGTGTGCTACTGTGCAATAACGCGTATTACTGTATTTTAATCACCGGGTATTCCAACAGTGTTAACGGTAACAACTACGCCGTTATTTGTAAAAACTCAAATTTGTCGTTTTCTTCACCCGACAGTTATTCGTTATGGGGCCCACAAATAGCTGCGCCGTCGTACGAATATTCCCCGACAGAAAGAATATTCCACGACCAAACGAATATTTCCCGACAACAATGAATATTTTATAACCACTTGCTTATTTGAAAAAATTTCATATATCACCCTTAACTTTAACTTTTATCAATTTAACCATTTACTGAATAGTAATTTTAAGAAAAATTGAATACTTTTATTTCATAAAATTCGGGGTCTTACATATATGATAGAAGTATACTCTGTAAATTTTAGAATTTTTAGACAAAAGTACAATTTTTGATAAATGTCTAAATATTCGGCTATTTTGGCCATATGAAAAATAGTAAATGACTTTTAAAAATTCTGAGAAAAATATATGTTCACTATGGGACTATATTATGCTAAATCCCAGAAAAGAAATATTTTTGGAACTGATTTGGTATTTTTCATGAAAATGGTCTAGTTATGAGTAAATGAATTAAATATGTTTTGTGAAGAAAGAAAATTGGAAAATAGGATTTTATGGCTTGAGAATCCTATATGAGGTATATGCAGATTTTTGATGAGGGTTTTGGTTATTGATGATGAAATTGTAAGAGTTGGCATTTTATGATGATTAAATGCATTAATTAGTAAAGTGTAAATAATTAAAATAAATTGTTTATAAATTTAAGTAATGTTATTCTTTCATTATCATTATACCGAAATATTGGTATGAATTTTATTGTAGAATTTCTATCTTTTGTGTCGGGATTACTATTCATGAGTTACGAATATTACTCTTGAGATTAAAACTATATGTTGATCATATTATTTTTATCATCATATGTAACATTTTTATAACCCTGATGTTGAAATTCTCTTTCACTGGAGTGTAAAGATGGGTAGATTATTGGTATGATCATGACTAGGGTTCTCTTTGGCCTGTAGTGCAAAGTTGAATTGTGACTGGTATGATCATGACCATTGAATTTATAATTGAATATCTTAAGCTTAAGTGTAAAGGTGAATTGATCAACATGGTTATAATTATTGTTTATATAAATTCTGAAATGATTATATATTTCTTTGAGATATGAATATATTTGGCCTGTAGTGCAAATATAAATTGTTGATGAATATCTTTGGCATGTAGTGCAAAGATGGCCTGTTGATGAATATCTTTGGCCTGTAGTGCAAAGATGAACTGTTGTTGAATATCTTTGGCCCGTAGTGCAAAGATGGTTTGTTGATGAATATCTTTGGCCCGTAGTGCAAAGATGGTTTGTTGATGAATATCTTTGGCCCGTAGTGCAAAGATGAATTTGTTAGTATGATTATAAACAGGAATTGTGATTTGGTATAACCATGATCTTTGATGTTTCAGGTAAAGACAGGTGATGAAAATATTCTTCGTCCTGGGTGCGAAGAAAAATTTATAGTCACAATTATGATAATGAGTTATTCATATGATTGTGGAAAGGAACTGTTGAGTGATGTTACATGGATATAACATTGTTGGTGGATTTTTAACATGGAAGAGATAATGGACTTTATGGTCTATTTGACTCTTCTAATAGATTGCATGTTCCGCTGCAACTATGGTTGAAATTTTTTTATCATCTACCATATGTTCTAAATCTCTGATTTATTATTGATGAAGACTATTGATAATTTATTTATCTTTAGTCATGATATTCTTTACTGAGCTAGTTGTGCTCACCCTTTTGCTTCACAACTCCTTTCAGGTAATAAGAGTGTAGCTGGGTCGAGCGAGGGTAACGGAAAAATAGAACGGTGGTCTCTAGCTGTGGATGTTCTCCCGAAGCAGTATAGAAAAGTTCATTTAGTAGTTTTATTTGGTGAATCCAATAGGGTAAGGTGTACCCAACGTTGGAAGGGTGGTTTGCCACTATCATACAAGATGTCTAACGACATACAACCTCGTGTCATCATAAGACAGGGATGTGCTCATCCACTTGCTGAGTATATATACGAGCACTACCTATATAATCTTGGTGTTTGTTTGAAGTATAATTCTCAATTAGAGACAGTGGAGATAATGATAAGTCAAGAGAAGACTCACTGTTGGGAAGAATATGATAGTAACCTTCTCATTTTTCTTTGGGGTCTATTGGGTCAACCAAAGATAATTCTGTGGCCATATGATATCTACCATAACCTAGACGCATGGCCTCCCATGTACGAAGTTTTCCTTGAGCACTTCCCAAAGATTCTAATTTCTAAAACAGTTTTTGACTATACCTTTATGTAAGGTGTTATTGTGAGGTGATGTCCACGGTTGGAACATGAGTCACATTTGGTATATATTTGTATTCAAACTCACAGCATATGTGTTGTTGTATTTTGTACGACAATTGTTGTAATAGAGTTGTAGTTATTTTCTGTACCATGTATTTGACGACTCAGAATGGGTTGGATGGAATGGACCTGTTTTGGGGTTGTCACACATGTTATGGATTTGAACAAAGACAAGTCAGATTTGAATAATATTTCTATTGTTAGAGAATTTCCCGATGTATTTCCTGAAGAACTTCCCGGTCTACCCCCGGAACGAGAAATTGAATTCTTTATTGACCTTGAACCCGGTACAAAGCCCATTTCTAAAACCCCATATCGAATGGCTCCTATTGAACTTCAGGAGTTAAAAGTCCAACTACAGGAGTTGTTGGACATCGGTTTTATTCGTCCTAGTGCGTCTCCTTGGGGTGCTCCTGTTTTATTCGTAAAGAAGAAAGACGGGAGTATGCGACTTTGTATTGACTATCGAGAATTGAACCATGTCACCATCAAGAATAGGTATCCGCTACCTCGCATTGATGACCTGTTTGACCAGTTGCAAGGAGCACAATTCTTTTCAAAGATCGATCTTCGTTCTGGATATCATCAGCTGAAGATTAAAACTGAGGATATTCCAAAGACTGCCTTCAGAACTCGGTACGGGCATTATGAATTCTTAGTAATGTCTTTTGGATTGACTAATGCTCCTGCTGCCTTCATGGATATGATGAACCGTGTATTCAAAGAATATTTGGATCAGTTCGTTGTTGTCCTTATTGATGACATCCTCATCTATTCCAAAAGCCGTGAAGATCATGAGCGCCATTTGAAGCTGGTACTGCAAAGGCTTCGTGAAAACAAGCTATATGCCAAACTGAAGAAATGCGAGTTCTGGCTTGAGGAAGTAGCATTCCTTGGGCACGTGGTGTCAAAACATGGAGTATCTGTCGACCCGGCGAAGATTGAAGCCATACAAAGTTGGGAGCAACCAAAGTCGGTAACCGAAGTACGTAGCTTTCTGGGCTTAGCTGGTTATTATCGGAGATTTGTGGAAGGATTTTCTCGAATCGCTACTCCGTTAACTCAGCTGACTCGGAAAGATACAAAATTCGTATGGAGTGAAGAATGCGAGAAGAGTTTCCAAGAACTCAAGAGGAGACTCATTTCGGCACCTGTTCTGACAATACCATCTGGTTCGGATGGATTTGTTATCTACAGCGATGCTTCAGGCAAAGGGTTAGGATGTGTTCTCATGCAACATGGGAAAGTCATAGCCTATGCCTCACGACAACTCAAAGAATATGAGAGGAATTATCCTACTCATGATTTGGAGTTGGCAGCAGTCGTTTTTGCGTTGAAGATCTGGAGACACTACCTTTATGGGGAGAAAGTGGAGATCTATACAGATCATAAAAGCCTCAAATATTTCTTCACCCAAAAGGAACTCAACATGCGGCAGCGACGTTGGCTCGAGCTGTTGAAAGATTACGATCATACCATCCAATATCATCCTGGAAAAGCAAACGTAGTAGCTGACGCATTGAGTAGAAGATCATATGCGGGTACGAGTGCAATGTTTTTAACACAAAGGCCCATTTTGTATGACTTGCAAAGGATGGAGATAGAGATGAAGGCTCCAAGTACCCACATGATGATATTAAATATACGAGTAGAACCGACTTTAATCGATAAAGTTAAAGCTGCTCAAGCTACGGATATAGAGCTGATGCGTATGAAGAAGAAAGTGCAAGAAGGTGCTATTCCAGAAGCAAGAATCGATGAAGAAGGAATACTTCGAGTCAACTTCAGACTTTGTGTTCCTAACGATTTTGACTTGAAGCATAGAATAATGATGGAGGCACACAACACACCGTTTGCAATCCATCCTGGGAGTACCAAAATGTATCACGATCTTCGACATACATTTTGGTGGAGCAATATGAAAAGAGAGATCGCGGAGTTTATCTCGAGGTGTTTAACTTGTCAACGTGTAAAGGCGGAGCATCAAGTACCAAAGGGTCCATTGCAACCACTTGAGATTCTGAAATGGAAGTGGGAACACATTACTATGGATTTTGTTACGGGTCTTCCCATGGTTTCTCAAGGCATAGATGCGATTTGGGTTATTGTTGATAGATTAACCAAGTCCGCTCATTTCTTGCCGATACGTGAGACTTATTCTCTTGAACGTCTTGCTAGTATGTACGTGAACGAGATTGTGAGATTGCATGGCATGCCAGTATCCATAGTTTCGGATCGTGACCCAAGATTCACTTCACGATTTTGGGTTAGCTTGCAGAAAGCTATGGGCACGGATTTACGATTCAGTTCGGCATACCATCCTCAAATGGACGGACAATCAGAGAGGACTATTCAAACTCTTGAAGATCTATTAAGACTTTGTGTCCTAGATCTCAAAGGGAGTTGGGATAAGTACCTACCATTGGTGGAATTCTCCTACAACAACAGTTATCAGGCGAGCATAGGTGTGGCTCCATTTGAGGCGTTGTATAGAAGAAAATGTCATTCTCCAGTATGCTGGGACGAGGTGGGTGAAGCAACATTGTTGGGACCAGAATTGGTACGCATTACTACAGAGAAGATCCAAACGATTCGACAACGTATACAAACGGCACAGGATCGACAAAAGAGTTATGCGGATTTTCATCGGAAGGACGTGGAATTTAATATTGGGGATCATGTATTGTTACGTGTTGCACCATGGAAGGGAGTTACAAGATTTGGGAAGAGAGGAAAGCTCAATCCAAGATTTGTTGGTCCATTTGAGATTCTTGAGCGAATAGAAAATGTGGCATATAGACTCGCATTACCTCCAAGCATGTCTCGTGTTCATAATGTTTTTCATATATCTATGCTTCGTAAATATGTTAAAGACCCGAACCACATTATTGAGTTAGAACCAGACGAGATAGCTGAAGATTTAACGTACGAGGAGGTACCTGTTAAGATCTTGGATAGGAAAGAGCATGTCCTACGCACGAAGGTTATACCACAAGTTAAGGTTTTGTGGAGAAACCATGCTATTGAAGAAATGACCTGAGAGTTGGAATCAGAAATGAAAGCGGGGTATCCTCACCTTTTTGAAACATCAGGTATGTACGTCAATTTCGAGGACGAAATTTCATAAGGAGGGGAGGTTGTAAGACTCCAACTTATTAATGAATAAAATCAAATTTTCTCTAAATATTATTGTGAATAATAAGGGGTTAATTTGATATAATACTTTGGTTATGGGTGAAATGTGCAAATTTTGCAAAATAAGCAAGTGGTTATAAAATATTTATTTTTGGTCGGTGAATATTCGGTTGGTCGTGGAATATTCTTGCTGTCGGGGAATATTCGTACGACGACGCAGCCTTATGTGGGCCCCATAACGGAAAGCGATTGGATGAAGAAAATGACAAGTATAAGTTGTTTATAAATAACGGCGTAGTTGTTACCGTTAATACTGTTGGAATATCCGGTGGTTAAAATACAGTAGCACACGGTATTGCACCAATTATTGATTCTTACGTAAGAAGGCACTACTCAATAATTGTTACAGTAGTTATTATTCAATATTTTATTTTATTGATTCAATAATTGTTGCGTTGATATTTTATATTATTGTTGTTTCAATAATTATTGCTGCACAGTATTTTCATTTATCAGATCAATAATTCATATTATTTGAATAATATTATTAGATAACATTATTGGCAATGTCTAGAAAGTTCTGTCTAAGGAGAGGTTTGGTCATCTAATTGCGCGCCAGTAAGGAGAAATCCTTATTGGAAAGCCCCCTCTTTCCTGGGAACGGCCTGGTTGTCATAAATGTGATTCTGTAATATTATTTGTGAATAATTAATTATTGATTCATATGATAAGGAAATATTTATTTTATGTGGATATAAATGAGGGATATATTTTTGTGGTTAAAAATGAAGGAGTTAATGTTGAGGTTTTTGTCAGTATTTTTGTCGGAATGGAGGTATTAAAAATCAGGATTTTTGAGATAGTTTGCGGGAGTTATAATTTTTAATCCGACCGTTGGATCGTGGTAATTTTTGGATATGTTATACATATATAAGTTGAGTATATGTCCACAAATTTTGAACCGTTAAAAATGAACGTATGATTTATTATGAATTTTACGAGATAACTGGTTCAGAAATTGTTGAATTTTCGGAGTTTATCATTTTGATGGAAAATTCTAGAATTGGTTGGCCCCACTTGTGGTTGGTGAAGAAATGTGCTGAATTATATTTCAAATATGGTGGGTGAGAATAGTAGCAGGTAAAGCCATCAGGTTGCAGGTCAAACCTACTAAAATTTTCCTATAAATAGAGGGCTAAGTTAGAATTGAAAATCACACCAGAAACAAGTTTTCTCTCTTTCTCTCTCTAGATTATTGAGTGTATTTTGTGAGTATTTAGATACTTTGAGAGTTTCTATTCATCAGAGCAAGTTTCTTTCAGCCTTATACCGGTATTCCGACCAGAAGTACTGATATTTTGAGGTAAGGGATATTATTTTCTTCTTAATGATATTATTTTCTTCAATATCATTATGCTGAAATATTGATATGAGTTTTTATCAAATTTGGAACTTTTTGTGTCGGGGGTTACTATTCACGTATACGACACTATTCACGTATACGGTACTATTCACGAATACGGCACTATTCACCGAAAAATAAAATTTTTCCTTTTTGTCCAAGATGTCTATTATGGTTACTATCTTTGATTGTATCCATGTTTTGATCTTTATTTTTGAATTCTGCTTCACAATTGATTATTATGAAGTATTATTGATCTTGGATAAACTGTTATACGAATCCCTAATATTTGTCCTTCTGTCTCACTGGATTCGTTCTCTTTAAGATATTTTTCATCATCCTCAGTCCTAAATGATGATATTACTGAATATCTTTGGCCTGTAGTGCAAAGATGTATGATTACTTGATGAATATCTTTGGCCTGTAGTGCAAAGATGAACAGGTGTTGAGATGAACATGACCGACTGATGATACAAATGAATATCTTTGGCCTGTAGTGCAAAGATGAATATTTGGTTAAAGATGATTATTAATTGATGTTACAGGGATAAAATATTGATGATGGACTTTTAAATCTTAGAAGATAGTAGAATTCTTTCTCTACTTGACTCTTCTAATGGTTTGCTGTTTCCGCTGCAGTTGTTGATCTAAAACTTGTTGTCGATTATATTTTATCAGATTTTTCCCTGTTGAAGACTAACGATAATTTATTGTATATTATCTTAGTCATAATATTCTTTACTGGGCTAGTTGAGCTCACCCTTTTCTTTTTTGTTCCATTTTTCTTCTCAGGAGGTGAGAACATAGCAGGATCTAGTCGGGATATGGAGTGATGGTTCTAGAAAGATGTTTTAGCAGTCCTCACTATTTCTGTAAAATAGTGTTTGAATAATTGTAATGAGGATTTATTTGAGTGTGGATATTGTCCAGAAGACAATATTTGTATTTAAACTCACAGTATGTGTTGTCGTATTTTGCACGACAATTGTATTATTGAAGTTATAGTTTGCTTTCTGTACCATGTATTTGGCGACTTAGAATGGGTGTTGTATACCTATTTTGGGGGCGTCACAAGATATAATACTAAATTGCTCTTTCATTAAAACTTCCATAGGGCACTAAGTCTTCCCTCTTCTTCATTTGATATTTCTTGTGGATATTGAGGTTCTAGATCCGAATATGGATATGAATATGAATATGGATATGGATATGGATATGAACTTAGATAAAAATTTTCATAAGTTAGAAAAAATTGATTTACTTGGTGTGCATTCAAATTTTCATAGGGTACTTTATTCCAAGAAAAATTATTATTCCAACTATAATAATAATCCATTTTTCCACAAATCACAAAACAAATAGACAACTAACCATGAAAGTCACACACAAAAAAATATATATAATAAAAATATAATAAAATAAAATTCTTAATTCTACGGTTAACCTAAATAAAATCTAGACGGCTCCTAATGTGCTCTATGTGAGTGGATGCATGAATGCGGAAAATAAAAAAAAACTAAACTACAATTTTTTTTAAAAAAATGGAGATACGAAGTACCGAAGAAAGCGCAGCAACAAAATCTTTATCTATTCGCTCCTTCGATCCGCTTCAATAATCTTGGGAAATTTTTTTAAAAAACATTAGAGTTAAAACTAATTCGAATAAATAAAAATTAAAGAATAAATAAAAATTAATTCTAGACCCCGGCAGCGGCGCCAAAAACATGATGTGATAAAATTATGTACTATTATAATAATAGTAATAATAATAATAATAATAATAATAATAATTATTATTATTATTATTATTATTATTATTATTGTTGTTGTTGTTGTTGTTGTTGTTATTATTATTTTTATTATTATTATTGTTGATGTGATAAAATTATGTACCGCAAGTGCACAATGTCTAATTTTTATAATAATATTAATAAAAATAAAAATAATATTAATAATAATAATAATAATAATAATAATAATAAAATAATAACTTCAATTTATATTCGGCGAATTAATTCCGTCGAAAGATTTCCGTCGTCCATATTTTATTTCCGACGCAAATTTAGTCGGATATAGTTCAGTCGATAATATTTGACCTTAACTCCGACGCCTATATATACAATCGAATTTTTGACGAAATATTCCCTCGAAAATAAGTTAATTCCGACGAAATAGGCTTAAGTCTGACGGAATATTCCGTCGAAATTAAGCTTTTTTCTTATAATGTTGGTACTATGTCCTTAAGACAATTATATCCTCCTTATTGGTACTTAGAGTTATCGGCACTTGTCTCTCAAGATACAATGACAATATATGCTATAGTAACACTACAAATAACATACACAACGAATCAAATAAAATTTTTTTGAACTCTCTCAAATATATATGATTGATGGAATGATGAATTGAATGAATGAAATGACTTCTTTGATATGATATTTATAAAAGGGATTAGTGACCCTTCAGATAAGACATGACCTTTGTGAACCGAATGGACACATAAGAATGGGCATAGCTAAATAGGTGCCAATAAATCATGTCAGGCGAAACAAAGCAAGTCAGATGTGCACCTTGGAGCGCTGCGACACTGACCCTAGCACTACAGCGCTGTTGTCAAGCGTTGCAGCGCGTGCGTATAGTCAAACCAAGTCTTGGCTAGGTTATCTCCCCTCTACAAAAGTAGGGTGCCCCTTAAGGCCCAAACCCAAAAGAAAACTAATTGTATATATACTCAATTGATTTTTAATCCTTAACCAATGTGATACTTTAACTTCCACAATTATTTATTATCATGTCTAAGAGTGATCTTTAGAAGTAAATTTCTCATTCCTTACCCCATGAATTTGAGATTCCTAATAGTTGATTTTAATCTACTCATGGAGTAGAACACATTGATATGTAGATTCATCTCAAATGATTAATGAAACTCACTTTAATTTAAGCTCAAATTATAACAATTCCCCACATGAATGAAATTGACTATCAGCCTTATGCAAATGTTATGCAAACTTTAAGATAGAGACATAATTGGAAATCATCTTTATAGAGAGGTGACTTCTGGCTTTGAACAAATCCATGGGGTAAGGAATGATGTTCAGTTAGCGTGAATTGTCCAACCGTTTTTGTAAATTGAGATAATAGAAGTTCATAAAAAAAAAATTTAGATAATATTTGGTTCTCATGATTTTGTTCATTTCGGCCTCGAACATTCCCGGATTTATGAGTGCTCTAGAGAAGTATAGTGTTATCATTCTCATAGAATTGGCCCAGTTGACACTCACATAGGTGATTCTTAATAAGAGTATTATGTCATACATCACTTATTTATCAAGATATAAGAATCATTAAAAGCAAAACTTATCCTAAAATCGTTGCATGTATCACTATCTTGTATCATAGGAATGAGCAGCAGAAATTACTTTATTAATTTATAGTGATTTGGTTGAATCGTTCACAATTTAGTTGTCCCTTTAAACCTATATCTTGGGATCTCCAGTCAACTAAATTAGGTTTCTATTGTGACGATCCTTATTTATAGGCATTTAAACTCATTCCCCTTGATATTATTTTTACTTGCTCTCTAATCAAACATTTAGTTAATGGATCCGCTATATTCTCTTTCGAATTTATGTATTCAATAGAAATAATGTCATTAGAGAGTAATTATTTTATGGTATTGTGTCTACGACGAATAGGTCTAGACTTACCATTATACATGTGACTCTGTGTCCTTCCAATTACTAATTGACTATCACAATGAATACAACCAGTAGGCACATGTTTAGGCCACATAGGAATATCTTCTAAAAAGTGACAAAGCCATTCAGGTTCTTCTCTAGCCTTATCTAATGCAATAAAATTAGATTCCATTGTTGATCGATCAATGCATATTTGTTTAGAAGATTTCCATGATACCGCTCCTCTACCCAATGTAAACACAAAGCCACTTGTGGATTTAAATTCTTTCGTATTTGATATCCAGTTGACATCATAGTATCCTTCAAGTACTGTTGGATATCTTGAGTAATGAAATCCAAAATTTTGAGTGTATTTTAAATACCTTAAAACTCTTATATTCGCTTTTCAGTGATCTTGTTTTGGATTACTTGTAAATCTACTCAATTAATTAACAATATTTGCTATGTCAGGACGTGAATAATTCATTACAAACATAAGGCTTCCAATTATTTATGCGTACTCAGGTTGTGATTTGCTCTCTCGTTTATTTTTTGACAAATGTGTGACGCCCCCAAAATTAGGTATGTGACGCCCCCAAAAATAGGTATACATCACCCATCTTGGGTCGTCAGATACATAGTACAGAATACAAATACAACTTACTAATACAACTGTCGTGTACAATACGACAAAACATAAACTGTGAGTTTGAATACAAACATTATCTTCTAGAGAGTATTCATACTCAAAAGGAGTCCTCGTTACATTTATTAACACATCATTACATAGAATAGTGAGGACTACTAACTAATACTATCATTCGAACCATCACTCCGTTCCCCGACTTGCCCCAGCTACGTTCTCATTTCCTGAAGAGAACAGTGAAAGAAAGGGTGAGCTCAACTAGCCCAGTAAGAAATATTATGACTAAGATAATGCAGAATAAATTATCATTAGCCTTCAACAATGTTAAACTGATAAAATATAATAGACATCAAGTTTAACTGCAGCGGAACAAGCAATCCATTAAAAGAGTCAAGTAGAAAATAAACTCTACTATCTTTTATGATTTAAAAGATTTTCCAACACTGTGATCGCTGAGACTCAGCTTAATAAAATAATCCACATCATCGAATCACCCCTGCACTACGGCCAAGGATATTCGTATATTCATTAATGGTCATGATCATGCCAACAACTGTCCATCAATGCACTACGGGCCAATGAGGACTTTTACCACATCATTTGTAACATTACGGTCATGATTATACCGAATAATCCCTGGTCATAATCATACCAAGTCCATCTATGCACTACAGGCCACAGATGACTTTCAACATTTTATAAACATGAGGATGATGACAATGATATAAGAATTCAATAAAACAAGTTCAAGAATTAATTTATCCAAGAATTAACAACGTCCAAATTGTCAACATGATACTGCTTTGTGGAGTAAAATTCAAGAATGCTTAGAAGAATATTTTCATGAAAAGATACTGGATGAAACGCAAATATCAAGGATATTCCACAAATTTCATGGAGTATAGAAGTCAAAACTTAACCAACTGAGTATAATAAAGAATGGAATAACAAAAGAAATCACCATGCATGCGATAGACCGCACAGACAGGTTATTCCAACAGAATAATAAATAATGGAACCAGGTCCGGCGTAAACGCACAGACAGGATATTCCGACAGAATAATAAATAATGGAACCAGGTCCGGCGTAAACGCACAGACAGGATATTCCGACAGAATAATAAATAATGGAACCAGGTCCGGCGTAAACGCACAGACAGGATATTCCGACAGAATAATAAAGAACAATAAATAAATAATGGAACCAGGTCCGGTGTAAAACACACAGACAGGATGTTCCAACAGAATAATAATAAAGACGGAACCAGGTCCGGTGTAAAACACACAGACAGGATGTTCCAACAGAATAATAATAAAAACGGAACCAGGTCCGGTGTAAAACACACAGACAGGATGTTCCAACAGAATAATAGAAGAATGTCACCAAGTATAGGGTAGACCGCGTATACAGGTTATTCCAACAGAATAATAAGAAATGGAATAACAGTTCTCTTCATGAATAAGAAAGAATAACACCCCTTACCGTTTTAAAGAAGAGCTGAAATAAGGAAGTAGTTAAGTAGCAGAATACTCTTCTTCTCTCTCTCTATAGTTTCTCTCTATAGTTTCTCTCTCTAGAGTTCAGTGAATTCGTAAGAAATAATGAAGGAATGAGCTGCTATTTATAGAAAAATAGAATGCATAGTAACTAATCCATGAACGGTCCAGATTGATTACTTTAATCTGACGGTCCATATTTAAAGAAAAATCTTTTAAATAAAATATAATATATTCTATTTATAGAATAACTTTAATAAAGTATTCTGTTTTATATAAAAAGATGTTTCTGTTTTATTACGTTAATAATACGAATAAAACAAAACGTCATTATCGCTAAATAATTCATATTATTAACTGACAATAATTGAATCAAACTGAGTGACTTCTCACATAAGCATTAATAATCAATACCGTGTGCTACTATGCAACCACACGTATTACTGTACTTTTACTACCGAGTAGTTCAACAGTAACAATGGTAAAACTTCCGCCGTTATTTTTAATAAAATATTTTTGTCGTTTTCTCAATCCGACAATAATTTCGTTGTGGGGTCCACCAATGATTGTGCCGTTGTACGAATATTCCCGTTAAAAAGAATATTCTCCGACCAATCGAATATTTTATAACAACTTGCGTACTTTGCAAAATTTATAAATATTACCCACAACTATAACATTATATCAAATTAACTCCATAATATTCAAAAATGATATTTATAGAAAATTCATCTTTATTTATAAAAGTTGGGGTCTTACAACCTCCCCTTCTTATGAAATTTCGCCCTCGAAATTAGGGTACGTACCTGGTATGTCGAAGAGGTAAGGATACCTTGATTTCATTTCAGATTCTAACTCCCAAGTCATTTCCTCAACATCGTGGTTTCTCCACAAAACTTTGACTTGAGGTATAACCTTGGAGCGTAGAATATGTTCCTTCTTATCCAAGATTTGAACAGGAACTTCTTCATACGTCAAATCCTCCGCTATTTCGTCCGGTTCTAACTCAATAATGTGGTTCGGGTCTTCCACATATTTGCGTAACATGGATATGTGAAAAACGTTATGAACACGAGACATACTTGGCGGTAAAGCGAGTCTATAAGCCACAGTTCCTACTCGATCGAGGATTAAAAATGGACCGATGAATCGAGGATTGAGCTTTCCTCTCTTTCCAAATCTCGTAACTCCTTTCCATGGAGCAACACGTAAGAACACATGATCTCCTACATCAAATTCCACGTCCTTTCGATGAAGATCAGCATAACTCTTTTGTCGATCTTGTGAGGTTTTTATACGTTGTCGGATCGTTTGAATCTTTTCTGTAGTCATACGTACCAACTCCGGTCCCAACAACGTTGCTTCACCCACCTCATCCCAGCATACTGGAGAACGACATTTTCTTCCATACAATGCTTCGAATGGAGCCATGCCAATACTTGCTTGATAACTGTTGTTGTAGGAAAACTCCACCAATGGTAAGAACTTGTCCCAACTTCCCTTGAAGTCAAAGACACAGAGTCTTAATAAATCTTCTAGAGTTTGAATAGTCCTCTCTGATTGTCCGTCCGTCTGAGGATGATATGCTGAACTAAATCGTAAATCCGTGCCCATAGCTTTTTGTAAACTAACCCAAAATCGTGAAGTGAATCTTGGGTCTCGATCAGAAACTATGGATACTGGCATACCATGCAGTCTTACAATCTCGTTTATGTACATACGAGCAAGACGTTCAAGTGTATAAGTTTCTCGTATCGGTAAGAAATGAGCAGACTTGGTCAATCTATCAACAATGACCCAAATCGCATCAATACCTTGAGAAACCTTAGGAAGACCGGTAACGAAATCCATGGTAATGTGCTCCCACTTCCATTCTGGAATTTCAAGTGGTTGCAATGGACCTTTTGGTACTTGATGCTCCGCTTTGACTCGTTGACAAGTTAGACACCTTGAGATAAACAACGCTATCTCTCTCTTCATATTGCTCCACCAAAATGTATGACGAAGATCATGATACATTTTGGTACTTCCAGGATGGATTGCAAACGGTGTGTTGTGCGCCTCCATCATGATTTCATACTTTAAATCAGGGTTGTTAGGAACACAAAGTCTGGAGTTGACTCGAAGTATTCCTTCTTCATCGATTCTTGCTTCCGGCATAGCACCTTCTTGCACTTTCTTCCTCATACGCATCAGCTCCAGGTCTGTAGCTTGAGCAGCTTTAACTTTATCGATTAAAGTTGGTTCTACTCGTATATTCGCCATCATCACATGGGTCCCTGGAGTCTTTAACTCTATCTCCATCCTTTGCAAGTCACACAAAATGGGCCTTTGTGTTGACAATATCGCACTCGTACTTGCATATGATCTTCTACTCAATGCGTCAGCTACCACGTTCGCTTTTCCAGGATGGTATTGAATGGTATGATCATAATCTTTCAACAGTTCAAGCCAACGTCGTTGTCGCATGTTGAGTTCCTTTTGAGTGAAGAAATATTTGAGGCTTTTATGATCCGTAAAGATCTCCACCTTCTCCCCATACAAGTAATGCCTCCAAATTTTAAGTGCAAAGACAACAGCTGCCAACTCTAGATCATGAGTAGGATAATTCCTCTCATATTCCTTGAGTTGTCTTGATGCATAGGCTATGACTTTTCCATGTTGCATGAGAACGCATCCCAACCCTTTGCTCGAAGCATCACTGTAGATGACAAATCCCTCCGAGCCAGATGGTATTGTTAGAACAGGTGCTGAAATGAGTCTCCTCTTGAGTTCTTGAAAACTCTGCTCACATTCTTCGCTCCAACCGAACTTTGTATCTTTCCGAGTCAGCTGAGTTAATGGAGTAGCGATTCGAGAAAATCCTTCCACGAATCTCCGATAATAACCAGCTAAACCAAGAAAGCTACGTACTTCGGTCACTGATTTAGGTTGCTCCCAGCTTTGAATAGCTTCAATCTTTGCCGGGTCAACCGATATTCCACGACTTGATACTACGTGCCCAAGGAATGCTACCTCCTCCAGCCAGAACTCGCATTTCTTCAACTTGGCATAAAGCTTGTATTCACGAAGCTTTTGGAGTACCAGCCTCAAGTGTTGCTCATGATCTTCACGGCTTTTGGAATAAATAAGGATGTCATCAATAAAGACGACCACAAAGTGATCCAAATATTCCTTGAATACCCGGTTCATCATATCCATGAAGGCAGCAGGAGCATTAGTCAATCCAAAGGACATGACTAGGAATTCATAATGCCCGTACCGAGTTCTAAAAGCCGTCTTTGGAATATCCTCAGTTCTAACCTTCAGCTGATGATATCCAGAACGAAGATCGATCTTTGAAAAGAATTGTGCTCCTTGCAACTGGTCAAACAGGTCATCAATACGTGGCAATGGGTACCTATTTTTGATGGTGACATGATTCAACTCCCGATAATCAATACAAAGTCGCATACTTCCATCTTTCTTCTTCACGAATAGAACAGGAGCACCCCAAGGAGAAGTACTAGGACGAATAAAGCCAATGTCTAACAATTCCTGCAGTTGGATCTTTAACTCCTGAAGTTCAATAGGAGCCATTCGATATGGGGCTTTGGAAATGGGTTTTGTACCGGGTTCAAGGTCGATACAAAATTCAATTTCACGCTCTGGGGGTAGGCCAGGAAGTTCTTCGGGAAATACGTCAGGAAATTTATTAACAACAGAAATATCATTCAAAACTGACGTATTTTTGTTTAGATCCGTGACATGAGCTAAGAAAGCTTGACATCCGTTTTTCAATAAACGAATAGCTTTATGGCTTGAGATGACAGCGATTGATTTTAATGGTTTGGTTGCTTGAATTCGCATAATAGGTCGATTAGGAATATGAAAGCTAACAACCTTACGAAAACAATCAATTTTTGCATGATGAGTAGTTAACCAATCAATCCCTAGAATCACGTCAAATGCAAGTATTTTTAATGAAATCAGATCGACAGGTAATGTGTGGGTACCAACTTGAACCAAACAAGACTTATAAACCGTGGATGTAATGAAGGTTTCTCCCAATGGAGTTTCAACAGCTAAGTCAAAGTCTAATTTCTCCGGAATCAAATTTAATCGATGAGCGCAAGTAGGAGAAATAAAAGAATGGGTAGAACCGGTATCAAATAAAGTATAGACTTCGTTAGAGTTTATGATAAGCTTACCCGTGATGACCTCATTCGGGTTCCTTGCTCTCTGGGAGTTCACAACAAACGCTCTCCCTTGCACAACCGGTTTTGACTTTTCTGGGACGGCCTTTGGTGCCTCCATCCTAGCTGAATTTGTCTTCGGTAAACGACAAAATCGGGCTAAATGACCTTCTCTTCCACAATTATAACATGCTTTGGACGGCATCGCGCAGTTTGGACTGATGTGCCCCTCCCCTCCGCATTTGAAACATATGATAGGTGGTCGTTCTCCTTCCTTAACGACAGGTGCTGGTGCTGACGTCTTTCCATCATTGTTGAATCTCCTCTTCTTGAAATGCCCATTCTTATTGTTTTGGCCCTGATTACCACCGAAGTGGTTACCATTTCTGGCCTGTTGATTCCCTCCACGCTTGTTGTCACCGCTTCGATGACTGCTCTCACTGGTATTATCATTTTGCCGGCTGCTCTCTTTTGGTTGCGTTGTCTCGTTATCGCGCTCCACCAACTGAGCCCTATTTACAACATCTGAATACAAACACAGTTTATGAGAAATAAGATGTTGACGTATCTCTGGTTTCAAACCTCGCAAAAACATTCGCGTCATTCGCTCTTCATTATCCACCAAGTGGGACGCAAACCGGGACAACTCAGCAAATTTTGCCTCGTACTGCGACACGGTCATATTATTCTGCTCCAATTTGATGAACTCCACCTCCTTCATGTGACGAATACTCTCGGGAAAGTATTTGTCGTTAAACAGCTCTTGGAACTTCTCCCAAGACATCTTCAGTGCGGCAGGTTGAGTACGCTTTATCGATTCCCACCAGTAATCTGCCTCTCCTCGCAACATAAAGGCGGCAAAGGGAACCTTTTGCTCCTCGGAGCAACCCAAGACATCAAATATCTTGGTGATCTGCTTTATCCATGTTTCAGCTACAAGTGGTTTGGGTTCTCCCTTAAACTCTGGTGGTCCCAGCTCCTTGAACTGTTTAGCAGTGACCGCCTGAGAGTTTCCAGTATTTCCACCTACGTTGTGGACAGGAGCCGCTTTCACCTGTTGTTGCATGAATTGCATAAAGCCTCTGAACATTTGATCATTCATCATTTGGTCAGTGTTGTTGTTTGCATGAGGATTGTCACCTTCCTGATGCACATTATCCTGATTATTGATATGTGGTGAATCAACAGTCGCTTGTGCTCCATTGCTATTCTCAACATTCTCAGATGCCATTTTCAGATACTGCCACAAAATAAAAGTTAATTGATATGTCATATATTATCCTTATATTATGACCGACCAATTAAATACCATGCAAATAAACTTAGGTAGGTCATACTAGCGAAGGAATTCCCCGTCTCTCCCCTCCTAGTTCTATTCTCACATCTTAGCCAGGGATCATATCCCTAAGCTCTGATACCAACTGTGACGCCCCCAAAATTAGGTATACATCACCCATCTTGGGTCGTCAGATACATAGTACAGAATACAAATACAACTTACTAATACAACTGTCGTGTACAATACGACAAAACATAAACTGTGAGTTTGAATACAAATATTATCTTCTAGAGAGTATTCATACTCAAAAGGAGTCCTCATTACATTTATTAACACACCATTACATAGAATAGTGAGGACTACTAACTAATACTATCATTCGAACCATCACTCCGTTCCCCGACTTGCCCCAGCTACGTTCTCATTTCCTGAAGAGAACAGTGAAAGAAAGGGTGAGCTCAACTAGCCCAGTAAGAAATATTATGACTAAGATAATGCAGAATAAATTATCATTAGCCTTCAACAATGTTAAACTGATAAAATATAATAGACATCAAGTTTAACTGCAGCGGAACAAGCAATCCATTAAAAGAGTCAAGTAGAAAATAAACTCTACTATCTTTTATGATTTAAAAGATTTTCCAACACTGTGATCGCTGAGACTCAGCTTAATAAAATAATCCACATCATCGAATCACCCCTGCACTACGGCCAAGGATATTCGTATATTCATTAATGGTCATGATCATGCCAACAACTGTCCATCAATGCACTACGGGCCAATGAGGACTTTTACCACATCATTTGTAACAT
This sequence comes from Panax notoginseng, assembly GCA_016801055.1. Lineage (NCBI taxonomy): Eukaryota > Viridiplantae > Streptophyta > Magnoliopsida > Apiales > Araliaceae > Panax > Panax notoginseng. The sequence goes on along the minus strand of CM029012.1, from coordinate 223,460,020 downwards.
TACGGTCATGATTATACCGAATAATCCCTGGTCATAATCATACCAAGTCCATCTATGCACTACAGGCCACAGATGACTTTCAACATTTTATAAACATGAGGATGATGACAATGATATAAGAATTCAATAAAACAAGTTCAAGAATTAATTTATCCAAGAATTAACAACGTCCAAATTGTCAACATGATACTGCTTTGTGGAGTAAAATTCAAGAATGATTAGAAGAATATTTTCATGAAAAGATACTGGATGAAACGCAAATATCAAGGATATTCCACAAATTTCATGGAGTATAGAAGTCAAAACTTAACCAACTGAGTATAATAAAGAATGGAATAACAAAAGAAATCACCATGCATGCGATAGACCGCACAGACAGGTTATTCCAACAGAATAATAAATAATGGAACCAGGTCCGGCGTAAACGCACAGACAGGATATTCCGACAGAATAATAAATAATGAAACCAGGTCCGGCGTAAACGCACAGACAGGATATTCCGACAGAATAATAAATAATGGAACCAGGTCCGGCGTAAACGCACAGACAGGATATTCCGACAGAATAATAAAGAATATAATAAATAATGGAACCAGGTCCGGTGTAAAACACACAGACAGGATGTTCCAACAGAATAATAATAAAGACGGAACCAGGTCCGGTGTAAAACACACAGACAGGATGTTCCAACAGAATAATAATAAAAACGGAACCAGGTCCGGTGTAAAACACACAGACAGGATGTTCCAACAGAATAATAGAAGAATGTCACCAAGTATAGGGTAGACCGCGTATACAGGTTATTCCAACAAAATAATAAGAAATGGAATAACAGTTCTCTTCATGAATAAGAAAGAATAACACCCCTTACCGTTTTAAAGAAGAGCTGAAATAAGGAAGTAGTTAAGTAGCAGAATACTCTTCTTCTCTCTCTCTATAGTTTCTCTCTATAGTTTCTCTCTCTAGAGTTCAGTGAATTCGTAAGAAATAATGAAGGAATGAGCTGCTATTTATAGAAAAATAGAATGCATAGTAACTAATCCATGAACGGTCCAGATTGATTACTTTAATCTGACGGTCCATATTTAAAGAAAAATCTTTTAAATAAAATATAATATATTCTATTTATAGAATAACTTTAATAAAGTATTCTGTTTTATATAAAAAGATGTTTCTGTTTTATTACGTTAATAATACGAATAAAACAAAACGTCATTATCGCTAAATAATTCATATTATTAACTGACAATAATGGAATCAAACTGAGTGGCTTCTCACATAAGCATTAATAATCAATACCGTGTGCTACTATGCAACTACACGTATTACTGTACTTTTACTACCGAGTAGTTCAACAGTAACAATGGTAAAAATTCTGCCGTTATTTTTAATAAACTATTTTTGTCGTTTTCTCAATCCGACAATAATTTTGTTGTGGGGTCCACCAATGATTGTGCCGTTGTACGAATATTCCCTGTTAAAAAGAATATTCCCCGACCAATCGAATATTTTAAAACAACTTGCTTACTTTGCAAAATTTATAAATATTACCCACAACTACAACATTATATCAAATTAACTCCATAATATTCAAAAATGATATTTATAGAAAATTCATCTTTATTTATAAAAGTTGGGGTCTTACAAGGTATACATCACCCATCTTGGGTCGTCAGATACATGGTACAGAATACAAATACAACTTACTAATACAACTGTCGTGTATAATACGACAAAACATAAACTGTGAGTTTGAATACAAATATTATCTTTTAGAGAGTATTCATACTCAAAAGGAATCCTCATTACAATTATTATTACACTATTACATAAAATAGTGAGGACTACTAATACTATCATCTGGTCCATCACTCTGTTCCCCGACTAGTCCCAGCTATATTCTCATTTCCTGAAGAGAACAGTGAAAGAAAGGGTGAGCTCAACTAGCCGAGTAAGAAATATTATGACTAAGATAATGCAGAATAAATTATCATTAGCCTAAAACAGTGTTAAACTGATAAAATATAACGAACATTAAATTTAACTGCAGCGGAATAAGCAATCCATTAAAAGAGTCAAGTAGAAAATAAAATCTACTATCTTCTATGATTTAAAAGGTTTTTCAACACTGTTATCGCTGAGACTCAGCGTAAAATAATCCACATCATCGAATCACCCTTGCACTACGGCCAAGGATATTCGTGTATTCATTAATGGTCATGATCATGCGAACAACTGTCCATCAATGCACTACGGGCCAATGAGAATTTTTACCACATCACTTGTAATATTACGGTCATGATTATACCGAATAATCCCTGGTCATAATCATACCAAGTCCATCTATGCACTACATGCCACAGATGACTTTCAATATTTTATGAACATGAGGATGATGACAATGATATAAGAATTCAATAAAACAAGTTCAAGAATTAATTTATCCAAGAATTAATAACGTCCAACATGATACTGCTTTGTGGACTAAAATTCAAGAATGCTTAGAAGAATATTTTCATGAAAAGGTACTGGATGAAACGCAATTATCAAGGATATTTCACAAATTTCATGGAGTATAGAAGTCAAAACTTAACCAACTGAGTATAATAAAGAATAGAATAACAAAAGAAATCACCATGCATGCGATAGACCGCACAGACAGGTTATTCCAACAGAATAATAAATAATGGAACCAGGTCCGGCGTAAAACGCACAGACAGGATATTCCAACAGAATAATAATAAAGACGGAACCAGGTCCGATGTAAAACACACAGACAGGATGTTCCAACAGAATAATAATAAAGACGGAACCAGGTCCGGTGTAAGGTCGATACAAAATTCAATTTCACGCTCTGGGGTAGGCCATGAAGTTTTTCAGGGAATACGTCAGGGAATTTATTAACAATAGAAATATCATTCAAAACTGACGTATTTTTGTTTAGATCCGTGACATGAGCTAAGAAAGCTTGACATCCGTTTTTCAATAAACGAATAGCTTTATGGCTTGAGATGACAGCGATTGATTTTAATGGTTTGGTTGCTTGAATTCGCATAATAGGTCAATTAGGAATATGAAAGCTAACAACCTTACGAAAACAATCAATTTTTGCATGATGAGTAGTTAACCAATCAATCCCTAGAATCACGTCAAATGCAAGTATTTTTAATGAAATCAGATCGACAGGTAATGTGTGGGTACCAACTTGAACCAAACAAGACTTATAAACCGTGGATGTAATGAAGGTTTCTCCCAATGGAGTTTCAACAGATAAGTCAAAGTCTAATTTCTCCGGAGTCAAATTTAATCGATGAGCGCAAGTAGGAGAAATAAAAGAATGGGTAGAACCGGTATCAAATAAAGTATAGACTTCATTAGAGTTTATGATAAGCTTACCCGTGATGACCTCATTCGGGTTCCTTGCTTTCTGGGAGGTCACAACAAACGCTCTCCCTTGCACTACAGGTTTTGACTTTTCTGGGACGGCTTTTGGTGCCTCCATCCTGGCTGAACTTATTTTTGGTAAACGACAAAATCGAGCTAAATGACCTTCTCTTCCACAATTATAACATGCTTTAGACAGCATCACGCAGTTTGGACTGATGTGCCCCTCCCCTCCGTATTTGAAACATATGATAGGTGGTCGTTCTCCTTCCTTAACAACGGGTTCTGGTGCTGACGTCTTTCCATCATTGTTGAATCTCCTCTTCTTGAAATAACCATTCTTATTGTTTTGGCCCTGATTACCACCGAAGTGGTTACTATTTCTGGCCTGTTGATTCCCACCACGCTTGTTGTCACTGCTTCGATGACTACTCTCACTGGTATTATCATTTTGCCGACTGCTCTCTTTTGGTTGCGTTGACTCGTTATCGCGCTCCACTAACTGAGCCCTATTCACAATATCTGAATAAAAACACAGTTTATGAGAAATAAGATGTTGACGTATCTCAGGTTTCAAACCTCGCAAAAATATTCGCTTCATTCGCTCTTCATTATCCACCAAGTGGGACGCAAACCGGGACAACTCAGTAAATTTAACCTCATACTGCGACACGGTCATATTATTCAGCTCCAATTTGATGAACTCCACCTCCTTCATGTGTCGAACACTTTTGAGAAAGTATTTATCATTGAACAACTCTTGGAACTTCTCCCAAGACATCTTCAGTGCGGCAGGTTGAGTACGCTTAATCGATTCCCACCAGTAATCTGCCTCTCCTCGCAACATAAAGGCGACAAAGGGAACCTTTTGCTCCTCGGAGCATCCCAAGACATCAAATATCTTGGTGATCTGCTTTATCCATGTTTTCGTTATAAGTGGTTTTGGCTCTCCCTTAAACTCCGGTGGTCCCAGCTCCTTAAACTGTTTAGCAGTGACCGTCCGAGAGTTTACAGTGTTTCCACCTACATTTTGAACAGGAGCTGCTCTCGCCTGCTGTTACATGAACTGCATAAAGCTTCTGAACATTCCATCATTCATCATTTGGTCAGTATTGTTGTTTGCATAAGGATTATCGCCTTCCTGATGCACATTATCCCGATTATTGATATGTGGTGAATCAACAGTCGTCTGTGCTCCATTGCTATTCTCAACATTCTCGGATGCCATTTTCAGATACTGCCACAAAACAAAAGTTAATTGATATGTCATATATTATCCTTATATTCTGACCGACCAATTAAATACCATGCAAATAAACTTAGGTAGGTCATACTAGCGAAGGAATTCCCGTTTCTCCCATCCTAGTTCTATTCTCACATCTTTGCTAGGGATCATATCCCTAAGCTCTGATACCAACTGTGACGCCCCCAAAATTAGGTATACATCACCCATATTGGGTCGTCAGATACATGGTACAGAATACAAATACAATTTACTAATACAACTGTCGTGTACAATACGACAAAACATAACTGTGAGTTTAAATACAATCATTGTCTACTAGAGACTATACAAACTCAAAAGGAGTCCTCATTACAATTATTGTCACACTATTTAACAGAATAGTGAGGACTACTAATACTATCATCTGGTTCATCACTCCGTTCCCCGACTCGTCCCAGCTATATTCTCATTTCCTGAAGAGAACAGCGAAAGAAAGGGTGAGCTCAACTAGCCCAATAAGAAATATTATGACTAAGATAATGCAAAATAAATTATCATTAGCCTTCAACAGTGTTAAACTGATAAAATATAATGAACATCAAGTTTAACTGCAGCGGAACAAGCAATCCATTAAAAGAGTCAAGTAGAAAATAAAATCTACTATCTTCTATGATTTAAAAGGTTTTTCAACACTGTTATCGCTGGGACTCAGCTTAATAAAATAATCCACATCATCGAATCACCCCTGCACTACGGCCAAGGATATTCGTGTATTCATTAATGGTCATGATCATGCCAACAACTGTCCATCAATGCACTACGGGCCAATGAGGACTTTTACCACATCATCTGTAACATTACGGTCATGATCATACCGAAAAATCCCTGGTCATAATCATACCAAGTCCATCTATGCACTACAGGCCACAGATGACTTTCAACATTTTATAAACATGAGGATGATGACAATGATATAAGAATTCAATAAAACAAGTTCAAGAATTAATTTATCCAAGAATTAACAACGTCTAAATTGTCAACATGATACTGCTTTGTGGAGTAAAATTCAAGAATGCTTAGAAGAATATTTTCGTGAAAAGATACTAGATGAAACGCAATTATCAAGGATATTCCACAAATTTCATGGAGTATAGAAGTTAAAACTTAACCAACTGAGTATAATAAAGAATGGAATAACAAAAGAAATCACCATGCATGCGATAGACCGCACAGACAGGTTATTCCAACAGAATAATAAATAATGGAACCAGGTCCGGCGTAAAACGCACAGACAGGATATTTCAACAGAATAATAATAAAGACGGAACCAGGTCCGGTGTAAAACACACAGACAGGATGTTCCAACAGAATAATAATAAAGACGGAACCAGGTCCGGTGTAAAACACACAGACAGGATGTTCCAACAGAATAATAATAAAGACGGAACCAGGTCCGGTGTAAAACACACAGACAAGATGTTCCAACAGAATAATAATAGAATGTCACCAAGTATAGGGTAGACCGCATATACAGGTTATTCCAACAGAATAATAAGAAATGGAATAACAACAGTTCTCTTCATGAATAAGAAAGAATAACACCCCTTACCGTTTTAAAGAAGAACTGAAATAAGGAAGTAGTTAAGTAGCAGAATACTTTTCTTCTCTCTCTCTCTATAGTTTCTCTCTCTAGAGTTCAGTGAATTTGTAAGAAATAATGAAGGAATGAGCTGCTATTTATAGAAAAATAGAATGCATAGTAACTAATCTATGAACGGTCCAGATTGATTACTTTAATCTGACGGTCCATATTTAAAGAAAAATCTTTTAAATAAAATATAATATATTCTATTTATAGAATAACTTTAATAAAGTATTCTGTTTTATATAAAAAGATGTTTCTGTTTTATTACGTTAATAATACGAATAAAACAAAACCTCATTATCGCTCAATAATTCATATTATTAACTGACAATAATTGAATCAAACTGAGTGACTTGTCATATAAGCATTAATAATCAATACCGTGTGCTACTATGCAACCACATGTATTACTGTACTTTTACTACCAAGTAGTTCAACAGTATCACTGGTAAAACTTCCGCCGTTATTTTTAATAAAATATTTTTGTCGTTTTCTCAATCCGACAATAATTCTGTTGTGGGGTCCACCAATGATTGTGACGTTGTACGAATATTTCCTGTTAAAACGAATATTCCCCGACCAATCGAATATTATATAACAACTTGCGTACTTTGCAAAATTTATAAATATTACCCACAACTATAACATTATATCAAATTAACTCCATAATATTCAAAAATGATATTTATAAAAAATTCATCTTTATTTATAAAAGTTGGGGTTTTACAACGAATATCCTTGGCCCGTAGTGCATGGATAATTTGTGGTCGTGATACTAATGAATATCATTGGTTGTAGTGCAGGGATGGATGATGTGGATTATTTATTAAGCTGAGTCTCAGCGATAAAATTGATGATAAATTCTTTTAAATCATAGAAGATAGTAGATATCATGCTCTACATGACTCTTCTAATGGATTACAGTTAAACTTAATGTCTATTGTATTTTATCAGTTTAACACTGTTGAAGGCTAACGATAATTTATTCTGCATTATCTTAGTCATAATATTTCTTTACTGGGCTAGTTGAGTTCATCCCTTTTCTTCCATTGTTCTCTTCAAGAAATGAGAATATAGCTGGGACTAGTCGGGGAACGGAGTGACGGTCCAGATGTTGCATTAATAGTCCTCACTATTCTGTGAAATAGTGTGATAATAAATGTATTGATGACTTATTTTGAGTTTGAATACTGTCTAGAAGACAATATTTGTATTAAAACTTACAGTTCATGTTGTATATTTAAGTTTGTATTTGTATTCTGTATCATGTATTTGGCGACTCAGAATGAGTGATGTATACCTATTTTGGGGGTGCCACAAAAAGGATATTCATATTCTCCACCACTATCACTTTTAATTATCTTGATCTTTTTATAAAGTTGATTCTCAACCTCATATTTGTAATATATAAACATTTTCAAAGCCTCATTTTTACTTCTTAATAAGTAAATATAAAAATATCTTGTACAATCACCTATAAAAGTAAGAAAATATTTCTTAACCCCTCTTGTTTGTATATACTTTAAATAACAAATATCAGTATGTACTAATTCAAGAGCTTCCGTACTTCTTTCAATTGATTTAAAAGAAAATTTTCAAAGTTTTGTCTCAACGCAAACTGCACATTTATGATTGGAGTTAATCTCACATTTTTGAAAACATTCCATATTAATTAATCTACTTATAGTATTATAATTAACATGTCATAAATTAGATGACTCAATCATATAAATAGAAGATGTATTTTTATTAATATATGAAGATACAATTGTCAATATATTCATTTTAAAGAGGTCACCGCTCATATATATCCAGAAACTAAATTCTTCATAATATCGGGTACATGAAGCATGTTGGTAAGGGTGAGTTCCTTGTCATATGTCATCTTTAAAAACACCCTTCCTAAACAAAAAAAATAAGCTTAAAGAAATTTTGCCCCAAGCCCAACCGATCGGCAACACGTGATCAAACCAAGCTTTGACTAGATTCTCTCCCCTACACAAAAGTGGGGTACCCCTAGGGGCCTAAACCCAAGAGCAACCTAATTCTATATATTTTCAATTGATTTTTAGTCCTTAACCAATGTGGGACTTTAACTTCCACAAGTATTTATTATCATCCAAGTGTGATCTTTGAGAGTAAATTTCTTATTCATTATCCTATGATTTGAACTTCCTAATACTTGATTTTAATCTACTCATGTAGTAAAACACATTAATATATAAATTTATCTCAAATAATTAATAAAACTCATTTTAATTTAAACTCAAATTCTAACAATAATTACATAACGGGATACTCCTATGTATGAATACTATAAAAAGTAATCAACGTGCCATAGTTTAATAATAAACATAGTTTAATAATAAACATAATATATTTCAACTGCAACACAATTAGATAAATTAAACAAAGGAAAATAGCATATAAACTAATGAGACATTATATTATGATCACAATATAATATTAATTTAATTAGTTCAAAGTATCCTTAATTTAATTTAATTATCTCCTATATATAAAGTCAATACTTTATCTTTAGAGCATCGTGCTGATTGACATGCTTGCTAACTTAGTTGCTCATTTTTGTCAGAATTTAGAACTAATTAATTAAATAAAATTAATTTCAAACATATGATCGATCGGGGATTAATTAAAGTACAAAGGTTCGATTAAAAGGAGCATTGGCGTGTAATTGAAACACTTACAGCTCATTTTGATGGAATTAATTATTATGAGATCCAAGCTAACAATAATTATTAATTAAAAAAATGATAAATAAAACCCATAATGAGATTCTTTTTGATTCGACTACTCATGGCTCCTGGTTAAAAAGTAATTAAGGCGCATTAAGGAAACTGAAGTGCAGCTGCATTTGGTTGAATAACTATATTGAATTCCACGTGCATTAAGGATTATTAAAACTCGAGGGGGTGAAAAAGAACCTCATGAACTAACCCATAGTTACAACAATATAAGACGATTAATATTTAATTATAGAGAAATACTATTTTCACATAAATTCTTTTATATTTTTATATAATTCTCTCTTATATCAAGGTGGAACCTACATTCTTCTTATGTGAAAGAGAATTATATTGAAATATTTAAAATATATCTAGAAATGCTTCTTCTGTCCCGTGATAAAAGTTTTAGTTAACTTTTTTGTGCATATTAAAAAAGATGATAAAATAATAAAATTGTTCATATTTAGATTATCATTTAATTGCATAGTTTTCTACACAATTACTAGTGATGCTCCATAAATATGCATAGAGAATATAAATATAACAATTAATAATAAGGGTATTATAAATAAATTATTATAAAAAATAGATCATTTAAGATAAATAGACATTTAACTTAGAACTACCTAAAATAATAATAATAATTTTTATCTTGAGACAGAGAGAATATTAATTTTCTAATTATAAAGTCACACTGATAGTTAATACTGAGAACTAAGACTTTTTTTCCCTAAATTTGAGAACTAAGAATCGATGATTCTAAATAATTTGATTCTAGCTACTTATCGTGATACTTGTATTCTTACGAGTGTGAGTTTAGCTTCATTTTTTTTGGTTAAGAGTGGATAATAATTCACCTACACTATTATTGGTATCGGACGATAGGTTACATCCGCTACTAATAATAACGGACGACGGTACTATTTTCAGTGTCATCCATTATTATTAGTAGCGGACGATATCCGCCGTTCGCTACTATTAATAGATGACGTGAATTAATCTCGGTTGTCAATTTTTATATTCAACGATAGAGATAATGTATGTCCATTTTTTTATCGCATCATTACCTATATATATATATATATATATATATATATATATATTATATATATATATAGGGAGGATTTAAAGCAGACCAAAAGAACGGACCAAAGAGCGAACCAAGGAAAAACACGCGGTTTCAGGGTCAACCCGCCATGTTTTTGCGACCCTCGACCGTGAAACACCAAAGACGACGTTTTTGTCTTTAGTTCGTTTTTTAAATTCGCTTTAGAGTCCTCGGTGTATATATATATATATATATATATATATATATATATATATATATATATATATATATATATATATATATATATATATATATATAACAACTTTGATTATTCTATTATGCTAATTCCTTCAAATTTGTCAACCAGAGTAATTCCACAAGTTAACCTACCAAGGGAAGATTAACTCAAAATAACACACGTTGATAATTAAACTTATCCCCATGACTAATTCCTTCAAATTTGTCAACCGGATCGAGTAATTCCACAAGTTAACCTACCAAGGGAAGATTAACTCAAAATAACACACGTTGATAATTAAACTTATCCTCATGACTAACATATATATATATATATATATATATATATATATATATATATATATATATATATATATATGGTGGCCACATTCCTACGCTATTTTATTAACAAGAGCTAAGACATTGACCACCAACTCATCATCACCATCTCCTTCTATTCAATATTTGCTTCAAAGCCATGGCTTGTGAAGAAAAATTTTGTACCAATTATTTGGTGTTGGATGCAGAAAAAGCCAGCCTATTTGATCTGATTTGTATTTTGTTTTCAAATGAAGTTGAAAAAAGAACATTTATTGTTCTACCGGAAACTGAGAAACTGAGAGGTCTACGGCGGCGATGGCTCATCTTCATCTCCGTCCTCCTCCAAAAAATACTCCTTTACTCCTGTAGTTGGACCTTTAACTCCTGAAGTTCAATAGGAGCCATTCGATATGGGGTTTTAGAAATAGGTTTTGTACCAGGTTTAAGGTCAATAAAGAATTCAAATTCACGTTCTGGGGGTATACCGGGAAGTTCTTCAGGAAATACATCAAGAAATTCACTAACAATAGAAATATTATTCAAATCTGACGTATCTTTGTTCAAATCCATAAGATGGGCTAAGAAAGCTTGACATCCGTTTTTCAATAAACGAATGGCTTTATGGCTTGATATGACAATGATTGATTTTAGTGGTTTGGTTGCTTGAATTCGCATAACAGGTTGGTTAGGAATATGAAAACTAACAACCTTACGAAAACAATTAATTTTGGTATGATGAGTAGTTATCCAATCAATCCCTAAAATCACATTAAATGCAAGTATCTTTAAAGAGATAAGATCAACAGGTAATGGGATAGTGCCAACTTGGATCAAGCAAGATTTATAAAGAGTGGATGCAATGAAAGTTTCTCCTAACGGAGTCTCAACAGATAAGTCAAAGTCTAATTTCTCAAAGATCAAGTTTAAACGTTGAGAACAAGCATGAGAGATAAAAGAATGGGTAGAACCAGTATCTAGTAAGGTATAAAATTCGCAAGAGTTTATGATTAGCTTACCCGTGATCACCTCATTCGGGTTCCTCACGTTTTGGCCAGTCACGACAACCGCTCTTCCAAGAACTGCTGACTTTGACTTATCCGGGACAGCCTTTGGAGTCACCATCCCCGCTGGACTTGGTTTTGCTACAGAACAATCTCGAGCTATATGACCTTCCTTTCCACAGTTATAACATACCTTGAACTGTTGGGACAGTTTGGGCTGATATGTCCCTCTTTCCCGCATTTATAACATACGACCGGTGGTCGTTCTCCTCCCCTAGAAATAGTTGATGCTGGTGCTGACGTCTTCACGTTGTCATTGTTGTACCTTCTCTTTTTAAAATCTCCTCCCGACTCGCTTCTTCTATTATCATGGCCAAGATTACCACCAGAGTGGTTACCGCTTTTGTCCGTATTTTTTCCTCCCCGCTGGTTATCATTGTTCCGATGACTACTGCCACCAGTATGACCCTGGTTGTGGTCCCTTAGTTGAACATACTCATTATCTCTCTCTAATAATTGAGACATGTTCACAACATCTGAATATAGAGAAAATTTGTGAAAGATAAGGTATTGACGAATTTCGGGTTTTAGAACTCTCAAAAATATCCGCGTCATACGTTCCTCACTCTTTACCAAATGAGGTGCAAACTTGGATAACTCTGAGAACTTAGCCTCGTACTGGGACACATTCATGTTGTTTTGTTCAAGTCTGATAAACTCTACCTTCGTCATATGACGAATACTTTCAGGAAAGTACTTGTCATTAAACAGTTTCTGAAATGTTTTCCAAGACATATTGAGTGCGGCTGGCTGGGTACGCTTTACAGACTCCCACCAGTAGTCTGCCTCACCACGGAATATAAAGTTAGCGAATAGAACCTTCTGTTCCTCCGTGCTTCCCAAGACATCAAATATCTTGGTAATTTGCTTGACCCACGTTTTCGCCTTGATCGGATCTGGCTTTCCAAGAATTATGGTGATCCCAACTCTTTGAACTACTTGGCTGTGACAAGCCACGCGTTGCTATCATTTCCACTCGTATTTTGTACACGAGTCTCCCTCGTCTGATTTTGCATGAACTGCAAAAAGCTTCTAAACATCTCATCATTCATCGTTTGTTCGGTAGTGTTGTTTACAGGAGGAATATTGCCTTCATGTTGCACGTTCTCCTGGTTGGTGATTAAAGGTGTCTCCACTGTCTCATACACTCCATTGTTAGTATTTTCAGCTGCCATTCTCAATTACTGCCATAACACAAGGGTTAATTAAAGAAATTGACATGTCACATAATATTCCTATTTTATGACCGACCAACAAATAAGCTTAGGTAAGACACACTAGCAACTCCTAGTTCTATTCCCCGATCTCCGCCAGAGACCATATCCCTAAGCTCTGATACCAACTGTGACGCCCCCAAAATAGGTATATGTGACGCCCCCAAAATTAGGTATACATCTCCCATCTTGGGTCGCCAGATACATGATACAGAATACAAATACAAACTAATTATATAACAATCGTGTAAAATACGACAAAACATATGCTGTGAGTTTTAATACAAATATTGTCATCTAGACAATACCCACACTCAATGGAGTACTCGTTACATTTATTATTACACTATTTCATAAAATAGTGAGGACTACTAATGCAGCATCTAGGACCATCACTATGTTCCTCGACTAGCCCCAGCTACGTTCTTGTTTCCTGAAGAGAACAATGAAAGAAATGGTGAGCTCAACTAGCCCAGTAAGAAATATTATGACTAAGATAATGCAGAATAAATTATCATTAGTCTTCAACAGTGCTAAACTAATACAATATAACACATATCAAGTTTAACAACAGCGGAATAATCAATCCATTAAAAGAGTCAAGTAGAGAATAAAATCTACTATCTTTTATGATTTAAAAGGTTTTTCATTACTTTTATCGCTGGGACTCAGCTTAATAAATAATCAATATCATCCATGCACTACGGCCAAGGATATTCATTAGTATCACAACCACAAATAATTCATGCACTGCAGGCCAATGATATTCGTGTATTCATCAATGGTCATGATCATGCCAACAACTGTCTATCAATGCACTACGGGCCAATGAAGACTTTTACCACATCATTCGTAACATTACGGTAATGATTACACCGAATAATCCTTGGTCATAATCATACCAAGTCCATCTATGCACTACAGGCCATATATAACTTTCAACATAATATAACATGAGGATGATGACAATGATATAAGAATTCAATAAAACAAGTTCAAGAATTAATTTATCTAGGAACTAATAACGTCCAAATTGTCAACATGATACTTCTTTGTAGAGCAAAAAAATTCAAGAATGCTCAGAAGAATATTTCTATGAAAAGATACTGGATGAAGTGCAAATATCAAGGATATTCCACTAATTTTATGGAGTATAGAAGTCAAAACTTTAACCAACTGAGTATAATAAAGAATGGAATAACAAAAGAAATCACCATGCATGCGGTACTTCGCATAGATAGGTTATTCCAACAGAATAATAATAACGGAACCAGGTCAGGCGAAATTCGCATCGACAGGATGTTCCAACAAAATAATAAAGAAAGGAATAACAACAGAAATCACCATGCATGCGGTACTTCGCATAAATAGGTTATTCCAACAGAATACTAAATAACGGAACCAAGTCAGGCATAATACGCACCGACAGGATGTTCCAACAGAATAATAAAGACGGAACCAGGTCTGGCGTAAAACGCACAGACATGATATTCCAACAAAATAATAAATAATAGAATAACAGAAGAATTTCACCAAGTATAGGGTAGCCCGCGTATACAGGTTTTTTCAACAGAATAATAAAAAATGGAATAACAGAAGAATTTCACCAAGTATAGGGTAGCCCGCGTATACAGGTTATTCCAACAGAATAATAAAGAATGGAATAACAAAAGTTCTTTTCATGAATACAAAAGAAATAATACCCCTTACCGTAAAAGAAACTTGATATCAGAGTAGTGAAGTAGCAGAATACTTTTCTTCTCTCTCTCTCTAATTTCTCTCTCTAGAGTTTCAGTGAATTCGTAAGAAATAATGAAGGAATGAGCTTCTATTTATAGGAGAATGGACTGAATAGTAACTAATTCATGAACGGTCGAGATTGATTTACTTTAATCTGACGGTCCATATTTAAAATAAAATCTTTTAAATAAAATATAATATATTCTATTTATAATCTAATAAAACGAATAACTTTATAAAAAAATTTACTATGCAAATACTATGCAGACACTATGCAAACACTATGATAATAAAATATAATATATTCTAATTATTTTCTAATAAAACAGATAACTTTATAAAAGTATTCTGTTTTATATAAAAAGATTTTACTATTAGCCTAATAAAACGAATAACTTTATAAAAGTATTCTGTTTTATATAAAAAGCTTTTCTGTTTTATTACATAAATAATACCAATAAAACAAAACTGAGTGACTTATCACATAAGCATCAATAATCAATACCGTGTGCTACTGTGTAACTACGCGTATTACTGTACTTTTAACACCGGGTGTTTCAACAGTTAACGGTAAAACTTCCGCCGTTATTTTCATAAAGTATTTTTGTCGTTTTCTCAATCCGACAATAATTCCGTTGTGGGGTCCACCAATGATGGTGCCATCGTACGGATATTTCCTGACAAAAAAAATATTCCCCGACCAATCGAATATTATATAACCACTTGCTTACTTTGCAAAATTTGTAAATATTACCCACAACTATAACATTACATCAAATCAACATCATAATAAAAAAAATTATTTCGAGAAAATTAAATCTTTATTCATAAAATCTGTGGTCTCACAATCTCCCCTCCTTATAAAATTTCGCCCTCGAAATTTACGTACGTACCTGGTATGCCGAACAGGTGAGGATACCTTGACTTCACTTCAAATTCTAACTCTTGAGGTATAACCTTTAAGCGTCGAATATGATCCTTCTTATCCAAGATGTTAACACGTATCTTCTCATACATTAAATCTTCTGCAATCTCGTTTAGTTTTAATTCAATAATGTGTTTCAGGTTGTCAACATATTTACGTAACATCGATACGTGAAAAATATTATGAACACGCGACATACTTGGCAGTAAAACGAGTCTATAGGCCACAGTTCCTACTCGATCAAGGATTTCAAATGGGCCAATTAAATCAAGGGTTGAGATTTTCTCTCTTCGTCGATTCTTGCTTCTAGAATAACACCCTCTTGAACCTTCTTCTTCACATTCATCAGCTATGAGTATGTAGCTTAAGCGGCTTTAACTTTATCAATTAAAGTCGATTCTACTCGTATATTCGTTATCTTCACGTGGGTTCGTATATTCACACTTGTAACTGCATACGATCGTCTACTCAACGTGTCAGCTACCACGTTCGTACTTCCATGATGATATTGAATGGTACGATCGTAATCTTTAACAGCTCGAGCCAACGTCTTTGGCGCATGTTACGTTCGTTTTAAGTAAAGAAATATTTGAGGGTTTAAGAAATGAGTTTTGTACTGGGGTCAATACAAAATTCGATTTCACGCTCTAGGGTAGGCCAAGAAGTCTTCAAGAATACGTCAAGAAATTTATTAACAATAGAAATATCATTCAAAACTGTGACTCTCATCCAAGACTTGGATAACACATCACATTGATACCTATCAACTTGCCATCGTCATTCACAACGTCTCCTACGGAAAGTCTGGCTTCGGTACATCCCACACAAGGAAGTCAACAACAAAAGAATCGGGGCTCTTTACTTATGGCTTGATATGACAATGATTGACTTTAGTGGTTTGGTTACTTTGAATTCGCATAACAGGTTGGTTAGGAGTATGAAAGCTAACAACCTTACGAAAAACATGATGAGTAGTTAACCAATCGTTTCCAAAAATCACATCAAAGGCAAGTATTTTCAAAGAGATAAGATCGATAGGTAACGTAAAAGTGTTGATTTGAACAAGATTTATAAATAGTGGAGGTAACGAAGGTTTCTACTAACGAAGTTTTAACCAATAAGTCAAAGTCTAACTTTTCCGGAGTTAAATTTAAACGTTGAGCGCAAGCAAGAGAGATAAAAGAATATGTAGAACCGGTATTGAATAAAGCATAGACTTCATAAGAATTTATAATTAACTAACCCGTGATAACTTCGTTCGATTCCTCGTCACGAAAAACGCTCTCCCTTAAACTACCGAATTTGACTTGTTCGGGACAGTCTTTGGTGTCGTCATTATCACTGGAATTGACTTTCACTATAGGGTATATTTCACCCTCAACTGCTTCGTCGTACTCCTGCTCCATGATCTGAATCATTAGCCTTCGATCCATATCGAATTAGGGTTGACTACAATGTATAGGGTAATTCAAAACTCGATGCTAGGTTCTCCCAATTACTGTCAAAAAAGAGAAATACATATCATCTATTTTAGCTTTCTTGGATTGGACTTCTCTTTCCACAATATCAACGCGCCGTGTGGCTTTTACCCATGCATCTTTTATTCTCACTCGTTCAGTTGTTTCTTCTTTCAGCTGCTCCTTGACATTTGAATTCTCAAATTCCAGCTTTAATATCGTATACTCTGCCAAAGAACGCTCCTGTTCAGCTATCGCACATCGGATAATACAATTTTGAATTGTTACATTCCTTTGCTCCACGACCGCCTTTCGTTCTTCAGCCTGCTCTTCTAACTCATGAATACGATTTTGCAATTTTACATTTTGATCAATAAGTTCTTCTAATAAATCCTCCTCAGGTTTCTCTTCTTCCTCACTCTCAGTTGCTACCTTTGCGACTAGCTTGAGTGCAACTTTTAATTTCTCAATCACCACATGGATATCTCTAATCACATTATCTTGTTTGGAGATTAGAGGTGTCTCCACGGTCTCATTTGCTCCATTGATATTCTCAACATTCTCGGATGTCATTTTCAAATACTGCCACAAAACAAGGGTTAATTAAACTATCACATATTATCCCTATACTCTAACCGACCAATTAAATACCAAATAAACTTAGGTAGGTCATACTAGCTAAGGAATTATCCGTCTCTCCCCTCCTAGTTCTATTCTCCCATCCCAGTCAGGGATCATATCCCTAAGCTTTGATACCAACTTGACGCCCCCAAAATTAGGTATACATCACCCATCTTGGGTCGCCAGATACATGATACAGAATACAAATACAAACTAATTATACAACAATCGTGAAAAATACGACAAAACATATGTTGTGAGTTTTAATACAAATATTGTCATCTAGACAATATCCACACTCAATGGAGTACTCATTACATTTATTATTACACTATTTCATAAAATAGTGAGGACTACTAATGCACCATCTAGGACCATCACTCTGTTCCTCGACTAGCCCCAGCTACGTTCTCATTTCCTGAAGAGAACAATGAAAGAAAGGGTGAGCTCTACTAGCCCAGTAAGAAATATTATGACTAAGATAATGCAGAATAAATTATCATTAGCCTTCAACAGTGTTAAACTAATATAATATAACACACATCAAGTTTAACTGCAGCGGAATAAGCAATCTATTAGAAGAGTCAAGTAGAGAATAAAATCTACTATCTTTTATGATTTAAAAGGTTTTTCATCACTTTTATCGTTGGGACTCAGCTTAATAAATAATCAACATCATCCCTGCACTACGACCAATGATATTCATTAGTATCACAACCACAAATAATCCATGCACTACGGGCCAAGGATATTCGTGTATTCATCAATATGGTCATGATCATGCCAACAACTGTCCATCAATGCACTACGGGCCAATGAGGACTTTTATCACATCATTCGTAACATTACGGTCATGATTACACCGAATTATCCCTGGTCATAATTATACCAACTCCATCTACGCACTACATGCCACAGATGACTTTCAACATAATATAACATGAGGATGATGACAATGATATAAAAATTCAATAAAACAAGTTCAAGAATTAATTTATCTAGGAACTAATAACGTCCAAATTGTCAACATGATACTTCTTTGTAGAGTAAATTTCAAGAATGCTCAGAAGAATATTTCCATGAAAAGATACTGGATGAAGCGCAAATATCAAGGATATTCCACTAATTTTATGGAGTATAGAAGTCAAAACTTTAACCAACTGAGTATAATAAAGAATGGAATAACAAAAGAAATCACCATGCATTCGGTACTTCGCATAGATAGGTTATTCCAACAGAATAATAATAACGGAACCAGGTCAGGCGAAATTCGCACCGACGGGATGTTCTAACAAAATAATAAAGAAAGGAATAACAACAGAAATCACCATGCATGCGGTACTTCGCATAAACAGGTTATTCCAACAGAATACTAAATAACGGAACCAAGTCAGGCATAATACGCACCGTCAGGATGTTCCAACAGAATAATAAAGACGGAACCAGGTCTGACGTAAAACGCACAGACATGATATTCCAACAAAATAATAAATAATGGAATAACAGAAGAATTTCACCAAGTATAGGGTAGCCCGCGTATACAGGCAACAGAATAATAAAAAATGGAATAACAGAAGAATTTCACCAAGTATAGGGTAGCCCGCGTATGCAGGTTATTCCAACAGAATAATAAAGAATGGAATAACAAAAGTTCTTTTCATGAATACAAAAGAAATAATACCCCTTACCGTAAAAGAAACTTGATATCAGAGTAGTGAAGTAGCAGAATACTTTTCTTCTCTCTCTTTCTAATTTCTCTCTCTAGAGTTTCAGTGAATTCGTAAGAAATAATGAAGGAATGAGCTTCTATTTATAGGAGAATGGACTGAATAGTAACTAATTCATGAACGAACGAGATTGATTTACTTTAATCCGACGGTCCATATTTAAAACAAAATCTTTTAAATAAAATATAATATATTCTATTTATAATCTAATAAAACGAATAACTTTATAAAAAATTTTACTATGCAAATACTATGCAGACACTATGCAAATACTATGCATAATACAATATAATATAGTCTAATTATTGTCTAATAAAAAAGTTAACTTTATAAAAGTATTCTGTTTTATATAAAAAGATTTTAATATTAGCCTAATAAAACGAATAACTTTATAAAAGTATTCTATTTTATATAAAAAGCTTTTCTGTTTTATTACATAAATAATACCAATAAAACAAAACTGAGTGACTTATCACATAAATATTAATAATCAATACTGTGTGCTACTGTGTAACTACGCGTATTACTGTACTTTTAACACCGAGTATTTCAACAGTTAACTGTAAAACTTCCGCCGTTATTTTCATAAAGTATTTTTGTCGTTTTTTCAATCCGATAATAATTTCGTTGTGGGGTCCACCAATGATGGTGTCGTCGTACGGATATTCCCCGACAAAAAGAATATTCCCCGACCAATCGAATATTATATAACCACTTGCTTACTTTGCAAAATTTGTAAATATTATCCACAACTATAATATTACATCAAATCAACATCATAATAAAAAAAAATTATTTCGAGAAAATTAAATCTTTATTCATAAAATCTGGGGTCTCACAGTATACACCACCCATTCTGAGTCGCCAAATACATGGTACAAAAAATAACTACAACTTTATTATTATAATTGTCGTGCAAAATATGACAACACATACTTTGAGTTTAAATACAAATATTGTATTTTAGACAATATCCATACTCAAATAAGTCCTCATTATAATTATTGATACACTATTTTATAAAAATAGTAAGGACTGCTAAAATAACTTTCTAGAACCATCATTCCATACCCCGACTAGTTCCCGCTATATTCTCGTCTCCTGAGAAGAAAAATGGAACAAAAAGAAAAAGGGTGAGCTCAACTAGCCCAGTAAAGAATATTATGACTAAGATAATGTAGAACAAATTATCGTTAGCCTTCAATAAACCAGATAAAATATAATGGACAACTAGTTTTAGATCAATATTTGCATCGGAAATAACAATTCATTAGAAGAGTTGAGTAGAGAATGAAATCTACTATCATCAATGAATTTAAAAGTTCATCATCAATATTTTATCCTTGTAACATCAATCAATATACATCTTGAATTAAATATTCATCTTTGCACTACAGGTCAAAGATATTGTATCACCAGTTGGTCATGTTCATCTTAACACCTGTTCATCTTTGCACTACGGGCCAAAGATATTCATCAGGTAATCACTCATCTTTGCACTACAGGTCAAAGATATTCAGTAATATCATCATTTAGGACTGAGGATGATGAAAAATATCTTAAAGAAAACGAATCCAGTGAGATAAAAGATCAAAGATTAGGGATTCGTCCTTTCGTTTATCCAAGTTCAAAAATACTCCATAATAATCAATTGTGGATCAAAATTTAAGAATGAAGATCAAAACATGGATACAATCAAAGATAGTAACCATAATAGACAACTTGGACAAAGAAAAGAAAATTTTAATTTTTCTGTGAATAGTGTCGTATTTGTGAATAGTATCGTATACGTGAATAGTGTCGTATACGTGAATAGCAATCCAGACACAAAAAGGTAGAAATTTCATAAGAAAAATTATACTTCGTGAATAGTACCGTATTCGTGAATAGTGCCGTACACGTGAATAGTAACCTCGACATGAAAAGATAAAAATTTCATAATAAAATTCATACCAATATTTTGGTATAATAATATTGAAAGAATAACATTATTTACGAAGAAAATAACATCCCTTACCTTAAAAGAACAGTACTTCTGATTGGAATATCGGATGTAATGCTGAAGGAAACTTGCACTGAATAGCAACTCTCAAAGTGTCTAAATACTCACAAGAATACGCTCGATAATATAGAGAGAGAAAACTTCATATTCTGATGTGATTTGCAATTCTAACTAAGCACCCTATTTTATAGAAAAATGCTAGAACGCCAAAGTAGACAAAATTAATAAAATATTAATTTATCAAAAAAAAATTCTACGCACACATTCTTGACCAAAATATCAGCCACCATAAGTGGGGCCCACCAAAAATTAGAATTTTCACACCAACCAAAAGTGGGGCCCACCCATGTTTTAAAAAAAATTTATTTTCGAAACTTCAATAATTCATAATAAATAGCCCTTTTATCAGAAAAAATACGAATTTTAAGCCTATTCCATAGAAAATTAAATTCTCTATAATTTTGTAGAAGAAAGTTTTTCCAAATTCCAAACAGAAAATGTCTGAAATTCACATACGGATGATTTTTAATACCTCCATTCCGACAAAATACTGATAAAACACCTCAATATTAATTCCTTCATTTATATCCACACAAAATTAATATTTCCCTATCCATCCACATAAAATAAATATTTTCTTATCATATAAATCAATAATTAATTATTCATAAATAATATTACAGAATCAAAATTATGACAACCAGGTCGTTCCCAGGAAAGAGGGGGCTTTCCAATAAGGATTTCTTCTTACTGACACACAATTAGATGACCAAACCCCTTTTCTTAGATAGAACTTCCTTAGACATTGCCAATAATGCTATCTAACAATATTATTCAAATAATATGAATTATTGATCTAATAATGGAGATATTTTGCAGTGACAATTATTGAAATAACAATAATATAAAATATCAACGCATCAATTATTGAATCAATAAAATAAAATATTGAACAGTAATTACTGTAACAATTATTGAGTAGTGCTTTCTTACGTAAGAATCAATAATCTAACAATACTGTGCAATACCGTGTGCTACAGTGCAACCACGCGTATTACTGTATTTTAACCACAAAGTATTCCAACAGTGTTAACGGTAACAACTACGTCGTTATTTATAAAAACTCAAACTTTTCGTTTTCTTCATCCGACCGTTTCCGTTATGGGGTCCACAAACGGTTGCGCCGTCGTACAAATATTCCCTGACATCAATAATATTCCACGACCAAACGAATATTCCCCGACAATAATGAATATTTTATAACCACTTGTTTATTTTGTAAAATTTGCACATTTCACCCATAACCAATGTATTATATCAAATTATCACCTTATTATTTCAAGATAATGAATAGAGAAAATTCAATTTTATTTATTAAAAAGTTGGGGTCTTACATAGACTCTACGCAGAATGCAAAGAGGACCACGCCAAGCTACTAAGTAAAGAAGATGTTCAAGCTTAAAGACATCTTAGCAGCAACGCACCAACAACAACAACAACTACACCAATAAGTAGCCAGGGCCTGAGGGGTCCTTGTACAGAGGGACTAAATGAAGTTCCAAGCCTGCTGGGCTTGAAGAGTTCATAGGGAACTAGAGGAGTTCCAAGCCTACTGGGTTTAAAAAGTTCTTAGTGAACTGAAGTTCTAAAGCTGATGGCCTTAAAGGAATCTTAGTGATTCAGGGTGCTGCCCTTCCTTAGTGGAAATTCTGCTAGTTAAAGCAGAAGAGTGGATTATGAGTTTGAGTCTCTGAACCACTTAAATTTCCTTGTGTCTTTTACATTCAGTCATTTACTTACTGTCATTTACATTATGTACCTAACTGCTATAAATGCTATGTATGTATTAACTGCTTACAACTTAACTAACTCTACGAACAATATATGTATGTTCATGAATATATCAATGAAGGGAATCTTTTACTTATTCCGTTGTGCTTGAAAAAATTCTTATGTTTGTCACATGCTAATTCATTAGCAATACAAAATAAACAGGAAAAGTATTTGAAAATTAAAAGGATCTATTCAACCCCTCTCCCCCCCTTCTAGATCTATTGTGTGTCTACTGGGAACTAACATAGTCATCACTAAGATCCATCATATATATTATTATTTTGTGATTGCTTAAAAAGTCCATCACAAATTACTATCTTTTGTGATTATTTTTAAAAATTGTCACAAAGTTCCGTCACGTATTCTTGTTTTTCTAGTAGTGTATGATGATTGCCTTGAAATATCATGAACGAGATGATCGTCAGAAACGACGAGGCCACCTTCGACATTAATCCTTTCCACTTCGGACAAGCGTTCGGTCGATCAAAAGTTCGGCATCAATTCATTCAGCTTCGATTGGGAACACTTTCACCTTCGACTTCGGGAGAAAGGGGGCGTCCTACTTCGAAACTCGACAGATTACTAGTTTAAATTGTTTTCATTTTCATTTTTATTATTTAATTAAGAAACTTTTATTTTTGTTAGTTTGTTATTTTTCTGTAAATCTAGAAAGTTTGTTAGAATCTGTTTCACATCCCTAGAAAGGTTTTATTTCCATATCTCTAGGAATATTCTAGAGTGACTTGGAGATAAAGTTTGCTATCTATATAAAACACAGCTTGTGGGTTGAATTGGATAACTTGAATTTTGATAAATACACTATACACATTAGAGAAAATTCTCTGTATTTTATGGTGAATCTCTTGTTCTTTTATTTGTGAAATCAATTGTTTACCAGCCCGCAGGATAATCGCTATCCAGCCCGGCGTCACAATGTGGGACTTTAACTTCCACAAGTTTTTATTATCATCTCCAAGTGTGATCTTTGAGAGTAAATTTTTTATTCATTACCCCATGAATTTGAACTACTTAATACTTGATTTTAATCTACTCATGGATTAAAATTCATTAATAAATGAATTTATCTCAAATGATTAATAAAATTCATTTTAATTTAAGCTCAAATTCTAACAATAATTACATAATGGGATACTCCTATGTATGAATACTATAAAAAGTAATCAACGTGCCATAGTTTAATAATAAACATAATATATTTCAACTGCAACACAATTAGATAAATTAAACAAAGGGAAATAGCATTAGTTACAATATAATTTTAATTTAATTAGTTCAAAGCATCCTTAATTTAATTTAATTATCTCCTATATATAAAGTCAATACTTTATCTTTAGAGCATCGTGCTGGTTGACATGCTTGCTAACTTAGTTGCTCATTTTTGTCAGAATTTAGAACTAATTAATTAAATAAAATTAATTTCTTAATGAAACATGTGATCGATCGGGGATTAATTAAAGTAAAAAGGTTTGATTAAAAGGAGCATTGGCGTGTAATTGAAACACTTACAGCTCATTTTGATGGAATTAATTATTTTGAGATCCAAGCTAACAATAATTATTAATTAAAAAAATGATAAATAAAACCCATAATGAGATTCTTTTTGATTCGACTACTCATGGCTCCTGGTTAAAAAGTAATTAAGGCACATTAAGGAAACTGAAGTGCAGCTGCATTTGGTTGAATAACTATATTGAATTCCACGTGCATTAAGGATTATTAAAACTTGAGGGGGGAAAAAGAACCTCATGAACTAACCCATAGTTACAACAATATAAGACGATTAATATTAAATTATAGAGAAATACTGTTTTCACATAAATTCTTTTATATTTTTATATAATTCTCTCTTATATCAAGGTGGCTTCTTATGTGAAAGAGAATTATATTGAAATATTTAAAATATATCTAGAAATACTTCTTTTGTCTCGGGAAAGTTTTGGTTGACTTTTTGTGCATATTAAAAAAGATGATAAAATTATAAAATTGTTCATATTTAGATTATCATTTAATTGCATAGTTTTCTACACAATTACTAGCGATGCTCCATAAATATGCATAAAGAATATAAATATAACAATTAATAATAAGGGTATTATAAGTAAATTATTATAAAAAAATAGATCATTTAAGGTAAATAGACATTTAACTTAGAACTACCTAAAATAATAATAAAAAATTTTATCGTGGGACAGAGAGAATATTAATTTTCTAATTATAAAGTCACACTGATAGTTAATACTGAGAACTAAGACTTTTTTCCCCTAAATTTGAGAACTAAGAATTGATGATTCTAAATAATTTGATTCTAACTACTTATCGTGATACTTGTATTCTTACGAGTGTGAGTTTAGCTTCATTTTTTTTGGTTAAGAGTGGATAATAATTCACCTACGCTATTATTGGTATCGGACGATAAGTTACATCCGCTACTAATAATAACGGACGACGGTACTATTTTCAGTGTCATCCACTATTATTAGTAGCAGACGATACCCGTCGTTCGCTACTATTAATAGATGACGTGAATTAATCTCGGTTGTCGCTTTTTATATTCAACGATAGAGATAATGTATGTCCATTTTTTATCGCATCATTACCTATATATATATATATATATATATATATATATATATATATATATATAGGGAGTATCTAAAGCGGACCAAAAGAACGGACCAAAGAGCGGACCAAGGCAAAAACACGCGGGTTTCAGGGTCAACCCGCGCGTTTTTGCGACCCTGACCCTGAAATCCGCGTGTTTTTGTCTTGGTCCGCTCTTTGGTCCGTTCTTTTGGTCCGCTTTATATCCTCCCTATATATATATATATATATATATATATATATATATATATATATATACAACTTTGATTATTCTATTATGCTAATTCCTTCAAATTTGTCAACCAGAGTAATTCCACAAGTTAACCTACCAAGGGAAGATTAACTCAAAATAACACAGGTTGATAATTAAACTTATCCCCATGACTAATTCCTTCAAATTTGTCAACCGGATCGAGTAATTCCACAAGTTAACCTACCGAGGGAAGATTAATTCAAAATAACACACGTTGATAATTAAACTTATCCTCATGACTAACAATATATATATATATATATATATATATATATATATATATATATATATATATATATATATATATGGTGGCCACATTCCTACGCTATTTTATTAACAAGAGCTAAGACATTGACCACCAACTCATCATCACCATCTCCTTCTATTCAATATTTTCTTCAAAGCCATGGCTTGTGAAGAAAAATTTTGTACCAATTATTTGGTGTTGGATGCGGATAAAGCCAGCCTATTTGATCTGATTTGTATTTTGTTTTCAAATGAAGTTGAAAAAAGAACATTTATTGATCTACCGGAAACTGAGAAACTGATAGGTCTACGGCGGCGATGGCTCATCTTCATCTCCGTCCTCCTCCAAAAAATACTCCTTTACTTGAAATGGCCTATGGCTCAATTAGGGTTTGTGCTCGAATTTTGCATTAATCTTTCGTCAAGCAATGGTGGTAATTTTGCAAGCCTTGTGTTAAACCTCTTGAGAGGTAGGTACCTAATGCATATTGCATGCAGTCATTTCTCAGACTTTTATATATATATATATATAGTCCGTACAGACCTGTTTTGCTATATGTATTCAAATCACACCCAAAACACTGTATTATAGAAAAATTCCAGTTCCATAAAATATTAAACTTTTTTTTAGTTGTTTTAAAAAAAAAGCAAAAAAAAAATCCGTATTTTAACAAAATACGGGCATCCGGATTGGATCGGCTATATATATATATATACACACACACACACACACACACACTCAATCAACTCATGCTAGTTGTCCTCTTTTTTCGAGTATGCGATCAATTTAAAGAGGCAAAGTGAAAAATATGATTTCATATATTACATCTTTTTATTGTAAAGACAATTTTGACTTTTGAAAGTTGAGTTGAGATATTTTCAAATTAATTTCAAGTTATTAATAATTTATTTAATCTCAAACACTAAAAACTGTAAATTATTTTAAAATAATTTAAATGACAAAATTTATTGTTTTTAAAAGTTAATGAATTCATGCTGAATTTAATTTTTAAAAGACACAATTAATCTTATATTTAATTCAGAACAATTGGAGTATATATTTTTTATATACAAATTGTAGGATAACTGATTCTCTATTAATTAATTCATTTAGATATATTACATGAAATTAACATAGAAAAGGCTATATATATGGTTTGCAGGTGAGGTGGTGAAGCCGGATAAATCATCACAGACTTTCATGTCATTGGTTGGAAATCTTGACAAACGGGTGGAATTGGATAAAATTATAACAAATGGTGACATCAGATATTGCGCGTCGTTGTCGATTATGGCTGCTAAACTGTCTTATGAGAATGAAAATTATGTTCAAAAAGTAATTAGAGATATCTGGAAGGTACGTAATTATCAACACTTCCTAATTAACAACAAAAATTTAAGTTCTAAGTTCTGATCCAAAATATTGATAAGATCTTTTATTATACATACAATGCTAGTGAATATGACAAAAAATTTTGTTTTACTTCTTGGCAGATGGAATTCTTGGGGTTCTACAACTTTTGGAATGGTAAGAACTAAGAAGAGAATTAATATACTCGTTAATATCTATAATGTGGTTAGATGCTTGTAGTTTTATTTTGAATGTTGTGATCTTCTTTCAATTTTTTAAAAATTAATTCTAATATATACTCGGATTTCCCTATGCCCCTACAATAAAAAAATAATTTTAAATTTTATAAATTTCTTTAAAATTTTTATAAGGTCATTTAGTTAGTCAAACTAAACACTTTTATATAAATGATAATAATTCTTAGCATTTGAAATAATATTTTTAAGTAGGGGTTGGATAATTATAAAAATTGCAAGACTGATGATATTATCACAACTACACAAACTAAAGCGCCAACTTTGTAATTAATGCAATATTTTATATTATGCATGAGAAAATGATAATCTCATTTCACCTGTTGGAGTGTGTTTGTTTGCGTTCACCTAACTCTTAGCTTACAAACAACACATGTATTCACCGCCACGAAACATGATAATGGAGGGATGAGTAATTATAATCATGACCCGTAAAATTGAATTGTCATATACTCCCTCAATTAAATAATTTAATTTGTTTTGTAAAATTAAACTAGTTAAAATTAATATATTTTGAAGTTAAACTAGTTAAACATGCCAATATATTTTGAAGTTTGGGGAATATTTTTAAAATATACAGGCTTTTGAAAAAGATTTGGAGGGATCATGGTCTTCTCCATTTTGTAGGTTAGTTAGGTTTTCGTTGATAAGTTCATAAGATCAACTAAGATTTTTTGGATAAATATTTTTTTTTTATTGATATTTACAGCATACCAGGAGCAAGCATCAACACAAGCCATCATGTTTCAAAATAAAACTGCCGACCCTGACCTGATAGTGGTTTCATTTAGAGGCACCGAGCCATTCGATGTAGACGGATGGCGGACAGATGTCGACCTCTCGTGGTACGAGCTTGAAGGTGTTGGTAAAGTCCATGGTGGTTTTATGAAAGCTCTAGGTTTACAAAAGATCAAAGGGTGGCCCAAACAAATCCCACAGGGCCCAAACCAACCGCTATACGCTTACTACACTATCAGAGAAAAGGTGAGGGAGATATTGGAGAAGAATGAGAAGGCAAAGTTTATATTGACAGGACATAGCTTGGGAGGGGCATTAGCAATTATATTTGGGGCAGTGCTAAGTTTACATGAGGAGGCATGGTTGTTGGATAGGTTGGAAGGGGTGTATACTTTTGGGCAGCCCAGAGTAGGGGATGAGAAGTTTGGGGAGTTCATGAAGGAGAAGCTCAAGGTATATGATGTGAGATATTTTAGGTATGTTTATTGCAATGATGTGGTGCCTAGACTGCCTTATGATGATAGAACTCTTTTGTTTAAGCACTTTGGGCCATGTCTCTACTACAACAGCTTCTACCAAGGAAAGGTTAGCTTCTTAAAATTATGTCGTTTTAGCATTGTTAGTCACAGTCAACTAGTTATATATATATATATATATATATATATATATATATATATATATATACAGTTATATATTTAGGAATTGATATATAGTCAAAAGTGATTGTACAGTGCATAGTAGTCTATCCATCTTATACCGTTCATAAATCTCATAATTAAAAAACTTGAACTTTTTAATTAAAAAAAATTTATGGAAAAGTGATTGTACAGTGCGTATGGAAAGTTCTTGTATGCACCATTATGGTGCATACACAATCTTTTAAAATTCTTCCTACACACGTAATGCACCATAATGCTGAGTATGGAGGGGATATTTTTTAAACCCCATCCGTTGAATCTTATTGTGAATTATATAAGATGGATTATATATTACACACTATAGCCAAATAGCTGTTATAGAATACTCTATCACACACTATATATTTATGTCAGAAGTTTACTTTCACTAGGATTCAGCTGCTAAACATGCAAAATCCCAAACATGGGATTCTCAATCACATACTCGAACATATTTATAGTTTTTGTGATAATTATTCTCTCTCCTGTTGGCTGTTAGAAATGGGGAGGATCTCAACTGTTGATTGCATTTGAGTTTCAGATCATATATTAATGATCAATGACATGATAGCTTAATTATCTCTTGTGATTGCAATTCCAGATAATGGGGGAGGAACCAAACAAGAATTATTTTTCACTGCTATGGGCTATACCCAATTACTTAAATGCTGTTTGGGAGCTGACTAGGAGTTTCATTATTCCATACACAAGGGGTGCAGAATATAAAGAAGGATTGTTCATGAGACTGGTTAGGGTGATTGGGTTGGCAATTCCTGGATTATCAGCTCATTCTCCTCCAGATTATGTTAATCTCACCCGTTTGGGGTCCTTACCTTTAAATCACCAAGACCTTTTAACTCATCAAAAACCTGGTCTTAAACATGAATGACTGCACAAAATTCTTAATTTGTCTAAAGCATATCCCATTTTATTTATCTTTTGTCTAAAGCATGTTTTCTTATTGAGGATTTTAATATTGCTGATGAGTATCGAGAGTAGCTTAGTAGAATCGATCACATCCACACAACGGTTATATGTTTTGATTGCAAAATGAAAACCTATAATTGATAAAATGAGTTAATTCTAGGTAACTAGATTGAAAAAACTTAGAGCAGATCAAATTAATCTGGCTATTTATGGCATGTTTATTTTTTGAATCCTTCTGGGGTGACGGCCGACGGGAAAGGTCAATTAATTTTTATTTATTTTTTTGACTCTTAAAAAATGTATAATATTTATTACAACTGGAATTTTTATAAAATCTAATGATTTAGGTATATTTTGGATACATATAAAAAACATATGTATCCAAAATACACCTAAATTATTGGATTCTGTAAAATTTAAGTTGGAATAAATATTATATATTTTTTGGGAGTAAAAAAAAAATTAACTGGTCGCTAAACCGATCACCTAGACTTATTGTTATTTTTTTTTCTTAATTGGCAAATAAAATCTATTAATACCCAAAACATAAATACAAAAGTGATGAATTCTAAAGTTTTGGATAGGACGACAAGAATTACAAAACACCAAAATCAAGAAGAAAAAATTCAAGATAAGCATGAACACCTAATAACATAAGTTTTACTAGACATTGATGAGACCTTCCTAGCAGCTGCAAATATGTTTCTCAATCCATATGCAAACATTAGACAATATGTTTAGGTGGACATTGTTGTACCGATCGGTCTAGCTACCGGTCTAATTTTTGTTTTTTGTTTTTTTTCTTTTGACTCTTGAAAAATTTATAATATTTTTTGGAACTGAAATTTTTACAGAAAATAGTGATTTAAGTGTAATTTGGATGTATGTAAAGAACATGGTTGTACATGTAAAGATACATGCATCCGAATCACACTTAAATCACTGTTTTCTGTAAAAATTTCAGTTCCAAGAAATATTATAAAATTTTTTAGAGTCAAAAGAAAAAAAAAATTACTTTTTGAACCGGTCGGTACAACAATGTCGCCATAAAAGGACTCAACATTAGATGGTGTTATCAACGTCCTTAAGCACTAACCCATATGCATCATGTAGGGATATATTTACATGAATCTCACATCGGATAAATTCAAGAGTGTAGATGAGTTAATAAGTACGGTGAAGCCTCAACCTATTAGGTTGACTTTTAGGTAAGGAGGTCAACATACTTATTAGGTTAGTCTACACAGGATATAACTAAATACCGAAATATCCTAATTCTACTATCCGAAATACTAACCGAATTTAGCAATAACCAAATTGGCGAATACCAACATACCGAAATTACTATTCGGTTATTTCTGTATATAACCGAAATTGTAAATGATTTTCACCAATTTTCATAACAGAGTACACATTTTTTTAAAACTTATAGATGAACAGAGTACTATTAAAATTTGAAGTATTGATTTCCAAAAAGGGGAAAGCAAAAAGAAACAAATATACCCATTTGATGCAATTGTGAGATTTGAGATAAGAGTACGACGGTGGTCGGTGAGACGGAAATCTGAGATCTGAGATTAGAGGAAGACGGAGATGAGAGGCTATAACTTTGTGAAATCTGAGATCAGATGACAACCATAAGTAGAGAGGAACTGAATAATTGAAAAATGAGAATTAGGATTTAAGGGCACTGAGTCCCAAACAATTTCTTATTTGGTTGGACTATGAGAGATCAGATCTGATCTGAGACTAAGAGTGAGAGTTTGAGAGATTACTCTTTTAACCTTGAAGGCATATTGTTGTACATGATTAAGATTGAGATTGTAAAAGAAAGTGAATGCTGAAAACCCAAATGCATAATAGTAAGATACTAAGATTTCACTTAAATTAATGTAATGATGATGTACGAGTGACAATGTTTTCTTTTTTCAGATGTTTAAATGTAAATGAAGTACAAGGCTAACTTTTGAGTTAATAATAATATTATAATTTGGTTATTATATATGTAGTTCGGATATTCGGTTAACCGAATATTCAGAATTTAAAATCTAAACTCAAACCCGAAAACCGAATAAAATTCGAAAATAACCGAATTACAAAAATAATCGAATTATCAAGAAATTTCGGTTAAACAAATTTCGATTCAATTCGATCGGTTATATCCTTTTTTTGCTCAATCCTACGTGATGATTCCAAAAAAATCTACTGAGCTGATCACAAAATTGTACGTGGAGATAGTAATTGATGTTAGTTTTTGATTATATGATGTTTTGATTGATGACTAATTTAAGTATATTAGAAGTGTGAATGGTTCATGATGTGTTATTATATTATTAAATTTGCATGGATTATGGTTTATAAAATTATAATTGGTATGCATGGATCATGGTTTTTACATGAACATTTATGGCTGACTTCCTTACGTTTGGAATGTTTTAAAATCAGTTCTCATTTGAATTGAAGTGTTTTAAGGAAGATTTGATTTGGGTTTTATTAAGGTATGTTAATAGTAACAGATTTTATGGCTATTAAATCCAGCTAACCCAATTTAATTCACCTATGTCATCAGAGTATTTCGTGGGCGTTGATTTAGTTAAGGATGTTATCTTGCTTAGTGGAGTCTACATTAGTTAGTACTCTATTTTAAAAGGGAGTCTGACTGAAGTTATTGAAAATTATCCTTATTTGTCTCCTTTATTAATGTTTAACATTGATGTTTGTGGGTAGTGTTTATCTCCTTTATTTCAGCTCTGCAAAATCAAATAGCTGGTGCATATCCGCGTAATATCTCTCTTGTGATTCAAATCTGCTGAAATTATGGGAGGTGTCAAACGGGTCTGAGAAATCTGAGCATATAGCCGTTGCTCCTTATTCGTTATATAGATCTCTTCTCTTCGGCTATTAAGAGATACAACAGAGAACGGGCAATCAAATTGAGAGATTATATCAGAGCTTATCAATTGTTTTATCCCAGCCATATATTCTTATATATTATATTCTTTTGTGCTGGAAATTTTATTCTTTGAAAATCGAACATAAGCATAGCTTTGGCTTGAGAGTTTTTATTTAGTTAGTTTGTTCAAAGAAGGCTTCAAAGGTCTCAGAGGTGAGAACAGGTGCAGAGGTGTACAAGTTGCAGAGGTGCAAATGGGGCATTGGTGTCCAACATCAGAATTGAAGCTTCTTTGTAACAGGGAGTTCTTTTTATTGTATTTAATTGAATATTAAGTTTAATAAAAAGAGTCTCCAATCCTAGTTGGGATTGGACGTGGATTAGGCCACTAGATTAGAGGATAGGGGCTGAACCACGTAAAAATCTTGGTGCGATTTTTACTTCTATTTATCTCTTTAATTGTCATTCACGTTCTGCACTTTTTGTTATTCACGCCACTAATCCAGACACTAAAGCAGACAGGTCTAGCTGTCTGATAATAAGAAACAAAGAACATAAGCTAAAGCAGACACTAAAGCAGACAGGCGTAGCTGTCTGAATTATACCTGTTGCAGAAAATTTCAAAAAGTTTTCACCGTTTATCACTTTTAGATTAAACACCTATTCACCCCCCCTCTAGGTGTGCACATACATAGAATTACATTTGGTATCAGAGCAAGGCTCTACTAATATTGATCGTTGCAGGTCGTAGGGGAAGATCCTATGGCACACCTAAACTTTCAAGAAGGTCAGTCAACAAGTAGGCCACCGCTGTTGCTCGGAAGTGAAAACTTCAACTTTTGGAAGTTCAGAATGAAGATCTATCTGAACCGTGACCCATGGGAATGGTGGGTAGTCGAAAATGGACCAGTCATTCCGCGACATGATGATGGCAAGCCAAAGAATCTCATGGAAATGGACTCAAATGAATCGTATATGTTATCCTATAATTCCAAGGCCATGAATACACTTTTAAGTGGCATGGTTCAGTCAGAGATTGATAAGGTCTCTTCTTGTACTACGGCTAAGGAAATTTGGGACACAGTAATCATGAGCCACGAAGGTACTACTAAAGTGAAGGAGGTCAAGCTGAGCATGCTAATGTACGAATACGAATTATTCAAATTGGAGAAAAATGAATCAATTAGAGATGCCCAAGCAAGATTCCTCACTTTAATGAATTCTCTAAGCATGCTCGGACGAAAGATTGATCAAAAGGAAATCAACCGAAAGTTTCTTAGAGTCATGCCAAAGCGATTCGCACCAAAGGTCACTACACTTCAAGACTCTGTCTCAATCAGCACAATGGAAACTCTTACCTTATTTGGAGAACTTGAAGAGTTTGAAAACCAACTAAAATTGTATGATGAAGAAGATGAGGCACCCAAGAATAAGACCTTGGCACTACAAGCTGAAAGCTACATAGAAGGAAATGAAGAAGATTCTGATGAAGAGATAACTTTAATGACCAAAAAATTGAGGGAGCTGATCCGAAAGAAGAATAGATCAAAACTACCAACAACAACTTTCAACAACAAAAAAGATTTCAAGCAAAAGCCACAAGAAGAAACCTGTTTCGAATGTGGAAGGCCTAGACACTTCAAAAGAGATTGCTTCCAACTAAAAAGAAAGAAGGCAAATGGTTCAAAAGGGAAGGCTCAAATGACATGGAGTGATGATGAACCTGATCATGAAGATCAAGAAGAAGAAACTGCTCAGCTGTGCTTCACTGGAATACACAATGAGGAAACTTCTGAGGTAAGTCCTGAACTTGGAGAAATTACTATTTCTGACTATCTTGTTTTAAAAAATGAAAACCTTCGTATGAAAGAGAAAAATGCTCACTTGAAAAATTGGATAAATGACTTAATGAAGGAGGTAGAAACTTTAATTGAGGAAAAACAAGAAATAGTTAAGGATTGCACATCATGTGAAGTTTCTAAGTTGAATGCTAAAATTGGATATTTAGATAATTATAATAAAATTTTATATAATCGTGCAAACAAATTAAATGAAGAAAATAATAGCCTTAAAAAGGAAAATGATGATTTAAAAGAAAGATTGAAAATGAGAGATACTTGTATAGATGCTTTTAATGATGGAAAAATAATAAACATGCAAAATAACAATGAGGAAGAAATATTATCCTTGAAAAAGGATCTTGCCAAGGAGAAGAGAATTTAAATATAATGTTGGGGGCTCAAAGGTCAAGCTTAGATAAACAAGGAATTGGATATAATCCTGTTAAAAATATAAAAAGCACGACTAATAAAATTAGAGTAATTAATAATAAACCAAGGAACAAGCCTCTTTATTGCTCACCTTATGTTACTTGCAGAAAATGTGGTTTAAAAGGGCATTTTGATACAAACTGTAGTAAAATTAAAATAAAACAAGTTTGGGTAAAGAAAGGAGATTTAATTGCTACTAACAATACCGGACCCAAACATATTTGGGTACCAAAACGATGAGTTACTTCTTTGTTTTGTAGGTATGCTTAAAAGCTAGAGTACCATCACATAAATGGGTACTTGACAGTGGATGTTCTAGACACATGACGGGTGATAAACTAAATTTACCTCACTTGTTGCAAAGAAAGGAGGCACGATTACTTTTGGAGATGACACCACATGCCAAATCATCGGTAAAGGTAAAATTGGTAATTGTAAGGTTTATATTGATAATGTCCATCATGTTGAAGGGTTAAAATATAATTTAATTAGTGTAAGTCAACTAATGGATAGTGGTTATAAAGTTATTTTTGAAAAAGATAAATGTGCTATTATTCATGCCTCTCATAATGTTCCTTTAGTAGCTAACAGAGAAGGTAATATATATACTATAAATTTTAAAAATTAAAATGAGGATATCTGTTTAGCTGCTGTTCAAGATCAAACTATTCTATGGCATAGAAGGTTGGGGCATGTGCATATGGAATTGATTAACAAGTTAGTTACAAAGAACCTTGTTAAAGGTTTACCAAAGCTAAAATATGAAAAGACAAGTATTTGTGATGCATGTCAGTTAGGTAAACAAGCAAGAAATTCCTTTACAAGCAAAAATCAGGTATCAACTTCTTTACCTCTTCAATTATTGCATCTTGATTTATTTGGACCCGAGAGATATGCTAGCTTAGGAAATAATCATTATGCCTTTGTTATAGTTGATGATTTTTCAAGATTTACATGGGTTTTATTTTTGAAAACTAAAGATCAAGCTTTTGCAGAATTTGAAAAGCTTATAAAGAATGTTGAAACAAAACACAACCTCAAGCTAATTGGTATACGGAGTGACCACGGTGGAGAATTTGGAAAATATTTTATACCATATTGCAGTGAGAAAGGTGTAACACATGAGTTTTCTGCACCAAGAACGCCTCAACAAAATGGTGTGGTGGAACGTAAAAATCGTACTCTTCAAGAAACTGCAAGAACTTTACTACATGAAAGTAAATTGCCTAAAAGTTTTTGGGCAGAGGCTGTAAGTACTGCATGTTACATTTTAAATAGAGTACTAATTAGACCCATTCTAATGAAAACACCATATGAGTTGCTAAACAACAGAATTCCAAATATTAATTATTTTAAAGTGTTTGGTGCTAAATGTTTCATTCTAAATACTAATAGTAATCTTGGAAAATTTGATGCAAAATCAACCGAAGCTATTTTTCTTGGTTATTCAATGCATAGTAAAGCTTACAGGGTTTATAATCTTGATAAATTTAAAGTTGAAGAATCTGTGCATGTTGTTTTTGATGAATTTAACCGTGACCTATCAAAAGAAGAAAATGAAGTTTCTGCAGGAAAAGACATTCTGATTAGTGGAAAACAGACAGCTCAATCCGGACAGCCTGAGCTGTCTGCACCAAAAGGAAAGTCAGATGAACGTGGAAAGCAAATAAACGAAACTAGACAAACTGAGTCATCTGCCCCGTTTGAAAACTCAGACATGCAGACGCCTCAAGTCAGACAGCTTAACTCGTCTGCATTAGAAGAAGAATTAGATGATCAGTTTGAAGCAGAGCTTGACGTTGTAGAACCTGAACTTGAACCTGAAGAGCAAATGACTGCAGCAAAGCTTCCTATACCATCTAGAACAGTGAGAAATCATCCACCAAATCTGATCATAGGTGATCCTGACACTTGGATGAACACAAGAAGGAAAGCAAGGAATTATTGTGCATTTTCCGCATTCCTTTCTCATATAGAACCAAAGAGTGCCAAGGAAGCAATCCAAGATGAAAATTGGTCTATTGCCATGCAGGAAGAATTAAACCAATTCGAAAGGTGCCAGGTATGGGATCTTGTCAAACCTCCTAAAGATGTTTCTATAATTGGTACAAAATGGATTTTCAAAAATAAACTTGATGAAAATGGCATAATTACTAGAAATAAGGCTAGATTGGTAGCTCAAGGCTATAATCAACAAGAAGGTATAGATTATGAAGAAACTTTTGCCCCTGTTGCAAGGTTGGAAGCCATACGAATTTTGTTAGCTTATGCATGCTTTAGACAATTTAAATTATATCAAATGGATGTGAAAAGTGCATTTTTAAATGGCTATTTAAATGAGGAAGTGTATGTCAAGCAACCTCCAGGATTTGAACATGAAAAATATCCACATCATGTGTTTAAATTGAAAAAGGCTTTGTATGGATTAAAACAGGCTCCAAGAGCCTGGTATGAAAGATTAAGCAAATTTTTATTAGACAATGGTTTTAATCGTGGTAAAATTGATTCTACTCTTTTTATTAAAACCAAAAATAAAGATTTATTAATTGTTCAAATCTATGTGGATGACATAATTTTTGGAGCTACTACTAACTCATTGTGTGAGTGGTTTTCCCAATGTATGCATAACGAGTTTGATATGAGCCTTATAGGCGAATTAAATTATTTCTTGGGGCTTCAAATTAAACAATCCAATGAAGGGATTACCAATCAAAGTATGTAAAGGAGTTATTGAAGAGATTTGGTTTTGAAAATACCAAACCAAAATCAACACCAATGAGCACTACCGTCAAGCTTACTACAGACGCAACAGGTAAAGATGCAGAAGTAATAATGTATCGAGGTATGATTGGTTGTTTACTTTATTTAACTGCATCAAGGCTAGATATTATGTATAGTGTATGCTTGTGTGCTAGATTTCAAGCTCAACCAAAAGAATCTCATCTTAAAGCAGTAAAAAGAATATTTAAATACTTATCTGGCACAATTAATTTAGGCTTATACTATCCTGTATCTCCAAGTTTTGAACTAATTGGATACTCAGATGCAGATTATGCAGGGTGCCAAGTTGATAGAAAAAGCACAAGTGGTGCTTGTGAATTTTTAGGCCAAAGCATTGTAGCTTGGCACAGCAAAAAACAAACATTTGTAGCCTTGTCTATTACAGAAGGTGAATATTTGGCGGCAGGTAGTTGTTGTTCACAAATTTTGTGGATGATACAAACGTTACATGATTTTAATGTTATTTGTGAAAATGTGCCTATTATGTGTGACAATACTAGTGCTATTGATATTTCTAAAAATCCTGTGCTTCATTCTCGTACTAAGCATAATGAAGTGAAACATCATTTTTTGAGAGATAATGTTGCTAAATGATTAATTAAGTTAGTATTTGTCCCTACTGAACATCAATTGGCTGACATTTTTACAAAACCTTTAAGTGAGGAACGTTTTTGTACCTTGAGAAGAGAACTTGGGATGTCTGTTTGTGCTTACTTTTTTTTAGAATTTAATTTTAATATATATTTTTGTTTGCCTTTAGTATTTAATTTTAATATATGTATAAAAAAATAAAAATAAAAAAAAATACAAAAAAAAAAAAAAAATAAAAAATAAAAAAAAATTATATATATAATAATAATATATATGCTGAGGAGGAGCACTGTTGGAAAATAGCCGAAATATTTTTAGCGCGAACTGGGTATATCAAAGGACTCTTTTGATTTTTATCTCCCACCGTGCTAATTTCTCTGTTCTCTCTCAGCGTGTTTCTCTCTCTTCGTACTCCATCTTTCTTCTTACAATCTAAGGTTTTTCAAAGAGTTTTCCATGGCTAAAACTCGTGGCGGACATGTGGTCAACACCGGCAGAGAATCTACTCAAAACACGAAAGATATCCCAACTCACTCCTCACGAAGGCGCTCGAATCGGCTTATCACGCGACTTTCAAATGATTTGGGGGTTTTGTCGAAGGAGTCTATGAAGAGGAAGGGCACTTCTTCGCGTTTGAAAGGGAAATCGACCGAACCCATCATTATCCCTGATTCTTCTGACTCACTGATTTCTCCTTCTCCTCAATCACATGGTACTCCTCTCATTTTTACTTCTTCTAGTTATGCTCTGCGTTTTCAGGATCTTATGATCAATAAAACGATTGTGTTTGGGAAATCAGTTGATCATGCCCTATTCCAACAAATTGGGGTCACAGCTTTATTTGAAAAAGTGAACCTCTCTGCTATGTCGAGTCCACCCAAATATGCCTATCCCACTTTCATTAAACAATTTTTTGGGAATATGTCTGTCAATGATGATGTCATCAAAACTTTTGTTAAAAACAAAACATTGATCATTGATTCCACTGCATTGGGTTCCATTCTTAATATTCCATGCTCTGGTTTTTGTCCTTTCACACTTAAGGGGCCTTTAGAGTTTGAAAATTTAACTGTCCTTGAACAGTTAAGGATTGTGAAAGAGTTTTCTTCTGCTGAATTTATTGGGTTACCCACTGTTGTTGAAACTACTCCGTTGAATAATGTTATTCATAAAATCATTCGTGCTAATTTAGTTCCTCGTAATGGGGGTCGGTCCAATATGACGTATCAAGACTTAATTCTTTCTGCTTTAATCATCTCTGGAACAAAGTTTAATTTGGCCTTACTTATGATAAAGCACATGGAGAGTTGTTTGACAAATAAAACAAAGTGTTTTCCTTATGGGGGTTTTATTACCAAAATTCTTGCACACTTTGGAATCTCTTTTGTCAATGAAGATGTCATCCAAATTTCTGATGTGATTGATAAATATATCCTGTCTCAATCTAAATTGACTGTGAATTCTGCTGGGACATTATGTTGGGATGATGAGAAGGTTCTTACTTCAACTCCACCATCTCCAAACTCTTCTCCTATTCCTAATTCTACTGTACCAGATTCCTCTGATCTTCCTCCTCCTTCAAATGTTCAAATTTCTAATCTTTTTCAACTTATCCATGATATGGGCACTCGGTTTGATTTTGCCTTTCAAACAGTCTCCACACAAATTCAAGAGTTGAACAACAAGGTTGATTATGTCTCCAGACGAATGGAAGTGTTGGTCTCTCAACACAACGAATATGTGGTTAAAATCCAAGAATTTGACAAGAAACTTGATGATGTTCTCTATGAGACTGTTACAGATGAAGCTGCTTGACTCCCATCTTTTTGATAATGCCAAAGGGGGAGAAGTACAAGGGGATAAGGAGATGATACTAACTGTGTTTTTTTTGGATATATTAGACTATGCTACTAATGATGCTATTGGTTAACTATTTTTAATTTGGGATATGATATCTATGTGTTGCATGGGATTATTTATATGTCTCCATTATTTGTTATTTGTTTTCCTATCTGTTATGGAAATCTAATATGCATAAATTTAGGGGGAGCTTAAAGTTAGGGGAAGCATATGTTGGTTAAACTACTGCATAAATTGTCATCATCAAAAAGGGGGAGAATGTTAGTTTTTGATTATATGATGTTTTGATTGATGACTAATTTAAGTATATTAGAAGTGTGAATGGTTCATGATGTGTTATTATATTATTAAATTTGCATGGATTATGGTTTATAAAATTATAATTGGTATGCATGGATCATGGTTTTTACATGAACATTTATGGCTGACTTCCTTACGTTTGGAATGTTTTAAAATCAGTTCTCATTTGAATTGAAGTGTTTTAAGGAAGATTTGATTTGGGTTTTATTAAGGTATGTTAATAGTAACAGATTTTATGGCTATTAAATCCAGCTAACCCAAATTAATTCACCTATGTCATCAGAGTATTTCGTGGGCGTTGATTTAGTTAAGGATGTTATCTTGCTTAGTGGAGTCCACATTAGTTAGTACTCTATTTTAAAAGGGAGTCTGACTGAAGTTATTGAAAATTATCCTTATTTGTCTCCTTTATTAATGTTTAACATTGATGTTTGTGGGTAGTGTTTATCTCCTTTATTTCATCTCTGCAAAATCAAATTGCT
The DNA here is from genome assembly GCA_016801055.1 of Panax notoginseng. Lineage (NCBI taxonomy): Eukaryota > Viridiplantae > Streptophyta > Magnoliopsida > Apiales > Araliaceae > Panax > Panax notoginseng. Next base: position 223,418,588 of record CM029012.1, on the reverse strand, counting down.
GGTGCATATCCGCGTAATATCTCTCTTGTGATTCAAATCTGCTGAAATTACGGGAGGTGTCAAACGGGTTTGAGAAATCTGAGCATATAGCCGTTGCTCCTTATTCGTTATATAGATCTCTTCTCTTCGGCTATTAAGAGATACAACAGAGAACGGGCAATCAAATTGAGAGATTATATCAGAGCTTATCAATTGTTTTATCCCAGCCATATATTCTTATATATTATATTCTTTTGTGCTGGAAATTTTATTCTTTGAAAACCGAACATAAGCATAGCTTTGGCTTGAGATTTCTTATTTAGTTAGTTTGTTCAAAGAAGGCTTCAAAGGTCTCAGAGGTGAGAACAGGTGCAGAGGTGTACAAGTTGCAGAGGTGCAAAGGGGGCATTGGTGTCCAACATCAGAATTGAAGCTTCTTTGTAACAGGGAGTTCTTTTTATTGTATTTAATTGAATATTAAGTTTAATAAAAAGAGTCTCCAATCCTAGTTGGGATTGGACGTGGATTAGGCCACTAGATTAGAGGATAGAGGCTGAACCACGTAAAAATCTTGGTGCGATTTTTACTTCTGTTTATCTCTTTAATTGTCATTCACGTTCTGCACTTTTTGTTATTCACGCCACTAATCCAGACACTAAAGCAGACAGGTGTAGCTGTTTGATAATAAGAAACAAAGAACATAAGCTAAAGCAGACACTAAAGCAGACAGGCGTAGCTGTCTGAATTATACCTGTTGCAGAAAATTTCAAAAAGTTTTCACCGTTTATCACTTTTAGATTAAACACCTATTCACCCTCCCTCTAGGTGTGCACATACATAGAATTACAATTGATGTTAAGTTATGTTAAGAATTGCAAAAAAAATTTACTAATTTTTTTTTGAAATATATTAATATATGAATTTTGATATAATTATAATAATGACAACCATACTACATCTCTCTTTAAAAGAGTTTTTATAGTTCCTTCAATATAAAATATACTAGGAACGAAATAAATAAATTACAAAAATTAAAATAGCAAAGAATGGTACAACCAAAGAAGTTGATAAAGTCGAAATAGTGTGTCGTTGAACTGATACACGAGAAAACGCTTTCTCTAAGTAATTCACATTATCGAGGCCAGAGAGATCATTACTTAATCCAGTTTAACGAGTCACTGACATGTCACCTCCAAGATACGACATATCATTCTCCACGCTGTTATTGTCAATGAAGTACACAAAACTCGTAGAGCCCAAAGTTCATTAAATATCACATCGTTCCTTGCCAAATATAATATACAAAATAAAAGTTTCATCCCACATAATGTGTACATGCATAAATATTATAAAAAATTCCAACACAATTCTTATTTAGGGGTGTAAATGGATATATACAGATCCGGATACAATGATATCAATATTTGTATTCAAAAAATTAATTCGCTATATGTATTCGTATCCGGTATCTGACGAATTTTAAAAATATTATTTATATCCTATATTAGAAACAATATTCGAATACGAATAATATCCGTTTCCATTTACCGTTTATTTGAATAAACAGATAGCTATCAGTGAATGAACTTATACCAACACAAATATATCTAACCGCACATAAGCAAAATTAAACACTAAAAATAAATAGATCTAACCGAAAATAAGAAAAATCAAACACCAGAAATAAGCATAAATAAGTAAAAAATCAGATAAGCTCAATAATCTATTTCGTTGTCTCTACAAACGGGTGAGAACAATGGGTTTCGCCGAGGAGAGGAGGAGGAGGAAGAGAGAGGATGAAGATTGTGACGCCCCCAAAATAGGTCCACACGACCCATTCTGAGTCCCGGCAAAGAATTCAAATACAAACTTCATTTATACAACTATTAAACCGTCGTGCAAAATACGACAACACATAAGCTGTGAGTTTTAATACAAATAACAGTACTCACACTCTAAATTAATGATACTTTACATAAAGGTACAGTCGATAACTGTTTTAAGAATTATAATATTTGAAAAATGCTCAAGGAATCCTTCATACATGAGAGACCATGCATCTAAGTTATAATAGATATCATAGGACTTAAGCATTAACCTTGGTTGACCCAATAGACCCCAAAGAAGAACGAGAAGATTACTATCATGTTCATTCCAATGGTGTGTATCTTTCGACGCTTTCAAAATCGGGTTCTCATCACCCAATTGTTGTTCACCAAAATCAATTATTAAGTGATGTATAAAATACGACACACACATCTTAAGTCCTCAATACAATTATATATTGTCATGCTGTTTTATAATGTATTGGAAAACTTCCACAGTCTCGGACCATCACACTATTCCCCTGTTATCCCCGCTCGACCTAGCTGCACTCTTACTACCTGAAAGGAATTGTGAAGCAAAAGGGTGAGCTCAACTAGCCCAGTAAAGAATATTATGACTAAGATAATATAGAACAAATTATCCTTAGTACTCAACAGAAAAAAATCTGATAGAATATAATAGACAACAAGTTTTAGATCAACAACTGCAGCGAGAACAACAATCCATTAGAAGAGTCAAGTAGAACATAATGTTTACTATCTCCTCCAAATTAAAAGTTCATCATTAATATTTCATCCCTGTAATACCCATCAACAGTTCTTTGTTGTACCCAAGACAAAGAGAACTTTCATCACCTGTCTTCACCTGAACCACCAAAGATTATAGTTAAATTCACAATTCATGTTTATAATAATGTAAATTAACAGTTTGTCCTTGTGACAAATGCTTAATAGAACTTTCACTCAATATCCTTACCCCAAAGGCTAAAGACATTAAAATGTAATAACAATGATTATACCAATCAATTGTCTATCTTTGCACTGCGGGCCAAAGATATTCAACTATAAAATCAATGGTTATGATCATGCCAATCAAGTGTCTGTCAGTGCACTACAGCCAAAGACATTCAACTATAAAACCAATGGTCATGATCCTGCCAAATAATAGTATATCTTTTCACTACGGGCTAAAGATATTTATTTGTCTCATCAGTGGTCATGATCATGTCATACACCTGTCCATCTTTGCACTACAGACCAAAGCTATCAATTAACAGTTCATCTTTGCACTACGACCAAAGATATCAATCAATAATTCTTCTTTGCACTACGGGCCAAAGAGAACATTCATCACAAGTCTTTATCTGTAACATTAAATGTCATGATTATACTAATACACAGTTTCTGATAATAATCATACCAATACATAATTCCTGGTCATAATCAGACTAATCAACAGTTCATCTTTGCACTACAGGCCAAAGATAACTTTAACCACAATTTATGTCTAAGAATTATAACAATGATATAAAGAATGAATCAAGTGAGATCAAAGATAAATATTAAATATTTATAATTCAATTTATCCAGAGTTCAAGAATGTCCAATTGGTCAACATGATGATCAAAACGTGGATTCAAATTCAAGAATAAGATTCATATATCAAAGATAATTTGGACATAAAAGGAACCAATTTTGTCGTGAATAGTATCCCATGAATAGTACCGTATAAATAGTACCCCGTCATGCAAAGTACCCCGAATGAATAGTACATCGTCATGTAAAGTACCCCGAATGAATAGTACCCGAATAAATAGTACCCCGGATAAATAGTACTCCGGTATGAATAGTATCGAATACGAAAGAAAACGGTATCCCATGACGAGTACAAAAAAATGATATCTTATACGAGTATAAAAGAATATACGAAACTGCAAGTGGATTTTCACCCGTTATGCGGTAATCCGCATAGACAGGTCTTTTCCACAATTTAATAAAAAATGAATACGAAAGATTATTCACCATGCATGTGGTAATCCGCGTAGACAGGTTACTCCCGCAGATTTATAAAGAAGGAATACGAAGGGTTATTCACCATGCATGCGGTAATTCACATAGACAAGTTACTCCCGCAGATTAATAAAGAATGAATACGAATGCATGCGGTAATCCGCGTAGACAGGTTACTCCCGTAGATTAATAAAGAATGAATACGAATGGTCATTCACCATGCATGCGGTAATTCGCGTAGACAGGTTACTCCCGCAGATTAATAAAGAATGAATATGAAGGGTTATTCACCATGCATGCAGTAATCCGCATAGACAGGTTACTCCCGCAGATTAATAAATAATGAATACGAAGGGTCATTCACCATTCATGCGGTAATCCGCGTAGACAGGTTACTCCCGCAGATTAATAAAAAATGAATACGAAAGAAATAATATCCCTTACGAATACGAAAAGTAATATCCCTTGCACAACAAATAATATCCCTTACCATACAAAAAATAACATCCCTTACCATACCAAAAAAATGACATCCCTTACCTTAGTAGGAGGTTGGATACTATAATAGTGTAGTAGCAAAATACTCTTATTTTTTCTCTCTTATTATCTCTCTATAGTTTCTCTCTCTAGAGTTTCAGTAAATTCTTAAGAAATAATGAAGGAATGAGCTTCTATTTATAGGAGAATAGACGATCCAGATTGATTTACTATTAAAACGGTCGGTCCATAATGATTTACTATTAAAACTTTTAACTGACGGTCCATATTGATTTACTATTATAACTTCAACCAGCGATCCATATTGATTTACTATTATAACTTCAACCAGCGGTCCATATTGATTTATTATTATAACTTCAACTGACGGTCTGAAAAATTAGCACATCTCTCCACGGAATAATAAGCTAAACTTACAATAAACACCTCATGACAAGCCCCTCTATTTATATCAAAAACATTTGAATAAATAATTACCACAACACATTTTTAATCTTTCAAAAATCATTCATCATTTAATATTATAACTCATAATATTGACAACCAAATCGTTCCCAGAAAAGAGGGGGATTTTCAATAAAGATTTCTCCTTACTGGCACACAATTAAATAACAAACCCCTTTCCTCGACAGAACTTTCTAGACATTGTCAATAATACAAATAATAATATGAATAACTGTGTCATCTCAATTATTGATTTAATAATATAAAATATTGTGCAGATGATACTGCGATAATAATTGAACAAAACTGAGTGACTTCTTACGTAAGTATCAATAATCAGAGATACTGTGCAATATCGTGTGCTACTATGTAACAAAGTGTATTATTATACTTTAATCACCGGGTATTTCAACAATTTAACGATAAAAATATTGCTGTTATTTTTTTATAAAAGGTTATTTGTGTCGCTTTCTATATCCGACAATTATTTCGTTATGTGGTCCACCAATGATTGCGCCGTCATACGGATATTTCCCGACAAAAAGAATATTCCCCGACACAACGAATATTTTATGACAACTTGCTTACTTTGTAAAATTTTCACATATCACCCTTAACTTTAACCTTTTATCAATTTAACTATTTACTAAATAGAATAATAATTATACGAAAATTGAAAACTTTCATTTCATAAAATTTGGGGTCTTACAAAGATAACATGAAAATTTCTTCAATTTTGGGCCTCTTTGATTTGGGCGACGCCACTAGTCCTTTCGGTTTGAACGACCTGACCGCCATAGCAGGTGCGATCAACAACAGTTATTCTTCATCGAAATTGCACATGTGTTATAAGATTTGAAGTTAAAACACCATCATACAGTATGTCATCAAATATCAATTTAAATAAAAATGAACGTATAGAGACAATAAAATACCTGAAGAATGGTTAAACACCTGGAAAAACTTTTAAAATGGATGCGGGTTGCTTTATGTAAGCTGCAGAACAGACAAGCCAACACCACAACTCCCCATGCACAATCACATATTTTATTAATATCCTAAAAAAATAAAAGATACCTCGCATATATGGCGTTGCAGTTTTTCGATGCAAATAATACCTTCCCCAATATAAACAATACGTATGCTTTGGTGTAAATCACCACCGTTTCTCAATTAACATCTACCAGAACTTAGCAAGGTCTACTGCCCAACCACAACAACATTGTAACGTGCCCAAATCCTGGTCCCTTAACCTTCGAATCTGGTACGTCACGATACATCATCTTTTTAAACATTCTATAATTAATGCGAAATATATAAACATACATTGTTTATTTCAAAATAATTCTACAACATTTCCCGATGTCTGTAACCTTAACTTGATACATACTTTCAATAATTTAAAAGGTTTACAATAATATTAATGTAAGATAACTTAATAGCTAAATGGTCATAATAATCTACCCTTGGAATTTATCCTCGTCGCTATCTTTCTTCGAACCTTCATCTTAATCTGAAAATGTTATTATGATATAGCAAGGGTGAGCAACAATTTTGCCCAGCAAGTTTAAGTACAATGAAGATATATCATAATTGAAAAGGAATAAGCTTTCTAGTTTTCAACAATGTATAATAATTGTGAAAGATTGAGAATCAAGTTTCAATAATTGAATGACTAAGTCAATAAGTTGAGTGGTCAACAATGACCATAAACATATTTAAGTGAACCATATGCTAATCAAGGTGATCAGTCTTTCATACCCGATGAACATATACAACATGCACAAAGTGTAAATTAATAATCATAGATGTAGAATAATTGTCAAAAATTAATCCACTAGCATGCTTGAAACATAATAACTCGAGTTTGAGTTAGGAAACTTGCAATAAATGTGAATATTCAATAATAACCATAGATGTGAAATAATTATCAATAATTATCCACTAATATGCATAAAAAATAACAACTCGAGTTTGAGTTAGGGAATTTGCCTTGACTGTCGATTACCGCTAAGAAGTCTAATTTAATCTCTTATGAAAGACCTATCATTTATAAGATTGATCTTTCAATCAGCATAACATAACATGCCTTATACTACTACTACTTTAATAAATTAGCTAACATTTAGCCATATAATCAATAATTCATTATCTCATTATCATTAATATCACTCAATCATCATCTTAAAACTTCTGTTTAATATTATTAATCACTTAATAATATTTCATTCACTTTTTAATAATCACTTCATAATATCTTAATCGTTTACAAATATTATTAACCTTTTAATAATATTTTATTCTTTTACAAATATTATTAATTATTTAATAATATTTTAATTTAAAATTAATATAATATTATTAATCATTTAATAATATTTTACTCATTATCTAATATTATTAATCATATAATAATATTTTAATTTAACTTTAATCTAATATTATTAATCATTTAATAATATTTTAATTATAAATATTATTAATTACTTAATAATATTATAAGATAATATTATTATTCCTTTAATAATAGTTTAATCAATTATTAACTCATAAGCAATTAATTTTAATTATTTACCTTATACTAATTCATTTATTTAATAAACCTAAAATGTTATAAATATAAAATCTCATAAAAAATGAGCAAAATAGCCTCCATAAATCTAATTGCATCATCTTTATGGTCTTTTTTCAAAAAAAATTGCATTTTTACCCTTTATAACATCACTTAACTTATTTTATCCATTTATTCACAACTCAATCATTCACATGAAAAGTATCAAAATAATTCCAAAAATTCTAATTTTCTGGGAAATATCAGTTAATATTACCCTTATAAACATATAATTTTTCTGTAATATTTCAGTTTCGTTTATTATGCTTAAAATGGCCAAAACAGTCGGATCTTGTAACAATTTTCATGAAATAAGTTTTTTTCCAAAAATTTCGACACTTTCAGGGGATGTTGCTGTTATGTATATGTACTTCCAGTAAAAATTTCATAATTTTTAGAGTTACACACTAAGAGTTATTTCCTTTTACTTTTTAAGTAGTTATTTCTCGTAAAATCCATAACTTTCATCATACACATCCAAAAATCACCATCTTTTTACAGAACACATTTAACTCATGATATTATCATTCCAAAATTTTCCAGAATTTTTAGATCAAAATAATTAGATGAAATTGCCCCTGCTTTAAACTGCCCAAAAACAATCCCTTTTTCTCTTTTTCAAAAATCTGGATTGTTTTCCTTAAAACAGCCTTCATGACTTGAAAAATCTTCATATTTGAGTGTTAACACTTGGCTTTAAAAGATAAATTACATATATAGCACCCCGCTTTGACCGATCACAAAAATAAGGTGTATATCTTAAATGGTAGATGATCAAAGTGAAGAAAATTTGGGGTTTAATTTCTACCCTTAAAAACATAGTTTCATTTTCTAGGGAAGGGCAAGATGGTCTTTAAGTCATCTCAAGGAATTTTTTAGAAATTTTCTCCAAGGACACATTGGTCATAATCAATTTTCTTTACGGACAAAGTTATCATCTAAAAAAAATTAGGAAATTTCCTTCAAGAATGCCATGGTTATTAACAAATTTCTCGTGGGGCAAAATGGTCATTCCCATATTGCTAGAAAACTTCCTAGCAATTTCCTTCCTAGGGCAAAAAAGTCATCAATAATTTTCTTTTAGGGCAAAATAGTCTTTTGTCACTTCAAGGAAATTTCGTAGGAAATTTCCTAATAATCATCACCCATCATTACTAGTGAGGCCCACCCTAATTTACCAACACTTTCCTACATTTAACTCAAGTATGGATAGTTCCTAACAATAGTTATTCTACTAATCACATATCCCACATAAGTTATAATGTATTTATCATCACTGATAAATAATTATTAAATTTATTTATTAGGTCAGACATTTAATTCATGTCTTCTTAAAGCCTTCTAATACGGTTTGTTGTATTCAATAAGCCTTTTCTATATGGTTTGCCATATATATTATTTTTACTTGCCACATTCTTAATTATATATGTATCTATACATATACACATTCACTTTATTCTCATAACATCTTTTTTTTTTTGAAATTTATTTTCTTAATAAATTTTCCACGTACAAAATTACTTCTAGGCTTTGAATTTTCATAACCCTTATTTTCTTAATTTTTCTAATTTAATTTATTTGAATTGCTTAAAGATTTCAAACCATATTAGGTTTTTCTCAATTTTTTTTAATTATTCCTATATTTCAAGTCTATGTTTTATTCTTTAACTTTTAATTTAATCGTTCAAAATCTTATAAATTTTTAGGTTGTCACATTCACCCTTTTTTCTAAGAATTTCGTCCTCGAAATTATAGCATACTAATCTCTGCTTATTTTATTAATCAAAACTAGGTTTTTTAACTTAACCTTTATAATTTCCTCCTTTGAGGATTTCTCTTCTATCACCACATTTCATAATAACTACTCACCAGGAGCTTACATCTTCTAAACATTCAGGAGTCTTCATAATTGTTCAATAACTGTGAAGTAGTATAAATAACATAAAAAGATTTATTCAAGAAAATTTTTCATATCTGTTTGAGGAATCATAAAAACTATGAACTTTGAGGTTTAGGGGTATTTCTACCTACTACCTCTTTCAATTACGAAAGAAATGTACTCTACCTTTGAAATATTTTCTACAAGGTATGTTTACAATCACTAAGAAGGTAAACTACCGATGCGGGTACTTTAGATTATCAGTCTATTGTACCTTAGTCGTCGGAACGACTATTTACGTTCTTAGATTGGAATATTTTATCCAATTGGTATATCCCCATTTTTCGAGGTTGTTTACCTCAAACTTAGCATAAGAGTCCGTACCAAAACAATTTGGTTCGGGTTAACTTTTCAAAGAGATACTTGAATTTTTATAAACATTTGTCTAGCTGAATCAAATAGCTTAGCCGCATAACATCAATTGAAAAAATTGTCGAGCCACTTTAATTAGCATTGACTTTTCTTTAACTGGTTTAAAATTTTGAAAATCATTTTATGACATCATGATACCGCACTGTATTCACAGTCCATTTGAGGATTCCATCATTTTGTGACTTTGTCATGCTACAACATACCATAGTGGGCTGACGATCTTTAGATCACATCCAACTCTATGTTAAACTGTATTGATGACTCCATCGTTTTTATCACTCTGCACTAAGTTCAATGATACATTGATGATATATAAAATATATTTTTATATTTCAAATTATTTTTGTCTAGCCGAATCAATTGGCGTAGACATATGAATAATAAAACTTTTAAAACTCATTGGTTCAGTGATCTTGTAAGATCCCGACTTTTATGAAATAAAAGTCTAATTTAATTTATGATTATTATTCTAAAACTATAAGATGTTAAATTGATAAATGGTCAATTACTCGAATAAACGAGTAAATAAACCAAAGGGGATTAAATTTCTAAAGTTGTGGGCCATGGGGGAGGCGGCTGATTGTTGCAACATGTGGGAAAATGTTGAATTCATTTTATATATATTCTAAGTTTTTCTTATTTTCCTCACCCACCCCTCATGTGATTGGTTCATTAATTTGAATGGGGCATGTGATGTTAGCTTAAGAAGGCAATTATCAGCCTTCTCCTGTTCATTTCATACTCCCATAGCCAAAGTTTTAGTTAAGTAAAATAGAGAGAATGAGGTAAGACGAAGAAGAAAGAAGAAATGAAAACTAAGAAAGGTAAACTCAAAATCTTTGTTAATCTTTGATTTTCATATATAGTTATTAAGTTTTATGAAATTTATGGAAAGAGGATATATTATGCTTATTAATTTATGATGGATTAAACTTGCATAAACATGAATCAAATGAGAGAAATAAAGAAATCAAATGAAAAATGAAATCTGAAAATTTCATAAAAATTAGTTTGCTACTATGTTTTTTGTAAAATCCATAACTCTTTATGTATAATGAGTTAGGAGATGAGCCTTATATCAAAAGAAAGCCCTGGAAGTAAACTAAACACAAAAATTAGAATCACCCAAAAATTCCTTGTGTATTTTTTGTGGTGATTATTTGAATGAAACTGGTCTGAAAGACTCATAGTCCGAAAAAAAATCAATTTTCTTAAGCTCTATTGCGTGAGTTATATTTTTTAATCCGACCGTTGGATCGTTGTAATTTTTGGATATGTTATACATATCTGGTTCGGAATTTTTCAAGCAGAATTTTTAGCAACAAACTTTAAGTTTTAAAAATGTATAACTTAATGATTTTAAATCCGATTTGGGTGATTTTTGATGCTAAATTGGATTATTTGAAGTCTAGTTTCTGTTAAAATTAATTAAATTGATAGTTAAGCTTTGGTTAATAGTGATAATACCATAACAGTTGACTGATGTTTTCAAAATAAATTGTCATATATGGGTTTCTTTAGTTTTGTTATTCATTTATAAGTTTTTGGAATATAGTGCGATAAATAAAGACAACTTGAATGAATAATGAATTATTAGTTGGTTTATATGTAATCCGAGGTAAATATGTTTTCGGTGTTGATCCCGACTTTTAATAGAATTTAAATTATTTATAGTAAGGTGTTGATTTAATAAATATTTATATATTTAGATGGTTGTAGTTTATCATCGCTTGAGGTGGTGTCTTAGTGGTGGGAAGCTGGACATAAGTCTCCATTAATGTGGGTTCGAGTCTTGGTAAACTCCTCTATGCTCAAGTGGTCTCACGCCCTAAATTTATTCGGGGTTAAGTTGAGCCCTGGATTTATTCGGGGGAAAGCTGAGTTGTGCCGATGAAGACACCACTGAGGCCTCCAAAATTTTTGGTTATCATACACTTGTTGCATGTAATTATTTATTACGAATATTCGTTTGGTCAGATAATATTCTTTTTGTCGGGGAATATTCGTACGACGGTGCCGAATTAACCAATCATTGGTGGGCCCTATAACAGAATAACTATCGGATAGGAAAAGCGACAGAAATAACCTTTTTAAAAATTGACGGCAAAACTTTTACCGTTAACTATTGAAATATTGATGATAAAAATACATTAATACGCGTGATTTCACAGTAGTACACGGTATTCCTCTGTAGCACATGGTATTGTTCAATGATTAATATTATTGATTCTTACGTAAGAAGTCACTCAGTATTTCATTCAATAATTGTCACAGTAGTTATTGCACAGTAAATCATATTATTTGATATGGTATAATTAGACCAGTTGGCAATATTGCGAGTCTATGTTAATAATTGAAAATAATGGTTCAAAGAATGAAAAGGGTGTTGATTAAAGATAAGTATGATATGCAAATGTTTGTCCAATTATTATTTTTTTACAAAAGTAAGTCTGACAGGACTTGCCGACACTCTACTTTTCCTAAAATAGTATGGACCACAACTCTATTATTGAACAAATTTTGTTAAAACGTTTATAAGTTGGTTTAATTTTCTTCGTGGGACCACAAATTCCACTACCAGCATTATTATATACCAAATTTGGTTATTTTGTCAAAAGGGGTGTACTAGTTGTCTCCTCAATTTTTAGTATAAATAGGCTGCTCGGTTGAGCAACTAAACACACACCATAACTACACTAAAAATATAAAATTCTTTTACTACAATATTGTGAGTATAATATTGTGAGTATTTCTGTTGAGTGTAAGGTTACTCCAAGTGTAGATAAGGAATACAAGCATTGTTTAAGTTGATCAATTTCATAGAAAGCATAATCAAGTCACATGCTAAGGTAAGTGGAATCATTTTTTATGGTAAAGGGATATCATTTTCTTTCATACTCCATATTATGGTAATATATTATTATTCGTTTCTTCAGCTTATCATTAAATGGTGAAAAGTTCTGAAATGATTAGAATATAATTACTAGTTTGTGTTTCATTTAATATCTTGACCTGAATCTTTCTATTCTGTTTTAAGTTATTATATTTGAGTCGGGAAATTCACATTTACTTGAACTTTATATTCTATCAAGAATTCTAATCGATTTTCTGGATATCACGTTGGCAATTGGGACTCTGGATAATTAAGTTAAAAATCACTAAGATCTATTTTATCTTATCATTCTGATTATTTCTGTCCATTCATTATATATATCATTATCATCATCCTCAGACTTATATTTGTGTTGGAAAGTTATCTTTGGCCCGTAGTATAAAGATGAATCGTTGATTAGTATGATTATGACTAGGAATTGTGTATTGGTATAATCATGACCGGAATTGTGTATTGGTATAATCATGACTATTGGTTTTACAGTTATATATCTTTGACCCGTAGTGCAAAGATGGACTGTTGATTATTGATTTTACAGTTGTATATCTTTGGCCCGTAGTGCAAAGATAGACTGTTGATTATTGGTTTTACAGTTGTACATCTTTGGCCCATAGTGCAAAGATGGACTATTGATTATTGGTTTTACAGTTGTATTGATTATTGGTTTTACAGTTGTATGTCTTTGGCCCGTAGTGCAAAGATAGAATGTTGATTATTGATTTTATAGTTGTATGTCTTTGGCCGTAGTGCAAAGATGGACTGTTAATTGGCATGACTATTGGTGTTACAATTGAATATATTTGGCCCAGAGTGCAAAGATGAATTTAATGGCATAATTATAAACATGAACTGTGAATTGGTATAACCATGATCTTTCATGTAAGACCCCGAATTTTATGAAATAAAAGTATTCAATTTTCTTATAATTACTATTCAGTAAATGGTTAAATTGATAAATGTTAAAGTTAAGGGTGATATATGAATTTTTTTTCAAAATACGCAAGTGGTTATAAAATATTCATTGTTGTCGGAAAATATTCGTTTGGTCGTGAAATATTCTTTATGTCGGGGAATATTCGTATGACGGCACAGCCATTTGTGGGCCCCATAACAGAATAACTGTCGGACGAAGAAAACGATAAATTTGAGTTTTTACAAATAATGGCGTAGTTATTACCGTTAACACTGTTGGAATACCCGGTGGTTAAAATACAGTAATACGCATTATTGCACAGTAGCACACGGTATTGCACAGTATTTTTGAAATTATTGATTCTTACGTAAGAAGGCACTACTAAATAATTGTTACAGTAATTACTGTTTAATATTTTATTTTATTAATTCAATAATTGCCACGTTGAAATTTTATATTATTGTTGTTCAATAATTGTCACTGCACAGTATTTTCCATTATCAGATCAATAATTCATATTATTTGAATAATATTATTAGATAACATTATTGACAATGTCTAGAAAGTTCTGTCTAAGGAGAGGTTTTGTCACCTAATTGCGCGCCAGTAAGGAGAAATTCTTATTGGAAAGCCCCCTCTTTCCTGGGAACGGCCTGGTTGTCATAAATGTGATTCAGTAATATTATTTGTGAATAATTAATTATTGATTCATATGATAAGAAAATATTTATTTTATGTGGATATAAATGAGGGATGTATTTTTGTGGTTAAAAATGAAGGAGTTAATGTTGAGGTGTTTTATCTGTATTTTTGTCGGAACAGAGGTATTGAAAATCAAATTAGAGTTTTTGAGATATTTTACGAGGGTTATAATTTTTAATCCGACCGTTGGATCGTGGTAATATTTGGATATGTTATACATATATAAGTTGAGTATATGTCCACAAATTTTGAACAGTTAAAAATGAACGTATGATTTGTTATGAATTTTACGAGATGACTGGTTCAAAAATTGTTGAATTTTTAGAGTTAATCATTTTGGTGGAAAATTCTAGAATTGGTGGGCCCCACTATTGGTTGGTAAAAAAATATGCTGAGATTTTTATTCAAATGTGGTGGGTGGGAATAGTAGCAGGTAAAGCCATCAGGTTGTAGGTTAAGTCTGCTTCGGCGTGCTAACATTTTCCTATAAATAGAGGGCTAAGTTAGAATTGAAAATCACACCAGAATTCATAAGTTTTCTCTCTTTCTCTCTCTAGATTATTAAGTGTATTTTGTGAGTATTTAGATACTTGGTGAGTTGCTATTCATCAGTGCGAGTTTCCTTCAGCGTCATATCCGATATCCAGTCTGAAGTGCTGCTCTTTTGAGGTAAGGGATAGTAAGGGATTTTAAGGGTTATTATGTTTTTCAGTTCGTAATTATTTTGACCTTTAGAAAATTCTAGAAAAATTTGAAATGATATTTTGATGAGTTTTATTGATTGTGTCCAAAAATGGTGATTTTTGGATGTATAGATTAAGAGTTATGAATTTTACGGGAAAAGACTATTTTAAAAGTAATCGCTTATAACTCCATGTGGTTAACTCCAAAATTGATGAAATTTTTATTGGAAGTACATGTATATGATAGAAGTATACTCTGTGAATTTCAAAATTTTTGGAGAAAAGTATAATTTATGATAAATGTCTAAATATTCGGTGGTTTTGGCCATGTGAAAAATAGTAAATGAATTTTAAAAATTCTGAGAAAAATATATGTTCAATATGGGACTATATTCTGCTAAATCCCAGAAAAGAAATATTTTTGGAACTGATTTGGTATTTTTCATGAAAATGGTCTAATTATGAGTAAATGAATTAAATATGTTATGTGAAGTAAGAAAATTGAAAAATATAATTTTATGGCTTGAATATCATATATGAGTTATATGCAGATTTTTGATGAGGATTTTGGTTATTGGTGATGAAATCTTAAGAGTTTGGCAT
This sequence comes from Panax notoginseng, assembly GCA_016801055.1. Classification (NCBI taxonomy): domain Eukaryota; kingdom Viridiplantae; phylum Streptophyta; class Magnoliopsida; order Apiales; family Araliaceae; genus Panax; species Panax notoginseng. The sequence goes on along the minus strand of CM029012.1, from coordinate 223,403,115 downwards.
TTTATGGTGATTAAATGCATTATTTAGTAAAGTGTAAACAATTAAAATAAATTGTTTATAAGTTTAAGAAATGTTATTCTTTCAATATCATTATACCGAAATATAGATATGGATTTTATTGTGGAATTTCTACCTTTTTGAGTCGGGGTTACTATTCATGAGTTACTATTCACGAGTTACTATTCACGGGTACTATTCATGACAAAATTGGTTTCTTTTCTGACCAAATTATAGTTGATTTATGAATATTACTTTGGAGATTAAAACTATATATTGATTATATTATTTTTATTATCATATATAACATTTTTATAACCCTGATGTTAAAATTCTCTTTCACTGGAGTGTAAAGATGGGTAGATTATTGGTATGATCATGACTATGGTTCTCTTTGGCCTGTAGTGCAAAGTTGAATTGTGACTGGTATGATCATGACCATTGAATTTATAATCGAATATCTTTAGCTTAAGTGCAAAGAGGAATTGATCAACATGGTTATAATTATTGTTTATATAAATTCTGAAATGATTATATATTTCTTTGAGATATGAATATATTTGGCCTGTATTGCAAATATGAACTGTGGAGGAATATCTTTGGCCAGTAGTGTAAAGATGAACAGGTGTTGAGATGAACATGACCAACTGGTGATACAAATGAATATCTTGGCCGCAGTGCAAAGATGAAGTTTTTAGTATGATTATGAACAGGAAATGTGATTTGGTGTAACCATGATCTTTGATGTTTCAGGTAAAGATAGGTGATGAAAATTATCTTCGTCCTGGATGAGAAGAGGAATTAGAACTACAATTATGATATTGGGTTATTCATATGATTGTGGACCAGAATTGTTGATTGATGTTACAGGGATAAAATATTGTTGGTGGATTTTTAACATGAAGAAGATAATAGACTTTATAGTCTATTTGACTCTTTTAATGGATTGCTCGTTCCGCTGCAACTATGGTTGAAAAATTTTATCATCTACCATATGTTCTAAATCTCTGATTTATTATTGATGAAGGCTATTGATAATTTAATTATCTTTAGTCATGATATTCTTTACTGAGCTAGTTGTGCTCACCCTTTTGCTTCACAATTCCTTTTCAGGTAATAATAGTGTAGCTGGGTCGAGCGGGGGTAACAAGGGAATAGAACGGTGGTCTTTAGCTGTGGAGTTCTCCCTAAGCAGTATAAAAAATTCATTTAGTAGTTATATTTGGTGAATCCAATAGGGTAAGGCGTACCCAACGTTGGAAGGGTGTTTTGCAACTATCATACAAGATGTCTAATAACATACAACCTCGTGTCATCATAAGACATGATTGTGCTCATCCACTTGCTGAGTATATTTACGAGCACTACTTATATAATCTTGGTGTTTGTTTGAAGTATAATTCTGAATTAGAGACAGTGGAGATAATGATAAGTCAAGAGAAGACTCACCATTGGGAAGAATATGATAGTAAACTTCTCGTTTTACTTTGGGGTCTGTTGGGTCAACCAAAGATAATTCTGTGGCCATATGATATCTATCATAACTTAGACGCATGGCCTCCCATGTACGAAGGTTTCCTTGAGCACTTCCCAAAGAATTTAATTTTTAAAACAGTTTTTGACTATACCTTTATGTAAGGTGTCATTGTAAGATGTTGTCCACGGTTGGGACATGAGTCACATTTGGTATATATTTGTATCCAAACTCACAGCATATGTGTTGTTGTATTTTACACGACAATTGTTGTAATAAAGTTGTAGTTATTTTCTGTACCATGTATTTGGCGACTCAGAATAGGTTGGATGGAATGGACCTATTTTGGGGGCATCACAGTTGGTATCAGAGAGCTTAGAGATATGATCTCTGGCGGAGATCGGGGAATAGGACTAGGAGGGGAGAGACGAGTAAATCCTTCGCTAGTGTGTCCTACCTAAGCTTATTTGTTGGTCAGTCATAATATCGGGTTATTATGTGATATGTTAATTTGTTCAATTAACCTTTGTTTTGAAGCTGTATTCTAGAATGATATCTGAAATACAGGAGATGAGCAATGAAGAAATTACGATGACAGGAAAGATGGAATCTGAAATGAAAACAAGGTATTCTCAACTCTTTGAAATACCAGGTACGTAAATTTCGAGGACGAAATTTCATAAGGAGGGGAGATTGTAAGACCCCGAATTTTATGAAATAAAAGTATTCAATTTTCTTATAATTACTATTCAGTAAATGGTTAAATTGATAAATGTTAAAGTTAAGGGTGATATATGAATTTTTTTTCAAAATACGCAAGTGGTTATAAAATATTCATTGTTGTCGGGAAATATTCGTTTGGTCGTGAAATATTCTTTATGTCGGGGAATATTCGTACGACGGCGCAGCCATTTGTGGGCCCCATAACAGAATAACTGTCGGATGAAGAAAACGACAAATTTGAGTTTTTACAAATAACGGCGTAGTTATTACCGTTAACACTGTTGGAATACCCGGTGGTTAAAATACAGTAATACGCATTATTGCACAGTAGCACACGGTATTGCACAGTATTTTTGAAATTATTGATTCTTACGTAAGAAGGCACTACTCAATAATTGTTACAGTAATTACTGTTTAATATTTTATTTTATTAATTCAATAATTGCTACGTTGAAATTTTATATTATTGTTGTTCAATAATTATCATTGCACAGTATTTCCCATTATCAGATCAATAATTTATATTATTTGAATAATATTATTAGATAACATTATTGGCAATGTCTAGAAAGTTCTGTCTAAGGAGAGATTTGGTCACCTAATTGCGCGCCAGTAAGGAAAAATTCTTATTGGAAAGCCCCCTCTTTCCTGGGAACGGTCTGGTTGTCATAAATGTGATTCAGTAATATTATTTGTGAATAATTAATTATTGATTCATATGATAAGAAAATATTTATTTTATGTGGATATAAATGAGGGATGTATTTTTGTGGTTAAAAATGAAGGAGTTAATGTTGAGGTGTTTTATCTATATTTTTGTCGGAACAGAGGTATTGAAAATCAAATTAGGGGTTTTGAGATATTTTACGAGGGTTATAATTTTTAATCCGACCGTTGGATCGTGGTAATATTTGGATATGTTATATATATATATATAAGTTGAGTATATGTCCACAAATTTTGAACCGTTAAAAATGAACGTATGATTTGTTATGAATTTTACGAGATGACTGGTTCAAAAATTATTGAATTTTCGGAGTTAATCATTTTGGTGGAAAATTCTAGAATTGGTGCGCCCCGCTCTTGGTTGGTGAAAAAATGTGCTGAGATTTTTATTCAAATGTGGTGGGTGGGAATAATAGCAGGTAAATCCATCAGGTTGTAGGTTAAGTCTGCTTCGGCGTGCTAACATTTTCCTATAAATAGAGGGCTAAGTTAGAATTGAAAATCACACCAGAATTCATAAGTTTTCTCTCTTTCTCTCTCTAGATTATTGAGTGTATTTTGTGAGTATTTATATACTTGGTGAGTTGCTATTCATCAGTGCGAGTTTCCTTCAGCGTCATATCCGATATCCAGTCTGAAGTGCTGCTCTTTTGAGGTAAGGGATAGTAAGGGATTTTAAGGGTTATTATGTTTTTCAGTTCGTAATTATTTTGACCTTCAGAAAATTCTAGAAAAATTTGAAATGATATTTTGATGAGTTTTATTGATTGTGTCCAAAAATGGTGATTTTTGGATGTATAGATTAAGAGTTATGAATTTTACGGGAAAAGACTATTTTAAAAGTAATCGCTTATAACTCCTTGTGGTTAACTCCAAAATTGATGAAATTTTTATTGGAAGTACATGTATATGATAGAAGTATACTCTGTGAATTACAGAATTTTTGGAGAAAAGTACAATTTATGATAAATGTCTAAATATTCGGTGGTTTTGGCCATGTGAAAAATAGTAAATGAATTTTAAAAATTCTGAGAAAAATATATGTTCAATATGGGACTATATTCTGCTAAATCTCAGAAAAGAAATATTTTTGGAACTGATTTGGTATTTTTCATGAAAATGGTCTAATTATGAGTAAATGAATTAAATATGTTATGTGAAGTAAGAAAATTGGAAAATATGATTTTATGGCTTGAATATCATATATGAGTTATATGCAGATTTTTGATGAGGATTTTGGTTATTGGTGATGAAATCTTAAGAGTTTGGCATTTTATGGTGATTAAATGCATTATTTAGTAAAGTGTAAACAATTAAAATAAATTGTTTATAAGTTTAAGAAATGTTATTCTTTCAATATCATTATACCGAAATATAGATATGGATTTTATTGTGGAATTTCTACCTTTTTGAGTCGGGGTTACTATTCACGAGTTACTATTCACGAGTTACTATTCACGGGTACTATTCATGACAAAATTGGTTTCTTTTCTGACCAAATTATAGTTAATTTATGAATATTACTTTGGAGATTAAAACTATATATTGATTATATTATTTTTATTATCATATATAACATTTTTATAACCCTGATGTTAAAATTCTCTTTCACTGGAGTTTAAAGATGGGTAGATTATTGGTATGATCATGACTATGGTTCTCTTTGGCCTGTAGTGCAAAGTTGAATTGTGACTGGTATGATCATGACCATTGAATTTATAATCGAATATCTTTAGCTTAAGTGCAAAGAGGAATTGATCAACATGGTTATAATTATTGTTTATATAAATTCTGAAATTATTATATATTTCTTTGAGATATGAATATATTTGGCCTGTATTGCAAATATGAACTGTGGAGGAATATCTTTGGCCAGTAGTGTAAAGATGAACATGTGTTGAGATGAACATGACCAACTGGTGATACAAATGAATATCTTGGCCGCAGTGCAAAGATGAAGTTTTTAGTATGATTATGAACAGGAAATGTGATTTGGTGTAACCATGATCTTTGATGTTTCAGGTAAAGATAGGTGATGAAAATTATCTTCGTCCTGGATGAGAAGAGGAATTAGAACTACAATTATGATATTGGGTTATTCATATGATTGTGGACCAGAATTGTTGATTGATGTTACAGGGATAAAATATTGTTGGTGGATTTTTAACATGAAGAAGATAATAGACTTTATAGTCTATTTGACTCTTTTAATGGATTGCTCGTTCCGCTGCAACTATGGTTGAAAAATTTTATCATCTACCATATGTTCTAAATCTCTGATTTATTATTGATGAAGGCTATTGATAATTTAATTATCTTTAGTCATGATATTCTTTACTGAGCTAGTTGTGCTCACCCTTTTGCTTCACAATTCCTTTTCAGGTAATAATAGTGTAGCTGGGTCGAGCGGGGGTAACAAGGGAATAGAACGGTGGTCTTTAGCTGTGGAGTTCTCCCTAAGCAGTATAAAAAATTTATTTAGTAGTTATATTTGGTGAATCCAATAGGGTAAGGCGTACCCAACGTTGGAAGGGTGTTTTGCAACTATCATACAAGATGTCTAATAACATACAACCTCATGTCATCATAAGACATGATTGTGCTCATCCACTTGCTGAGTATATTTACGAGCACTACTTATATAATCTTGGTGTTTGTTTGAAGTATAATTCTGAATTAGAGACAGTGGAGATAATGATAAGTCAAGAGAAGACTCACCATTGGGAAGAATATGATAGTAAACTTCTCGTTTTACTTTGGGGTCTGTTGGGTCAACCAAAGATAATTCTGTGGCCATATGATATCTATCATAACTTAGACGCATGGCCTCCCATGTACGAAGGTTTCCTTGAGCACTTCCCAAAGAATTTAATTTCTAAAACAGTTTTTGACTATACCTTTATGTAAGGTGTCATTGTAAGATGTTTTCCACGGTTGGGACATGAGTCACATTTGGTATATATTTGTATCCAAACTCACAGCATATGTGTTGTTGTATTTTACACGACAATTGTTGTAATAAAGTTGTAGTTATTTTCTGTACCATGTATTTGGCGACTCAGAATAGGTTGGATGGAATGGACCTATTTTGGGGGCATCACAGTTGGTATCAGAGCTTAGAGATATGATCTCTGGCGGAGATCGGGGAATAGGACTAGGAGGGGAGAGACGAGTAAATCCTTCGCTAGTGTGTCCTACCTAAGCTTATTTGTTGGTCAGTCATAATATCGGGTTATTATGTGATATGTTAATTTGTTCAATTAACCTTTGTTTTGAAGCTGTATTCTAGAATGATATCTGAAATACAGGAGATGAGCAATGAAGAAATTACGATGACAGGAAAGATGGAATCTGAAATGAAAACAAGGTATTCTCAACTCTTTGAAATACCAGGTACGTAAATTTCGAGGACGAAATTTCATAAGGAGGGAGATTGTAAGACCCCGAATTTTATGAAATAAAAGTATTCAATTTTCTTATAATTACTATTCAGTAAATGGTTAAATTGATAAATGTTAAAGTTAAGGGTGATATATGAAATTTTTTTCAAAATACGCAAGTGGTTATAAAATATTCATTGTTGTCGGGAAATATTCGTTTGGTCGTGAAATATTCTTTATGTCGGGGAATATTCGTACGACGGCGCAGCCATTTGTGGGCCCCATAACAGAATAACTGTCGGATGAAGAAAACGACAAATTTGAGTTTTTACAAATAACGGCGTAGTTATTACCGTTAACACTGTTGGAATACCCGGTGGTTAAAATACAGTAATACGCATTATTGCACAGTAGCACACGGTATTGCACAGTATTTTTGAAATTATTGATTCTTACGTAAGAAGGCACTACTCAATAATTGTTACAGTAATTACTGTTTAATATTTTATTTTATTAATTCAATAATTGCTACGTTGAAATTTTATATTATTGTTGTTCAATAATTATCATTGCACAGTATTTCCCATTATCAGATCAATAATTTATATTATTTGAATAATATTATTAGATAACATTATTGGCAATGTCTAGAAAGTTCTGTCTAAGGTGAGGTTTGGTCACCTAATTGCACGCCAGTAAGGAAAAATTCTTATTGGAAAGCCCCCTCTTTCCTGGGAACGGTCTGGTTGTCATAAATGTGATTCAGTAATATTATTTGTGAATAATTAATTATTGATTCATATGATAAGAAAATATTTATTTTATGTGGATATAAATGAGGGATGTATTTTTGTGGTTAAAAATGAAGGAGTTAATGTTGAGGTGTTTTATCTATATTTTTGTCGGAACAGAGGTATTGAAAATCAAATTAGGGGTTTTGAGATATTTTACGAGGGTTATAATTTTTAATCCGACCGTTGGATCGTGGTAATATTTGGATATGTTATATATATATAAGTTGAGTATATGTCCACAAATTTTGAACCGTTAAAAATGAACGTATGATTTGTTATGAATTTTACGAGATGACTGGTTCAAAAATTATTGAATTTTCGGAGTTAATCATTTTGGTGGAAAATTCTAGAATTGGTGCGCCCCGCTCTTGGTTGGTGAAAAAATGTGCTGAGATTTTTATTCAAATGTGGTGGGTGGGAATAGTAGCAGGTAAATCCATCAGGTTGTAGGTTAAGTCTGCTTCGGCGTGCTAACATTTTCCTATAAATAGAGGGCTAAGTTAGAATTGAAAATCACACCAGAATTCATAAGTTTTCTCTCTTTCTCTCTCTAGATTATTGAGTGTATTTTGTGAGTATTTAGATACTTGGTGAGTTGCTATTCATCAGTGCGAGTTTCCTTCAGCGTCATATCCGATATCCAGTCTGAAGTGCTGCTCTTTTGAGGTAAGGGATAGTAAGGGATTTTAAGGGTTATTATGTTTTTCAGTTCGTAATTATTTTGACCTTCAGAAAATTCTAGAAAAATTTGAAATGATATTTTGATGAGTTTTATTGATTGTGTCCAAAAATGGTGATTTTTGGATGTATAGATTAAGAGTTATGAATTTTACGGGAAAAGACTATTTTAAAAGTAATCGCTTATAACTCCTTGTGGTTAACTCCAAAATTGATGAAATTTTTATTGGAAGTACATGTATATGATAGAAGTATACTCTGTGAATTTCAGAATTTTTGGAGAAAAGTACAATTTATGATAAATGTCTAAATATTCGGTGGTTTTGGCCATGTGAAAAATAGTAAATGAATTTTAAAAATTCTGAGAAAAATATATGTTCAATATGGGACTATATTCTGCTAAATCCCAGAAAAAAAATATTTTTGGAACTGATTTGGTATTTTTCATGAAAATGGTCTAATTATGAGTAAATGAATTAAATATGTTATGTGAAGTAAGAAAATTGGAAAATATGATTTTATGGCTTGAATATCATATATGAGTTATATGCAGATTTTTGATGAGGATTTTGGTTATTGGTGATGAAATCTTAAGAGTTTGGCATTTTATGGTGATTAAATGCATTATTTAGTAAAGTGTAAACAATTAAAATAAATTGTTTATAAGTTTAAGAAATGTTATTCTTTCAATATCATTATACCGAAATATAGATATGGATTTTATTGTGGAATTTCTACCTTTTTGAGTCGGGGTTACTATTCACGAGTTACTATTCACGAGTTACTATTCACGGGTACTATTCATGACAAAATTGGTTTCTTTTCTGACCAAATTATAGTTGATTTATGAATATTACTTTGGAGATTAAAACTATATATTGATTATATTATTTTTATTATCATATATAACATTTTTATAACCCTGATGTTAAAATTCTCTTTTAGTGGAGTGTAAAGATGGGTAGATTATTGATATGATCATGACTATGGTTCTCTTTGGCCTGTAGTGCAAAGTTGAATTGTGACTGGTATGATCATGACCATTGAATTTATAATCGAATATCTTTAGCTTAAGTGCAAAGAGGAATTGATCAACATGGTTATAATTACTGTTTATATAAATTCTGAAATGATTATATATTTCTTTGAGATATGAATATATTTGGCCTGTATTGCAAATATGAACTGTGGAGGAATATCTTTGGCCTGTAGTGTAAAGATGAATTATTGATGAATATCTTTGGCATGTAGTGCAAAGATGAATTATTGATGAATATCTTTGGCCTGTAGTGCAAAGATGAATTATTGATGAATATCTTTGGCTGGCTCGTAATGCAAAGATGACTTGTTGTTGAATATCTTTGGCCTGTAGTGCAAAGATGAATTGTTGATGAATATCTTTAGCCGTTGTTCAAAGATGACATGTTGTTGAATATCTTTGGCCAGTAGTGTAAAGATGAACAGGTGTTGAGATGAACATGACCAACTGGTTATACAAATGAATATCTTGGCCGCAGTGCAAAGATGAAGTTTTTAGTATGATTATGAACAGGAAATGTGATTTGGTGTAACCATGATCTTTGATGTTTCAGGTAAAGATAGGTGATGAAAATTATCTTCGTCCTGGATGAGAAGAGGAATTAGAACTACAATTATGATATTGGGTTATTCATATGATTGTGGACCAGAATTGTTGATTGATGTTACAGGGATAAAATATTGTTGGTGGATTTTTAGCATGAAGAAGATAATAGACTTTATAGTCTATTTGACTCTTTTAATGGATTGCTCGTTCCGCTGCAACTATGGTTGAAAAATTTTATCATCTACCATATGTTCTAAATCTCTGATTTATTATTGATGAAGGCTATTGATAATTTAATTATCTTTAGTCATGATATTCTTTACTGAGCTAGTTGTGCTCACCCTTTTGCTTCACAATTCCTTTTCAGGTAATAATAGTGTAGCTGGGTCGAGCGGGGGTAACAAGGGAATAGAACGGTGGTCTTTAGCTGTGGAGTTCTCCCTAAGCAGTATAAAAAATTCATTTAGTAGTTATATTTGGTGAATCCAATAGGGTAAGGCGTACCCAACGTTGGAAGGGTGTTTTGCAACTATCATACAAGATGTCTAATAACATACAACCTCGTGTCATCATAAGACATGATTGTGCTCATCCACTTGCTGAGTATATTTACGAGCACTACTTATATAATCTTGGTGTTTGTTTGAAGTATAATTCTGAATTAGAGACAGTGGAGATAATGATAAGTCAAGAGAAGACTCACCATTGGGAAGAATATGATAGTAAACTTCTCGTTTTACTTTGGGGTCTGTTGGGTCAACCAAAGATAATTCTGTGGCCATATGATATCTATCATAACTTAGACGCATGGCCTCCCATGTACGAAGGTTTCCTTGAGCACTTCCCAAAGAATTTAATTTTTAAAACAGTTTTTGACTATACCTTTATGTAAGGTGTCATTGTAAGATGTTGTCCACGGTTGGGACATGAGTCACATTTGGTATATATTTGTATCCAAACTCACAGCATATGTGTTGTTGTATTTTACACGACAATTGTTGTAATAAAGTTGTAGTTATTTTCTGTACCATGTATTTGGCGACTCAGAATAGGTTGGATGGAATGGACCTATTTTGGGGGCGTCACATTTCATGTTTCAGGTAAAGACAGGTGGTGAAAGTTCTCTTTATCTTAGGTACAATGAAGAACTGTTGATTGGTGTTATAAGAATAAAATATTGTTGATGGACTTTTAATTTAGAGAAGATAGTAGACATTATGTTCTACTTGACTCTTCTAATGGATTGTTGATTCCGCTGAAATTATGGTTGATAACTTTTATCATCTACCATATGTTCTAAATATCTAATTTATTACTGATAAAGACTATTGATAATTTAATTATCTTAAGTCATGATATTCCTTACTGGGCTATTTGTGCTCACCCTTTTGCTTCATAATTCCTTTTAAAAAATAAAAGTGTAGCTGGGACTAGCAGAGATAACATGGGTATAAAGTGGTGTTTCGAATTAGCCGCAATTCTCATCAAGTTATAGAATAGCGTGGCATAATAATTTTAATGAGAACTTAAAATGTGTGTGACGTATTTTATACGGCATTTAATATTTAATTTTGGTGAACAATAATAGGGTGATGAGAACCCGACTTTGGAAGCGTCAAAAATGCACTTCATTAGAATGAGGAGGACATAAATCTTCTGTAAGACCCCAACTTTTTATGAATAAAGATTTAATTTCTCTAAATATTATTTTGAATAATAAGGTGTTGATTTGATATAATATAGTTATGGGTGATACGTGTAATTTTTGTAAAGTAAGCAAGTGGTCATAAAATATTCGTTTGGTCGGTGAATATTCTTTTTGTCGAGAGTATTCGTACGGCGGCACAATCATTAGTGGACCCCACATAACGGAATAACTGTCAGATATATAAAGCGACAGAAATAACCTTTTCATAAAATAACAACAAAACTTTTACTGTTAAACTGTTGAAATACCCGGTGATAAAAGTATAGTAATACGCGTGGTTGCACAGTAGCACAAGGTATTGTACAGTATATCTGATTATTAATTTTTACGTTAGAAATCACTCAGTTTTATTCAATTATTGCAACATTAGTTGCTGCATAGTTTCTCATATTATTGATTCAATTATTGTCATAGTATCATCTGCACAATATTTTATATTATTAAATTAATAATTGAGACGACACAGTTATTTATATTATTATTTGTATTATTGACAATGTCTAAAAAGTTCAATCGAGAAAAGGGATTAGGTTATTTAATTGCGCGCCAATAAGGAGAAATTCTTATCGAAAAACCTCCTCTTTCCTAGGAATAATCTGATTATCAATATTGTGAGTTATAATATTAATGATGAATAATTGTTGAAAGATTAAAAATGTGTTTATTTAAGATAAGTGAATTGTGAAAAATATTTATTCAATTTTTGATATGAATAGAGGGGTTTGTCATGAAGTATTTGTTATAAGTTTGGCTTATTACATGGACTCCCACTTACTCATTTTTCAAAATCGCCGGTTGAAAGTTTTCTCAGTTTTGTTTTATTATTATTATAATAGTAATAAAATAGAAAACTTTTTATATAAAACAGAATACTTTTTATAATATATATAAAGTTATTTATTTTATTAGATTATATTTAAAATATATTATATTATATATAAATTTTTTATTTTATTATACTATTTTATTGCACAGTGAGGAATAGGAAAAATAAAAAAATTAGCCGAATTCGTCCATGAAAAAAGTTTATGTTTATCCGTTATTATTTTCTTAAATAATGCCCTGTCGTTCTCCTATAAATAGGATGTTTAGTTAAGAAATGAAAATCACACCAGAATCAGAGAATTCTTCTTCTATAATAATGTGCGTATTTCTTTCTAGTATAAGTATACTTTGAGTGTAGCTAATAGTGAAATATTTTCTCAAGAATATCTCCGCTATACCTGTCAGATTTACTTTGCTACTAAGGAAAGGGGTATTATTTCTTTCGTATTCGTAAAGGATGTTATTTTCTTCATACTCATAAGGGTTGTCATTCTATTCTTTAATAATCTGTGGGAGTAACCTGTCTACGCTGATTAACGCATGCATGGTGAATAACCATTCGTATTCATTCTTTATGACTAAAAGACAGTTTACACCCCAAAGTTTGTAGCATTATTGAGGTTTGCACCCTAATATTTAAAACGTATCTAAGTGGACCCTAAACTTCTTTTTTGCTAAACAAAATGTACCCTCCATACAATTAACCGGTCAAAATTGACCAGTTGTGTCTGTAATCCAAATTTTAAAGGGGTAATTTCAGTAAAATAATAATAACCCCAACCCTAAACATAAAACCTATCCTAACCCTATCAGAACAAACCCAGATCATAATTATGAAATGGATATACTATAGCATACAAACCCATATCTGAATCCCAAATAAATTACCCAAGCACCAAATCAAAACGAAAATCAGAATCATACAAAATGGAATAACTCAGATAATTAACCAACAATGAACACCAAATCTAAAATTTAAATAAATAGACAATAAACATGAAGTCTAGATCCAAGAACATCCCAAACAGAGATCTGAGTTTGTGAACAGACAGAGCAACACCAAACCTCTTCCAATAAAATAGATGCTTCCATTTTATAGATCCTTTTTATAGGTATATTAGTTCGTCTCCTTTGATATCCATTTATTGAACGAACCAAAACTAAGAAGGAAAAAAGAGAGACCAAAATTGGATAGGGGCTCTTCTAGCATAGAAGATATGGTAAAGTAGATCCATTAGATCAACATATATGTTTTGAAAGAAGAAATGAAAAGATTTGAAATGAAGATGAGAAAAGAGAGGTATTGATGAATAAAATATTCGAGAATCCCCCCTCCCACCGCAGACCTCAGAAATTACATTATGTTCATATATTACCAAAGTTTATATGGCAAAGGATACAACTTCAACAATTGCCAAAAAGAAAAGTAGACTAGTAACTAAATTTCTATTAGTGTGTAATCAAATTTTAATGGACCAATCACCACACCCCACTTCTTACTATGTGTTTCCTCTCAGCAAAACAGACCTCCCATCCGAGAACTTTTACTGATGGATTGTTTAAATAAAAGACGACATCATTCATCAATGTATATGGTACCAGAAGCTGAAATCATACGACATTACTTATAGTAAATGTGAAAGGGGTTCTCTCCCTCTTCTATAAAGAACTCTAACCGTTTCATTTATGAGTTCCTCGGGTAGATGGAGGCATACCCAATCCAGTATATCATCCAAGTCCTTTGCAAAGTCAAGTAGATACCAATCCAACAACTTTAATCCCCAGCAGAGTTGAACACCATACACCTACACAACAACACTCGGGGCACCAAACCAGATCCAAACATCTTAGATCCCAACTAATCTGAAACATTCCCCAACTAACATGGGCAAAATGAAGGAAGTAACTATAAGCCACTGGACTATGCCAAAACTAACTGGGATGTAGTTTTTCGGTAAAGGTCACACTTAGAGATGCCAGATAATTCTAGGGTGGCAGGGTTATATGACCCCCTTCCTTCCGCCTCTGATCACCACCAACACGAAGCACATCATCATTAAAATCATTATCAGATCTACTTACACAACAATTTTGTTTTTGTGATTTTGATTTTATATTGTTGCAACAGTGGAGTAGGAGATGAAAATAATGAATGATTACATTTGGGGTTGGATGATGATAGTTATAATTTAAAAATTAAAGATGATGAATAAATGATTTGGGGATTAGGGTTGGGGTTAGGTTTATATTGACTAAAAGACAAATTGCACCCCAAACTTTACAACTCTGTTGATATTTGCACCTCAAACTGAAAAAGGTGTCTAAGTACACCCCAAACTTTACTCATGCTAAAAAAAAGACACACTTTGCTGACTTAACCGGTCAAAAGTGACCGACTAAGGCTGTAAATCTTATTATAGAGGGGTAAGGTCGGTAGTTTGTATTTATTGAAAATTGCAGTTACATTTACACCATTACTCGTTGGTTATCAGATAAATATCCCAAATCAAATCTAGAGTAGGGTTCACGATTTGAAGGAGAAGAATCACAATGAGTGATTCGTGATTCTTGATTGATTCAGAAGACAATGATGTTTATGGAGTTAAAGGTGTCCCAGAATACAGTAAGTGCTTCAGAGAAGATCTTCCACCTGCACCTATTTTGTATAATGGGCTGGTGTAGTTAAGTGTGTTATTTTTGTTGTATATTGTTTTGTTTTGTAGTTTATTGACTTCTTTTTGTTGTAAACTGGACCCTTTTGGATGATCAAATATAAGATTCTTATCTCTTTTCTTACATTTTTTGGATTTTAGTCAATTAAATATGATGTGGACATGTTTGTGGCTATGCAGGCAACAAGGAGTATTTTAGGGTCAAATTTTTTCATGGTGGACACTTTGTAGAGAGCCTACATAAATAGTATGTGGGAGGTACTTTTAATTTCTTTGATTTCTGTCATCCTGATTACACCTCTTTACTTGACATATGTAACATAGGGAAGGAGTTGGGATATAAAGTTGGACACCACAAGTTTCTTTATAAGTCACCTGCAACTGATATGGAGAGAGGATTATTTGGGTTAGAAAATGATGATGGTGTTTTAACAATCTTTATGCTCATCCATTCTAGTAGACTATTTGAAATATATTTGGAGGTTATTAGACCTGTGGGAGTAGAAGTTGACTTTGAAATTGACATTAAAGTTGATAATATTTATGAATGCAGAGATTTGAGGTTGGTTGGGGATGATGAAGTAGATTCAACTGATGAAAGTTATGTGGATAGTTCTGCGGGAGAATCAACTGAGGATGAAGAGGATGATGAAATTGGGGAGGGGGATGAGACTGGGGGGGACTGAGAGTGATGAATTGGGGGAGGGGGTAGAGGGTGATCAGACTGGGGGGATTGAGAGTGCTGAATTTGGGGAGGGGATAGAGGGTGATCAGACTAGGGGGACTGGAGATGGGGCAGAGGGTGATCAAACTAGGGGGACTGAGGATGGGCCAATTGACAAAGGAAAGGGAAAGGTGCAACTGTAACATATAAAGGCAAGGGAAAAGAAACAAGATTTGCACCTAACAAAGGGAAGGGAAAACAAACTGCAGAAACCCAAACTTCAGTTGAAGAACCACATGAACCAGGATTTTCATCCTCTGACTATGATGACAGTGATGTGGAAAGGATTCCTAGGGTTGATGAGTTTGACCCTGAACCACCTGAACAAGAACATAAAGGGTATCCATAATTTAGGAAAGGTAACAGTGAGGATCTTGAGTTTGAGTTGGGAATGACATTTACCAATGTCACAGAAGTGAGGGCAGCAATCAGAAATCATGGCATCAAACAAGGAAGGAAGGTGTATTTCAAGAAAAACCTGTCAAATAAGATCCAAGCAAGGTGTGTGAAGCCATGTACATGGTACTTTTATCCTGCAAAGGTACAAAGAGAGCTCACATTTAAAATCACCAGGTTACAAAAAGTGCATACTTATAGCAGAGAGTGGGATAATTATTGTATAAATGCTGAGTGGATTGCCAAAAAATATGAAGATGATCTTCGAATGAATCCAACATGGGGATTAGATCAGTTTCATACTAAAGTAGTTAAAGATTTGGATATTGGAGTATCAAGGAGCCTAGCTTACAGAGCTAAGAAAAGAACAATGAAAAACATTGAAGGGAGTGCTGAGGAGGAGTATGGATTGGTTTTGGACTATGCTGCAGAGCTTAGAAGAGTCATGCCTGGGAGTACTTGTATCTTGAAAAGAGCAGAACCAAAGCAGAGACAAGACCTAGGCAGATTTTTGAGATTTTATATCTGTCTTGCACCACTAAAAGAAGGATTTAAATTGAGGTGTAGACCACTGGTGGGGCTTGATGGTTGTTTTCTCAAAGTACCATATGGGGGTCAGTTATTGACTGCAGTTGGTGTTGACCCTAACAATGGGATATGACCAGTTGCTTGGGCCATTGTTGAATCTGAGAACACTCAGTCTTGGGTGTGGTTTATGAACTTGCTGGTGGAAGATCTTGGGATTTCGAATGATGGAGGCTGGACATTCATTTCAGATAAACAAAAGGTATAAACATCTCTCCATTTATATATATTTTACATTGATTGCATGTTTTTGATAAAGCACCTTTATGTTTTTGTCCCCAGGGTTTAATTAATGCTTTAGAAGATGTGGTCCCAAGTGCTGAATACAGACATTGTGTTTATGCACTTGTATAGGAACTTTTGGCAAAAACATAAAGGCTCTGGATTAAGAAAATTAGTGTGGAATGCTGCCAAAGCTACAAATCAGTATGTCTTTCAAAAGGTAATGGAGGTGTTACAAAAGGAAAATAAGAGTACATAAGAATGGTTAGCTCCTAAGCCACCTGCTCAGTGGAGTAGGTCTCATTTTCAGACCATATGCAAAAGTGACATGTATGTCAATAACCATTATGAGGTATTTAATAACAAAATTCTTAAGGCTATAGTGAAAACCAATAATAGGGTGTCTAGAAGGAATTAGATTATATTGCATGAATAGGATTGTTAAAAGGAGAGAAATGATGTCGAAAAATAATGGTGTAGTATGCCCTAGAATAGCTAAAAATGTAGAAATATAGAAAGGTCAGGCAGGGGGTGGATTGCCATTGTGGTCAGGTGGTGGTGGGAGGTTTACAGTGACTATGACTTCTGGGGGTCATTCATTTGTTGTGAATTTAGAAAAAAAACACGTTCTTGTAGGAGGTGGGACTTGTCTGGAATACCTTGTGCTCATGATGTGTTATGCATTAACAAAATAGGACATAATCCATACACATATGTACATGAGTGTTTAACCAAGGACATGTATCTAAAGGTTTACAGTCACAAAATTGAGCCTATAAAGCACAGATCTAAGTGGGATCCTACTGGGATTGAGCCACCTTTGCCACCAGTTAAACATACTCCTGTAGGTAGGCCTAAAGTTGTTAGGAGGAAAGGTAATGATATTCCAGAATCAAATCCAGAAGGAACAAGGTTGAAGAGGAAAGGAACATCATTGAAATGTGGATTTTGCAAGGAATGGGGTCACAATTCAAGAAGGTGTCCTCAAGTAAGTTAAGTGTGTGTTTCTATTTATATTTTTTCAAGATTCTATATTGGGTTTAATATATTTATGTTTGTCTATTTTCAAAAACTCAATAAGCAACCAGATGTGATTTCACAATCTTCCCAGGCTCCACAAAGTCAATCATCTCAACCTCCTCCAAAGGCTAAGAGGGCAAAAAAGGTTCAAAAGACTTCGCATGCTCATACTCAAGCTTCTCAACCTCCACCAATGACAGCAACACATGTGTCTACAATGGAGCCAGGTGGAATGAATGTTGAGCAAGAGCAAGTAGGAGGTTCTACAAAGTGGCAAGGTGGAATTCATTACTAGGGCAGCCAAAGAAATGACTCAGATGATATATTACAACCCAAGGAATACACATGGAAGGGAAAACAATGTACAACACTAGGAGACCTAGAAGCTACAGCAAGATCCAAAAGAGAGAAAATCCAGTTTAGGAAATTAAACAGTGGAGGGCCTACTGCAGATTAATAGCAACCTGATGGGGTTTTTGGATTTTTTTGGGCTTTTTTGGGGTACTAAGCTTATACGGATGTATATATCCAGTTTAGGGTATTTTTGGGCCCTAAACTTATGAATTATTGATGTATATATGTTTTATGCATAGGGCCAAAAAGGTGTGGCTAGGATTGTAAATTGATTATAACAGATGCATTTTGTTAATAGACCTGTTAAGACAAATGTTTTGAATGGCAATATCAGTTCCTTTATGTTTTTGCCAAATTGGTTTTCTATTGAATTGTTTTTATTTAGAGCATTTTGATTAGAACAGTTGATGCAGTGTGTGTGGATACAGTTGGGCAATTGCAGTGTGGTTATTATAACAGTTGTTTGTGTATAATGCAAGTGTGCAACTATTTTGTGCAGCTGATGCAGTGTGTATTTGATGTATGATGCAGTGTGTTATTTTATAACAGTTGTTTGTGTATTATAGTTATTATAACAGTTGTTATAACAGTTGTTTGTGGTTATTATAATGCAAGTGGGCAATTGCAGTGTGATGTTTGAATTTGTCTGTTTTGTGCATTAATGCAGGTGATGTGCATTTGTGAGCCAGCATGCAAGTGTGCAAAGGTGAAAGTGATGTGCAGCTGTGCAGGTGATGGGCTATACTCTGTTAGTGTGCAGGTGATGTGCAAGTGTGCAAGTGATGTGCATTAGCTTGTACAAGTGTGCAAGTGTGCATTAATGCAGGGTGCCTATGAACAAGCTGTAAAATTGCACCAGGTATCAGAAATTTCATACCAACCATAAACAAGCTGTAAAATTGCAAAAACTTATTTCAACCAATAAATTGCCCATAGATTACAACCAATAAAATTCATTCAACCATCTTGGTTTACAGCATGTTCATTCAAAGAAATTGCCCATAGATTACAACCAATAAATTACCCACAAAAGATGCCCAACAATTACATTCTATAAGTGTCCTAATTTCAACCACTATATTGCTAGAAATTACTATCCCATAAATTTCATTCTCCGTAATTGCACACAAAAGGTGCCATATTTAGTCAAACTACTACCAATACATACTTAGCCAAGTTGAAGTTTACAATCCAAGTTGCTTGTTTTCAAGTCTGGAGGGGTGTTTCATCCTTTGTTGAGATAAACATTAAATAAAAAATTACAATCCAAGTTGCAGTCAACAGACCCTTTCCAAACCTTGCCCTAATTCTGTACTGTTTCAGTTCATCTTTCACAGCTTTGATTTCAACATCCAAATTCTCTAATCTTCTTATTAATCCAAGTATTACTTCCCTTGAACGCTCACACATTAGAGGATCAGCCCAAGCGAAAAAATTACAACCACCGTGCCCATCTTCATACCAATCTGGACAACCAAAGTGTGACGCCCCCAAAATAGGTATACATCACCCACTCTGAGTCGCCAAATATCACATTATAAAAATCAAATACAAACTTCATTTATACAACCGTTGAACTGCCGTGTAGAGTACGACAACAGTTAACTGTGAGTTTTAATATAATATTGTCTCGTAGACCGTATCCAAACTCAAATTATTACAATGCCATATAAAATACAGCAGCAAATATTTCAAGACCCCAAAGAAGATTACTATCTTGTTTATTCTAATGAGGTGTACTTTTGACGCTTTCAAAGTCGGGCTTTCATCACCCTATTGTTGTTCGCTAAAATCAATTATTAAGTGACGTATAAAATACGACACACACATCTTAGGTCCTCAATACAATTATCGGTTGCATGTCATGTCGTTTTATAATGTATTGAGAAACTTCGACACTCTCGGACCATCACACTATTTTCCTGTTATCCCCGCTCGACCCAGCTACGTTCTCGTTTCCTGAAGAGAACAGTGAAAGAAAGGGTGAGCACAACTAGCCCAGTAAAGAATATCATGACTAAAGATAACTACATTATCAATAGTTTTCATCAATAATAAATCAGAGATTTAGAACATATGTTAGATAATAAAACTTTTCAACCATAATTGCAGCGGAATTAACAATCCATTAGAAGAGTCAAGTAGAACATAATGTCTACTGTCTCCTCTAAATTAAAAGTCCATCGTTGTTATTTTATTCCTGTAATACTCATCAACAGTTCTTTGTTATACTCAAGACAAATAGAACTTTCATCACGTGTCTTCACCTGAACCACCAAAGATGTTAGTTAAATTCACAATTCATATTTATAATAATGTGAATTAACAATTCCTTCTTGTCACAAAGGCTTCATAGAACGTTTACTCAATATCCTTACCCCAAAGGCTAAAGATATTCAGATGTAATAACAATGATCATACCAATCAGTTGTCTACCTTTGCACTACGTGCCAAAGATGTTCAACTATAAAAGCCATCGCTGAGACTCAACTAAATAAATAATTCTCATCATCGAATCATCCCTGCACTACGGCTAAGGATATTCATTAGTATCACCAGTGGTCATGATCATGTCATACACATGTCCATCTTTGCACTACGGGCCAAAACTATCAATTAACAATTCATCTTTGCACGTAAGCCAAAGATATTCAACAACATATCATCGTTTCACTATGGATCAAAGACATACAACTGTAAAACCAATAACCAACAGTATAATAAAGAATATATGAAATTGCAAATGGATTTTCACCGCCATGCGGTAATCCACTTAAACAGATTATTTCCACTATTTAATAAGGAATGAATATAAAGGATCATTCACCATGCATGTGGTATTCATATAGACAGGTTATTCCAACAGAATAATAAAGAATGGAATAACAGAAGGATTCACCATGCATGCGATAGAAACCGCACAGACAGGTTATTCTCAACAGAATAATAAATACATAATAATAAAGACGGAATCAGGTCCGGTGTAAAACACACAGACAGGATATTCCAACAGAATTGTAAATACGAAATAATAAGTAATGGAACCAGGTCAGGTGAAATTCACACCGACAGGATATTCCGACAGAATAATAAATGCGGAATAATGAAAGAAGATCACCAAGTATTGGGTAAACCGCATATACAGGTCATTCCACCAAGTATAGGGTAAACCACACATACAGGTTATTCCAACAGAATAATAAAGAATGGAATAACATAAGGATTTCACCAGGTATAGGGTATGCCGCGTATACAGGTTATGTATAGGGTATGCCACTTTTACAGGTTATTCCAACAGAATAATAAACAATGGAATAACAGAAGTTCTCTTCATGAATAAGAAAGAATAACACCCCTTACTATAACAATATCCCTTTACCTTTCAAATAAGAGTATCCCGACTAGTAGGGCGAGGATATACTCGAAGGAAACTTATACTACGATCAAAGCTTTTTTAAACTCTAAAGAAATACTCTCAAGATTATAGAATAAGAATTCTCTCTATAGTTTCTCTCTCTAGAGTTTCAATGAATTCGTAAGAAATAATGAAAGAACGAGCTTCTATTTATAGAAACATAGAATGAATAGTAACCAATCCATGAAGGGTCCAGATTGATTTACTTTAATCGGACGGTCCAGATTTAAAGAAAAATCTTTTAAATAAAATACAATATATTCTAATTATTGCCTAATAAAACAAATAACTTTATAAAAGTATTTTGTTTTATATAAAAAGATTTTACTATGCAAAATACTATGCATAATAAAATATAATATATTCTATTTATAGAATAACTTTAATAAAGTATTCTGTTTTATATAAAAAGATTTTACTATGCAAAATACTATGCATAATAGAATATAATATATTCTATTTATAGAATAATTTTAATAAAGTATTCTGTTTTATATAAAAAGATGTTTCTGTATTATTACGTTAATAATACCAACAAAACTGAGTGACTTATCACTTAAGCATCAATAATTAATACCGTGTGCTACTATGCAACCACGCGTATTACTGTACTTTTACTACCAAGTAGTTCAACAGTTTTAACGGTAAAACCTCCGTCGTTATTTTCATAAAATATTTTATTCGGGTGAATAGTAACTCGTGAATAGTACTCTGACACGAAAAGTGTCCCAAATACCCGAGTGAATAATACTAGAGTGAATAGTAATTTGGGTGAATAGTAACCTGTGAATAGTAACTCATGAATAGTAACTCGTGAATAGTAACTCGTGAATAGTACTCCGACACAAAAAGTGTCCCAATTACTCGAGTGAACAATACTAGAGTGAATAGTAATTTAGGTGAATAGTAACCCATGAATAGTAACTCGTGAATAGTAACTCCGACATAAAAAGTGTCCCAAATACTCGAGTGAACAATACTAGAGTGAATAGTAATTTAGGTGAATAGTAACCCGTGAATAGTAACTCGTGAATAGTAATTCCGACACAAAAAGCGTCCCAAATACTCGAGTGAACAATACTAGAGTGAATAGTAATTTGGGTGAATAGTAACCCGTGAATAGTAACTCATGAATAGTAATTCCGCCACAAAAAGTATTCCAAATACCCGAGTGAATAATACTAGAGTGAATAGTGACCAGGTATTTTATGACAACTTGTTTACTTTGAAAAAAATTTCAAATATGACCCTTAACTTTAAACTTTTATTAATTTAACTATTTATCAAAATAGAAAAATTGAATACTTTTATTTCATAAAATTCTGGGTCTCACACAAAGAATCTTCTACCGGCATTGTTTGAGCTTCTCCAAGCTGTCTTCATCACTGATTTCTTCATGCACCAGCAGTTTCGATCCATGAGCCTTAATTTTTCTTAATTTTCTTGATCGAATTTCTAAGATCGAGCTGCACTATGCTACTGAATCACTCTGTAATAAAGTTGGAGAAGATAAAGAAGGAAAAGTCTTAAATACCCCTTAAAATGTGGATCTGTACCTTAGCCTGTCACTTTTGACCAGTTAAGTCAGCAAAGTGTGTCTTTTGTTTAACATGAGTGAAGTTTGGGGTGTACTTAGACACCTTTTTCAGTTTAGGGGGCAAATATTGTAATAACCCAAATATTTTCAACATAATTAAATAAGAAATTTTTGCATATAATTTTTTTTATATAAAGGTGGACATATGTGTAAAGTAAAATGTATGTACATATGTGATAAATAAAATTTATTTATTACATGAATAATTGTAAATAATTTCTTTTAAGAATTATTGATCATTATAGATTATACTCTTATAATAAATTAATTTTGTAATAAAAAATATTTATTAATTATTTTTATGAAAATATGATTATTGCATATATGATATGATTATTAGGATTATTATGATAAGTGATGTAATACCCGAGAATTTTCACGACTTAATAAATGAATAAATTAATGGAAATGAATATTTATTTGAATATAAATGATTTTGTGTTACAAGATGAGTTAACTCAATTATATTGAATAATTGAATAATTGAGAATATATGGAATTTGTGATGAACTCGTTTCAAGCCTTGTGCGGCACGGTGATGAGAAATATTAATGATTATATTAATTATCGAAAGAACTGTTAAGCGAATAATTAATCTATATTACTTGTTATTTGTTATTAAAGAATATCGATTAAATATTAATGGTGATTAATAGTATTTGACTATTATTAGTGTAAGAAATATAATAGCAATGAGCAACGTGTTTATAAATATAACAAGATTCTTAATTGTTATAAAGATTAGTAATGTCATTGATTAATAAGGAAGGGATTAGTTAATATTATTATTAATTAATTGGTAAGATAAATAATTTATTTATTTGCTATATGCATGCATGTGATAGTTAAATGTATATGTATAGTAGCTACCTATATGCATAATATAAAGTGTAAAGTGCAATGTGGCTATATTATATATAGAAACCATATAAGGAGATTTATATTTATTGAGATCATATGTTATGAATACATCATGAAATGCTTATGTGACAATATATGTGTGGGTATACATTAAAATACCATGAACATATTGTAAACTATTATTCTAATAAAAAAGGCAATGTAATGTGATAACATCCGAATAAAGTATATCGGTATGATAAAATGTAAATGGATTATAAGATGGAAGTATAATACTTATCTTTAAATTCCTAATATGGTAACAATTGTACCTTAATATTACATTATGAGAATTAAAAGAACCAAACCAAGCCTTAATTGATCAAGTTACTGAGATTTTTATCTTGTCCCAAATTAAGTGTCACAAAAGTACATGAACAGTGATCTAAAGGCTAGTTTACGTATTCTCCAAGTGCTAATCTTAGGTGATCATTTGTTAGCTAAGTGGCTGGTAAGGGTGGTTGATCAACTCTTGATTAACCTTTGTATCCTCCCATTACACCATGAATTCAACTTTAGTGTAAAACAAATGTCCAGTCCAAACTTCTTCTATAATTAGCAAACTCAATTCTCCGTTGGTGTTGCTTGAAATTTGTTTGATAATTCTGAGTTAAGAGTTTCAAGTAGCTGAGCAATTACAGAAGCATACTCAGTGTGTGAGGAGTTTAATTCAAGCTTAAGGAGGTATAAATTCTACTTTTGTGTTCTTGAGCTTAAGTTGTCAAATTCTTGATCATGCAATCTCTGATAATTGATGTAAAATAGCATGCCATTGTGTTATCCGAGCTTGTATACATGTTTAGGAGCAGTGTAGATGATCTGGGTACATGTTTGATGTTGGTTATTAATCGTCAGAATAATTATAAAAAAATTATAATTATTTTAATTATCATTGTAAGTTATGTAAATTGGTTACATGTGTAACAAATAAAAATTATATAATATAATATTATTAAAATAAACTAGTGGGGGATAATTGTGTGTAGCCAAACAAGGTCTTGTGGCCATTGTGTCATCTGAGCTTGTATACATGTTTAGGAGCAGTGTAGATGATCTGGGTACAGGTTTGATGTTGGTTATGTTGGAACTCTGTAGAAACAGAGTCCTTATTTTTCGTTCTGATCGAAGTGGCGAGGCCGCGCCACTTCTATAGTACATGACCGCGCGACCGTGCTGGCTACCAGTCTTGTGTACTGATTTGGTGATTCTGTCTTGGTTTGAGTATGCTATGTTAGTTAGTTCATGCATATAAATAACCTGCACATATGGACTGAGATTTCTTTGCATATAGTAAGCCATGTTAGTTGTTTTTAGTTTGATTATTCAATGAGGACTTAAAGAGTTGAAAACTAGTTTTGATAAACCTTTTTCAAAAAACACATCATGACTTTATGTGCCAACGTATCAAGTTCTGATATACATTAAAATGTGACCAATATGTTAGTTACCTTGTTGGTGAGGGTATGATGTAGTTGAGCATGAATTAAAAGAAAAAATGCAAGTAAAAGACTACATTAGCTATGTGTACATAAACTATGCATAAACTAACTTTTGAACTTCAAAACATACCTATGTGTCCTATTATGTGGTTAAGGAAGCACGTTATGGAATATGTGAACTTACCTTACATGCTTGAATAAGTTTTACTAATGGAAACTTAAAGTTTTGAAAACAAACTTGATAAACTCTATGTACGCTTTGAGTTAAGATTTGTAAGCATGCTTATGTGGTTTAACTTGTGTATATGAGACATCACGATTAGGTGTGTCATGCATGTAAATGTGATTAATATGAATGCCTAGTGAGTCTTATGCATAGTGAAACTAGTTAAATGTGGTTTAAAATAAGAATGAATGAAGTAGAATGTCACAACTTGAAATACATGACTAATCTACTGCAAGCATGTGTAGTTGAGATCTATGGATCATATAGCATATGTGTAATGATCAAACGTAAGAAAATTATGAATTTAACACTTAAAGTTTTGATTTAATGAGAATGGATAATGACCTATGTTAAAGATAGAATGTAGGATCAAACTTAGTTATTCACACACTGACATATGTGTTTTGTATGATTATTCATTTATGTGCAAGTCGTGTGTGCACTAACCTTTGGCAGAAGCAACCATGTCTTGGTTTGCACCAGGAGCAGTGCGACCGCGCCACTCCCTAGTACAAACCAAGCGCGGCCGCACCAGTCTGCAGTAGGAATAACTTTCTGTAAATGGTTTGAAGGTGGTTGCATGCTTGTATTGTTACTCTAATATGTATAATATGACCAGTGCAAAACTAATATGTTAAGAAGCATGCTAAATGATTGAATTGAATGTTTAATGTAGTGATTAAGAACTTCAAAGTGATAAGTCCAAAAGATATTTGCGAACTATAAAGCAATGATTAAGAAACTATATTGTTAACTTTGTAGTGTCTTATAAACTAATGTGGTAATATAAGTATAAGGTATATGTATGGAGTATACAACTAACTTAGACGTTTATGTATACATTTACACTTACATATCATGTATGAGCATATGTAACTAATGAATATCCTATACGCGTATTATATTATGTTAGGATTCAAAAGAGTATTGATATACGATATTTTGGTAAACTACGCTTAAGTCAAGTTTCCTAATCGTACTCAAATTTTATTGTGCAAGTATCCTAAATCCTTGCTTTACTTTTTTCAATGAATATCGTAAGCTTATCTCTTTGAATGCAAGTATCTTTACTCTTTATATCTATTTATGCAATAAACCTGCGTAAGTAAGTTATTGAATTATATTCCGGTTGTACGGGTTTTTTAACTTTATTGTTATTAATCATAGTATTCATGCAAGTTCCTTGAATTATCCTTTACATTGTGCAAGTTCTCGAACTTTATTCGTTCATTGCTTATTAGTACTGTATTACTGTAAGATTCCGATATGTATATATTCTGTACGTTAATTTCTAAGTATGGTTATACAAGTGTCCTCACTTGGATAATTATTGTACGTGTTGATACATACTTGTTGACTTCCAGTATATATACTTTAAATAAAAGTCGCCTAAGCTATTTGTCTCGGCTAGACACAGATTTAAAAATATTGTCGAATATGATAGAATCTTATTGATATCCCGACTAAGTATGAACTTCCTGAACATGGGAAATCTTTGTGCGCCTAAGGCGGATAAGATGAACGAGAATATCGTTCTGGTATGTAGTATTGATCAATACATGACACATTGGGATGATCACCCTCGTGCCTGTAAGTTATGACGGTTTACGGATGAAGTTCTGTTAAACCTTATAAAAAAAATTGAAAACAAAATTCATAGTCTGTCGACTGCTCTCCATTAATAGTCAGTAAGTAGTTTCAAAATTTGAAATAGAATTGTTATCTAATTTAGTGTTGCTTCAGTTTACTTCACAACTATTGCTTTGTTGTAGAAGTGTCATTCAAAGAAAATATTTAATCCTTTCAGCTAATGTTTTTCTTGATGTTTTCTATTACTTGTTGGGCACTCAAATGTCATTCTTGTTTAATTTAAATGTTTTCAGTTAAGTATGATCAACCTAAGGGCTCTGCCAAGAACAAAGGGAAAGGAAAGCTGGCTGAATAAGTTTGAGTTATCTTATATAATAGCTAGACTTAAATAAGATGATAATATTTATTACCTATCATGTAATGAAATGTTTTAAAGGTCGCGTACTTAGAATTTAGACAACTCTGATACGTAAATTAAGTTTGATATTTATGACATTATTATTATTATTCCGCTCAAAGAAATGGTATCGTGAAGCACTAAATTCGGGTTTCAAGCACCTGAATTTGGGGGCGTCACAGGTTGGTATCAAAGCTTTAGGGTTAGAAACCATAGGTGGGATAGACCTTAGGCTATAATCTTAGGGCAGAGGGAAACGTTAAAAATACAAATACCCTATATAGAGTTTAAAAAGAGATGAATTGAATAAATTCATCGTCAAACCAAATAAAAGATAACTTATATAATAGTATTATTTGCTGTGTGTATATGCTATATGCTAATCTAGATAATTTATGTGTAGATATCAGGTGGAAAAAGATTAGGACACCCTCAGATAGTAAAGAAGGAGCCAATCTCCATAACTGAGCCACTATCAAAGCCAATAGCTGAAATAAAAGCTCACGTTGAAGATAACCTTGATAAGGTGATCA
This sequence comes from Panax notoginseng, assembly GCA_016801055.1. Taxonomy (NCBI): domain Eukaryota; kingdom Viridiplantae; phylum Streptophyta; class Magnoliopsida; order Apiales; family Araliaceae; genus Panax; species Panax notoginseng. Next base: position 223,375,155 of record CM029012.1, on the reverse strand, counting down.
TTTTGGAAAATATAGTACCAGATCCAGAAATGATGGAACTAACAGATAGTGATTCAGACAATGAAGTTGGAGCTGATCAAGCATCAACCGAAGTGCAGAATCTGAGGAACAAGGTTTCTTCTCTGGAAAGGTTGTGGGAAATAGAAAAGCTACTAAATAGTCAATTGCGAAAGGCATTAATCGAAACGATGGAAGAACAAGATAAGCTTAAAATCAAAATTGATCAGATGGAAGCCAAAAGCAACATATCGTGTGCAGCTCCGAGCAAGAAGGGGAAAAGAAATATGAAAGACCGCGACTTAGGAAATTCTGATAATAATCAAGAGAACGCTAACAAAATAGAAAAGTGTACAAACTATAGCAAGAAACATGAAGGCATATGCGGGAAAGGGAAAAAGATATGTTACATTTACGGACATGAGGGACATATCTCTCCTCATTGTCCCGACTATAAGAAGGATGCATGTTTTATTTGTGGATTAGAAGGTCATCGAGTGAAAGGTTGTCCAGGATCAGGAAAAGGCGTAGTGAACAAGCAGTATATGTACTATTTGAATATGTGTGTTCTATGTTAAGTATGTCTATGTAATATAATATTTTCACATTTTGTGTAAGTTATGGTAGCGATTCCTGACTTTTGTGGCAAAGGGATATCGGATGTTTAAAGCAGTATGTGCTATGTTATGTACTATAAAATAGATGAATGAATATGAATTTATGTTTGGTTAATGGAATAAGTTTGAAATATTAAACTTATACGATAAGTTTTAGAGTGTAAGTTAATAAAGTATAATTTAACCAGATAATGCCGCCAAGACATCAAACTCGAAACCAAAGGGCAGAAGAATCTGTCAACAATGCTGGAGGACAACAACTAGACCTGATGTAGAATTTCGCGAACATGGTAGCTCAAGCCATTCAGAATGGAATGCCGACCGCGGGAAATCAAACAGAAAATCAATTTGCGAACTTCAAAGATTTTAAGGCTATAGGACCGCCAAAATTTAGAGGGACCACTGACCCGATAGAAGCTCAAACTTGGGTTAAGGAAATAAAAAAAGCGTTTATAGTCACTAGGGTAGCTGAGGAGCAAAAGACAACTTTTACCACCTATATGATGAAAGGAGTGACGAATTTCTGGTGGGAGGCAAATCAAGCTAGGGCAGGAGAAGGAGTGATAACATGGACTAGGTTTAAGACGCTATTCTTTGAGAACTATTTCTCATCCAGTATGCAGGATAGGAAGGAGGTGAAGTTTTTGGAGTTGAAGTAGGAGAACATGACAGTTGCGGAGTATGCCGCAAAGTTTAACGAATTAGCTAGGTTTGCTCTGCATCAAGTTGATGCCGAGGCAAGGAAGGCAAGGAGGTTCGAGCTGGGCTTAAAATCCTGGCTCTACAATAAGGTGGCGGTGTTACAAATAAATACTTTTACAGTACTTTTGGAGAAAGCTATCATAGCCGAAGGGGGAAGTGAGGCCATGAGCCTCTACAATAAGGAGAAAAAGAACAAGGGTAAGGTTGAGGGAGCTGGGAAGGTAGAAGAAAGTAGTGGTAGTGGGAATGGAAAAAGAAAGTGGAACAATTTTGGGAATGTCTAAGTCAAATAGGAAGGTTTAAAGAAGCAGGCTGTGCAGTGTAAGAATTGTGGGAAGAATCATTCTGGTGAGTGTCTTAGTGGTAAGTTTGTGTGCTATAAGTGTGGGCAGGAGTGACATATCTCTCCCAACTGCCCCAATCCTAGGATAAACGGTGGGTATTTTCTATGTGGATCAACGAAACATAAGGTAAAGGACTGTCCGAAAAGGAGAATGGATGCGGGAAGCGTGAATGCGGGGAAAGGCAGCGGAACACTGGCGATAACGGGACCAACTTCAACAAAATCAACCGCAAGAGTCTTCAACATGACCGTTCAGGATACCGTAGCAGTCGGGGATAGAACTCCAGGTATTATTCGTATGAATTTTATTTTCGTATATACGATTTTTCTTAAATATAGTAAATTATGTTACAAAGAAATTTTGAAGGGGAAAAAATTTGAGTTCTGTTAGAAATCAAATTTCCATATAATCAGATAGACAAGTTTTATGTTGAATAGTTGAAGATCAGTTCAATCGAATCCGATCGAGATCTACTTAAAATGATCGTGTATGCTATTTGCCCTAGTGTCTATAAGTTTTTAAAGCATTGATTCCGGGGACGGAATCCTTATAAGGGAGGGTGCATGTAATAACCCAAATATTTTCAACATAATTAAATAAGAAATTTTTGCATATAAATTTTTTTTTTATATAAAGGTGGACATATGTGTAAAGTAAAATATATGTACATATGTGATAAATAAAATTTATTTATTACATGAATAATTGTAAATAATTTCTTTTAAGAATTATTGATCATTATAGATTATACTCTTATAATAAATTAATTTTGTAATAAAAAAATATTTATTAATTATTTTTTATGAAAATATGATTATTGTATATATGATATGATTATTAGGATTATTATGATAAGTGATGTAATACCCGAGAATTTCCACGACTTATTAAATGAATATTTATTTGAATATAAATGATTTTGTGTTACAAGATGAGTTAACTCAATTATATTGAATAATTGAATAATTGAGAATATATGGAATTTGTGATGAACTCGTTGAAAGCCTTGTGTGGCACGGTGATGGAAAATATTAATGATTATATTATTTATCGAAAGAATTGTTAAGCGAACAATTAATCTATATTACTTGTTATTTGTTATTAAAGAATATCGATTAAATATTAATGGTGATTAATAGTATGTGACTATTATTAGTGTAAGAGATATAATAGCAATGAGCAACGTGTTTATAAATATAACAAGATTCTTAATTGTTATAAAGATTAGTAATGTCATTGATTAATAAGGAAGGGATTAGTTAATATTATTATTAATTGGTAAGATAAATAATTTATTTATTTGCTATATGTAAGCATGTGATAGTTAAATGTATTTATGTAGTAGCTACCTATATGCATAATATAAAGTGTAAAGTGCAATGTGACTATATTATATATAGAAACCATCTAAGGAGATTTATATTTATTGAGACCATATGTTATGAATACATTATAAAATATTTATGTGACAATATATGTGTGGGTATATATTAAAATACCATGAACATATTGTACACTATTATTCTAATAAAGAAGTCAATGTAATGTGATAACATCCGAATAAAGTATATCGGTATGATAAAATATACATGGATTATGTAACATTTCATATTTTTTTAAATGTAAGTTATAAATATTTATTGATTTATATAAATATTTATTGGATGTGTTTATTATTGAATAAGTAATTGTTCAATTTGATTGAGTTTATTTAGTTAATTATTTATTTGCTAAATAATTAATGTGATTAATCAATTAATGTGTTATGTGGATTGAGTTATGTGATTAAGTAATTTATTTAATTGTTATTACATAAGGTGTGACTAATTACTATGTGATAAAGAGTTATTAAAATAAATTAAAGTAATTTTAATTTAGTTTTACCCAAACAAAGCTTAAGGATATAAACTATTTTATTTTAAAGGGATAGGCCAAACAAAGCCTACGGCTTTTGGATTTTGAAATTTAAATGATTAATAAAATAATAATATAATATATACGTTAGTATTGTAACTGATATGTTATTAAATTAGACGTATTAAGGTTAGCGATTTTATTTTATGCGTTATAGCTATCGGTTGTTTTCTTTTTACACATTCTAGTTGCTGAGAAAAGAGAGAACACTAAGAGAGAATTTCAGAGAAAGTTTAAGAGAGAAAAGGCTGTGTTTTTCAAATACGTTCTGAGTTTGTCAAAGCTATTCTCCGTGATTAACAAGTGTTGTCGGGACAAATTAAAGGTAGGTTGTATAAACCTTATCATATATGTTTACACTATATAGTTTTTGAGAAATTGTATGTCTCTGTTTTTCTTGAAATAACCGTGTATAAGTTTTTACCAAATTTGTCTGTAAACCTTATTCTAGAATTTGTTTTGGTATTACATGTTTTGTTATTATAATTGTTATAACTAGCATGTATATGTGTACGTATATTTGAGTGGTATTTTAATCATGTGTTAAAGAAAAAGAAATAGTTTTACTGTGAACATAAACATGTATGAATGTATGTTTTTCAGAGTACCAAAATTTATACTTGTATTGTATGATAATCATGGAATTTAACTGTGATTACATGAATTGGGTAAGAATTAAATAGAATATAGTTAGAATAAATGAAATTATTTTCTAACTATGATTACAGTGCTTACTATGTTAACAATGGAGTTTTTGGTTTTAAAATATGTTATTCTAGTATTTAATTTTTCTAGAATTATGGTTTAAGTTGTGTTAATTTAGTATTTGTATGCTTGGTGAAGTTTATGTGTAGTTTATATTAGTTATACATGTTGTTTGGGGCAAATTGTTGATACAAATTTAAGACAGTAGCTTTGGCTCTGTTCTTCTTTTGAGTTTCGGCGCCCCAGCGTCAAAATTCACGCTCCAGCGCCAAATTTCGCGCCCCGGCGTCAAAGTTTGCGCCCCAGCACCAAAAATAGGCCAGAAGCTCGCGCCCCGGCGCTGGAACTCGCGCCCCAGCGCCACTGATCCGTGCCCCGGCGCCGAAAAAGTTGTCTGAGTTGGGCAGTTTTGACCTCCTGTAGTAAAACATCCATAACTTTTTCATACGAACTCCGATTGAGATAATTCAAGATGATTTGGAAAGAGGACGAGTAGACCTACAACTTTCATGGTTTAAGTTTTTTAATTTGAGGTCTGTAACAGTAGTCAAAATGGCCATCTTTAGGACTATTGTGTATTTGGAGCCAATCGGAGGGCGTCGGGATGCACGAATGCAAGTGCAACCCTTTGTGTATTAGTATAACTTAATGATAACATGTTAGACATGTAATAGGATGTTGTATCAAGTTGTTAATGTGCATGTGGTGCAATGACATGATCACTTAAGTAGTTGTAATAAAGCTAAAAAGTCATGTTCATGAAAAGATGTGATGTTGTTTAAACTTAAACTTAGTTAGTAGTTATACTAAGAGTAATAAAGTAACTCATAAAGGTAATGTTAGTGTAACTAATGTGTATTGTCAATACATATGGTATGTGTAGGATTTGGGGTGAACGTGAATAGTAATTGTTTAACCTACACACGAGGCAAGTTCCCTAACCTTTGCTACTTTATTATTCAGCAAGGTTACTTTTCACTGTTATGTTATACTTATGCAAGTTTTCTAACTCTACTTTTATAATTGTGCAAGATTCTAAATCCCTATCTTTTTACATTGAGCAAATTTTCTAATCCTAAAGCTTCGTTATGCAAATTTCATATGCTATACTTTATTGAGTAAAGTATTTCCATTAAGCAACTTCATTGTATCCAGTTATTCATGATGATACAAGTTTCCCATCTCCACACTTTCGTTGAGATAGTTATTATGATTATGAAAGTTTTCTTAACCCTAAACTTGTTATATTAGCATGCAAGTACCTTTAGTTTATCGTTCAAGTTATTATTTGTTGTGCATGCTTGATATTAAATTCTAAGATGTAACCTTAGCTTAATGTTGTTCAAAGCAAGGTATGATAAATTATTCAATTGTTATGCTATTAGATTATTCCTAAAGCATGAACTTAAAACGAAATGTTTATTCAGTATGATCATTCAATAACATAGTGTTATTATCTTGTATTCAACTAATCCTTAGTTGATGTCCGTTGAACTCCAAATTACCTTGAAGTGTATCCAAACCAAACTATCTTTGGGGCGGACTTGTACTCAAAATACTGAGATGAACAACCCTATTTATAGGGGTTACGCTTAGTTTTGTACTTTGCGCTGAAATGTTTGTATACAATACATGTACGAAGGGTTGATCCCCCTAAGTACCTTAAAGTCATTATGGTTGTATGACCGTAAAAGTTTAAGTTAAAAGATTACTTATAACTGTGGACAAGGTTCGTGGTCATTAGACCCTCAGTGAATGTTTAAAGTATTAATAGAACTTATTGTTCAGTTCTATTGAGCCCCTGAATGGGCAAGGAATGTTTAAGATGTTAATAGAACTTATTATTCAGTTCTATTGAGCTCCTGAATGGGCAGAGAATGTAAAAGTTATTCATTGTTATTTCAAGTGAGCCTTGTTTGCTCACTCTTGCCTGTAAAATCCTTACAGGTAAAGATGGAAAGGGTGACGTACCTAGCACCAGTAAAGGAAAGGGAAAGACGAACAAGTACTGAAGATAGTTTTGATAGTTTTATTATCAGACTTTGGTTTAAAGAATGTAATGAAGTTTATTTAAATTTTCCGCATGAATGATTGTATGTAAAGGTTAGATAACCTGGGAGATATTATTTTATGTAATTCCTGTATGGGCAAGTTTATTATTCAATTTTATTTATGATTGGGTAGTTATAAATGTATGTTTTGATTACGTGAACACCAAATCTTGAGGTAATGAAGTACCGAGATTTGGGGGTGTCACAGATTATATGATGTAAGTATAAAACTTATCTTTAAATTCTTAATATGGCAACAATTGTACCTTAATATTACATTATGGGAATTAAAAGAACCAAACCAAGCCTTAATTGATCAAGTTACTGAGATTTTTATCTTGTCCCAAATTAAGTGTCACAAAAGTACATGAACAGTGATCTAAAGGCTAGTTTACGTATTCTCCAAGTGGCTAATCTTAGGTGATCATTTGCTAGCTAAGTGGCTAGTAAGGGGTGGTTGATCAACTCTTGATTAACCATTGTATCCTCCCAATACACCATGAATTCAACTTTAGTGTAAAACAAATTTCCAGTCCAAACTATAGCATGAACACTGAATTGGAACCCTTAAAATGATTTGTTAATATGTTTGAAGTGTTATAATTATTCTCTAGATGAGTAGCTAAGAGTTTAACGAGTCCAACGAATCAAATTCTAAGTTATAAATCATGAATGTTATTAAATATAATGATACTTAACATTAACAAATGATGTATTAGATAAGTTGTATAAGCATACTAAGCACACACAAGAGAGACAAATTGGGCGTGTGATGAATAAATGTCGAAACGCCGTGATAAGTGTTAATGAACGTAAAAAGTGTTTTAAATCAAATGAAATGAATATTATAAGATATTGAATAGAATAAGTAGTCCTAGAAGACTTAAACACATGAATGAACTTCGAATATGAAATATAGTGAGATATAAGTCAAAAGTTAACACAATAAAATTGAACATTGTGTATTGATAATAGGAAGGGGTATGAGATGTAGAGTAAAGTTTACATTACAACTACTATGCGTTGCTATGTGATTAATAGTTGATGTCTATGATTATATAATTGTGTAGGACACGTGAAGTGTAGATAACTGTTAAACTGTTATTGATAAACAACGATCAAGACAAGTCTTTCAGTTCCTATTTGCTATGTGAACTTGATGATTAACTATTTTAAATCTTTATTGCAAAGAGCATGATGTGTTGTATATATGTTGAAAGTATGAAACGTTAAAGTCAATTTATGACTACGTTGATTGAGTAATGAATGTTGATTGAGTAAGGAACTCAATCTCTTTACTTGTTATATGAATTGAAGCATGTATGTTATGTTAGTCCAATGTTTGTGAGATGTATAATAAGCATGTTATTATGTGGTACGTGATGCATGAAAACTGTTAGATTTGCTGGGCTGTCGAGCTCAACCTTGCAAATAACCATTTTTACAGGTGAAGGATTGAAGGTAACACTATGTGGTACTTGAAAGACATGAATCAGATGTAATACACAAAAATTATTATTTTAACTAAAGTTGTTATTTCTTTAAACCATAATTAAGGTTCATGAGATGTACTCAATGTTTTATGTATATATATGTTATGTTGAGTTGTAAAGTTAAAGTTTGAACCGTCTGATGTATAAAGGATATCGATTTGATATGTAAGTATATATATTAACTCTTGTGAAGCGAATCATAAATTAAACTTGATTCAGAGATATGTAAATGATAAATGATTTAATTTAGGGGATTAATGTAAGATAATAGAAATGTTTTAATTATTCCGCATTTTTTTAAGTTTAACATTGAATAATGATGTAAAATCAGAAGTTAGACGTATTATTAACGACTGAAGTCGATAATTAAATTGTATAAATTTTGGGGTCGTTATAGTTATCATGTTGACAATTTAGACATTTTTAAACTCCGGATAAATTGAATTATAAATCTCTAATATTTATCTTTGATCTCAATTAATTCATTCTTTATATCATTATCATCATCATCATGCTTATATTGTGGTGAAAGTCATCTTTGGCTCGTAGTGCATAGATGGACTGTTGATTGGAATGATTATGACTAGGAATTATGTATTAGTATAATCATGACTTGTAATGTTACAGACAAATGATGTGGTGAAATGACCCATAGTGCATAGATGGATAGATGTTTGGTATGATCATGACCACTGGTGATATAAACGAATATCCTTAGCCCGTAGTGCATGGGTAATTTGTTGATTTGAAACATTTATTGATTGTTGTTGCAGAGATAAAATATTAATGATGAACTTTTAAATCATAGAAGATAGTAGACATCATGCTCTACTTGACTCTTCAAATGGATTGTTATTTCCGTTGCAGTTGTTGATCTAAAACTTGTTATCTGTTATATTATATCAAATATTTCTCTATTGAGGACTAAGGATAATTTATTCTAAATTACCTTAGACATAATATTCTTTACTAGGCTAGTTGAGCTCACCCTTTTCTTTCATTGTTCTCTTTAGAAAATGAGAATATAGCTGGGACTAGTCGGGGAATGGAGTGATGGTCCAAGATGGTTGCCATAGTAGTCCTCACTATTCTATAAAATAGTGTGATAATAATTGTAATGAGGACTTTATTTGAGTTTGGATATATTCTACGAGACAATATTTGTATTAAAACTCAAAGCTTATGTTTTGTCGTATTTTACACGACAATTAATAGTTGTATAAATGAAGTTGTATTTAATTTATGTACCATGTATTTGGCGACTCAGAATGGGTTGTGTAGACTGATTTTGGGGGCGTCACAGTTGGTAGCAGAGCTTAGGGATAAGATCTCTAGCGGAGATCTGAGGTTAGAATTAGGAGGGGAGAGACGAGTAAAACCTTCCCTAGTATGTCCTACCTAAGCTTATTTGTTATTTAATTGGTCAATCAGAATATAGGGATAATAAGTGACATGTCAACTTCTTTAATTAACCCTTATTTTGTGGTAGTATTTAAGAATGACATCTAAAAATCAAGAGATGAACTCATATAGAGTTTTAAGTGATGAATCGAGGAGATTCATTTAAAGAATAAATATTGGAGTATAATATCTTGTTATAACAAAGATTTTTATTGGGGAGTACTAATTAAGTTATTAAACTTAATTGTAGGATTTCAGGCGAAGAAGATATTAGAGATATCCATGTGATGAGTGAAAACTTAATAGTTACACCCGAACTAGTCGCAGAGGTAGCAGCTGATAGTGAGGAAGAAGATGAACCTGAGGAGGATTTATTAGGAGAATTTTATGATCGAAATATAGAACAACAAGATCGTATTCGTGAGTTAGAAGAGCTGAGTGAAGAACAGCAGGCGGTTGTGGAACAAATGGATGCAACAATTTAAGATTTTGCTACCCGATATGAAATGCTTGAACAGAAGCGCTCTTTGGTAGAGTATATGATAATAGAGCTGAAATTTGAGAATGCAAATGTCAAAGATCATCTAAAAGAAGAAACAATTGAACGAGTAAGAATGGAGGATGCATGGGTAAAAGCTTCATGACGCGTTGATATTGTAGAAAGAGAAGTCCGATCCAAGAAGGTTAAAATAGATTATATGTATTTCTCTTTTTAGATGGCAATTGCGAGAACTCAACATCGAGCTTTGAATTACCTTGTACAGAGCGGTCAACCCCAATTCGATAGGGATCGAAGATTAATTATTCAGATCATGAATCAGGAGTACGATGAAGCAGTTGAGGGTGGAATATGCCCTATAGCGAAGTCAATTTCAGTGGTAATGATGACACCAAAGGCTGTCCCGGACAAGTTAAAGCCGGTGGTTCAAGGGATAGCGTTTGTCATGACTTCCCAAAAAGTTTTCACGGGTAAGCTAATCATAAACTCTTGTGAAGTCTATACCTTATTAGATATCGGTTCTACCCATTCTTTTATTTTACCTGCTTGTGCTCAATGTTTAAATTTGACTCCAGAGAAATTAAACTTTGACTTATCTGTTGAAACTCCGTTGGGAGAAACCTTCATTACATCCACCATTTATAAATCTTACTTGATTCAAATTGACACTTTCACATTACATGTTGATCTCATCTCTTTGAAAATACTTGCATTTGATGTGATTTTAGGGATTGATTGGTTAACTACTCATTATGATAAAATTGATTATTTTCGTAAGGTCGTTAGTTTTCATATTCCTAACCAACCTATTATGCGAATTAAGGCAACCAAACCACTAAAGTCGATCACTGTCATATCAAGCCATAAAGTCATTCGTTTATTGAAAAATTGATGTTAAGCTTTCTTATCCCATGTCACGAATTTAAACAAAAATACGTAAGATTTAAAGATATTTTTATTGTTAATAAATTTCCTAACGTATTCCCCGAAGAACTTCCTAGCTTACCCCAGAGCGTGAAATTAAATTTTGTATTGACCTTGAACCCGGTACAAAATTCATTTTCAAAACCTCATATCGAGTGACTCCTATTAAACTTCGGGAGTTAAAAACCTAACTACAGGAGTTAGTACCCGAGCCTCTATCTGGTGACTTCCTTTGTGGAATGCACCGAAGTCAGACTCTCCATAGGGGACACCATATTTGTGCGGCGATAAACTGATAGGTGCCATTGTGAGGTACTATCCAAGGTTGGGATATGAGTCACAGTTGAGAGCAACCTAAGTCAGTAATTAAAATATGTAGCTTTCTAGGCGTAGCTGGTTATTATCTGAGATTCGTGGAAGGATTTTCTCGAATCGCCACTCCATTAACTCAACTGACTCGTAAAGATACAAAATTGAGATTGAGAGAGGAATATGAGAAGAGCTTCCAAGAACTCAAGAGAAAACTCATTTCAGGACCTGTTCTGATAATACCATCCTGAAAAAGCGAATGTAGTAGCTAACGCGTTGAGTAAATGATCATATGCGGGTACGCGTGCGATATTGTCAAATACAAAGACCCATTTTGTATAACTTACAAATGATGGAGATAGAGTTAAAGACTCCAGGGACCCACGTGATGATGTCAAATATACGAGTAGAACCGACTTTAATCGATAAAGTTAAAGTTGCTCAAGCTACAGACCCAGAGCTGATGAATATGATGAAGAAGGTTTTATTCCAGAAGCAAGAGTTGACAAAGAGAGGAAAGCTCAACCCTCGATTTTTTGGTCTATTTGTAATCCTCGACCGAGTATAAACTGTGACCTATAGACTCGTCTTACCGTCAAGTATATCTCGTGTTCATAACGTTTTTCACATATCTATTTTACTTAAATATATGAAAGACCCAAACCACATTATTGAATTAGAACCAGATGAGATAGCTAAAGATTTAACATATGAGGAGATACCTGTCAAGATCTTTGAAAAAAAAGAACATATTCTGCCCTCAAAGGTCATACCTCAAGTCAAAGTTTTATGGAGAAACCACGATTTTGAGGAAATGGCCTAGGAGTTTGAATCTGAAATGAAAACAAGGTATCCTCACCTCTTCGACATACCAGTTACGTACATCAATTTTGAGGAAGAAATTTCATAAGGAGGGGAGGTTGTAAGACCCAAATTTTTTATGAATAAAGATTTAATTTTCTCTAAATATTATTTTAAATAATAAGGTGTTGATTTGATATAATGGTATAGTTATGGGTGATATGTCCAAATTTTACAAAGTAAGCAAGTGGTCATAAAATATTCGTTTGGTCGGGGAATATTCTTTTTGTCGGGAGTATTCATACGACGGCATAATCATTGGTGGATCCCACATAACGGAATAACTGTCGGATATAGAAAGCGACAGAAATAACCTTTTCATAAAATAACAACAAAATTTTTACCGTTAAATTATTAAAATACCCGGTGATAAATTTATATTAATACGCGTGGTTGCACAGTAGCACCGACTTTAATCTATAAAGTTAAAGTTGCTCAAGTTACAGACCCAGAGCTGATGAATATGATGAAGAAGGTGTTATTCCAGAAGCAAGAGTCGACGAAGAGAGGAATGCTCAACCCTCAATTTTTTGGTCTATTTGTAATCCTCGACCGAGTATGAACTGTGGCCTATAGACTTGTCTTACCATCAAGTATATCTCGCGTTCCTAACGTTTTTCACATATCTATGTTACGTAAATATGTGAAGGATCCGAACCACATTATTGAATTAGAACCTGAAGAGATAACAAAAGATTTAACGTATGAAGAGATACCTGTCAATATCTTGGATAAAAAGGAACATATTCTACCCTTAAAGGTTATACCTCAAGTCAAAGTTTTGTAGAGAAACCACGATTTTGAGGAAATGACCTAGGAGTTTGAATCTGAAATAAAAATAAGGTATCATCACATCTTCGACATACCAGTTACGTACATCGATTTCGAGGAAGAAATTTCATAAGGAGGGGAGGTTGTAAGACCCAAACTTTTTATGAATAAAGATTTAATTTTCTCTAAATATTATTTTGAATAATAAGGTGTTTATTCGATATAATGGTATAGTTATGGGTGATATGTCCAAATTTTTCAAAGTAAGCAAGTGGTCATAAAATATTCATTTGGTCAGGGAATATTCTTTTTGTCGGGAGTATTCGTACAACGGCACAATCATTGGTGGACACCACATAACGGAATAACTGTCGGATATAGAAAGCGACAGAAATAACCTTTTTATAAAATAACGGCAAAACTTTTACCGTTAAACTGTTGAAATACCCGGTGATAAATGTACAGTAATACGCATGGTTGCACAGTAGCACACAGTATTATACAGTATCTCTGATTATTGATGCTTACGTAAGAAGTCACTCAGTTTTATTCAATTATTGCAACAGTAGTTGTTGCATAGTATCTCATATTATTGGTTCAATTATTGTCACAGTATCATCTGTATAATATTTTATACTATTAAATAAATAATTGAGACGACACAGTTATTCATATTATTATTTGCATTATTGACAATGTCTAGAAAGTTCTGTCGAGAAAAAGGATTATGTTATTTAATTGCGCCCCAATAACCAGAAATCCTTATCGGAAAGCCCCATTTTTCTTGGGAACGATCTGGTTGTCAATATTGTGAGTTATAATATTAATGATGAATAATTGTTGAAAGATTAAAAATGTGTTTATTGAAGATAAGTGATTTGTGGTAAATATTTATTCAATTTTTGATATAAATAGAGGGGTTTATCATGAAGTATTTGTTGTAAGTTTGGTTTATTACATGGACCCCCACTTACTTATTTTTTAAAATCATAGGTAAAAAGTTGTCTCAATTTTGTTTTATTATTATTATAATAGTAATAAAACAGAAAACTTTGTATATAAAACATAATACTTTTTATAATATATATAAAGTTATTTATTTTATTAGATTATGTTTAGAATATATTATATTATATATAAAGTTTTTGTTTTATTAGAATATTTTAGTGCACAGTGATGAATAGTAAAAATCAAAAAATTCGTCGAATTCGTCCGCGAAAAAAGTTTCTGTTCATCCATGATTACTTTCTTAAATAGTGCCTTGTAATTCTCCTATAAATAGGATGCTTAGTTAAGAAATGAAAATCACACTCGAATCAGAGAATTCGTCTTCTATAATAATGTGTGTATTTCTTTCCAGTATAAGTATATTTTGAGTGTAGCTAATAGTGAAAGATTTTCTCAAGAATATCTCCGCTATATCAGTCATATTTACTCTCCTATTAAGGTAAGGGGTATTATTACTTTCGTATTCGTAAAGGATGTTATTTTCTTCATACTCATAAGGGTTGTCATTCTATTCTTTATTAATCTACGGGAGTACCTGTCTACGCAGATTAACGCATGCATGGTGAATAACCCTTCATATTCATTCTTTATTAATCTGCGGGAGTGACCTGTCTACGCGGATTACTGCATGTATGGTTAATAACCCTTCGTATTCATTCTTTATTAAATTATGAAAATGATCTGTCTACGCGGATTACCGCATGACGGATGAAAATTTATTTGCAGTTTTGTATATTCTTTCATACTTGTAAGGGATATTACTTTTTATATCCGTAAGGGATATTATTTTTGTTCAATATTCGTAAGGAATATTATTTTCTTCCATACTCTATAGTATGTAAATGATATTATTTCGTTTTATATTCCTAAATCTACACTTACTTTGATAAGTATTACTTCTATAATCCCTGAAATTAGTAGAATATCCTTGAATTTTGCGCTTCATCTAGTATCGTTTCATTGGAATATTGGTCTGAACTTTCTTATTAAATTTTAATATTTTCATTCGGGGTACTATTCACGTAATACTATTCACTCGGGGTACTATTCATGGGTACTATTCATGAGTACTGTTCACAACAGAATTTAATTTTCTCTTTTGCGCAAATTATTTTTGGTACATGAATATCATTCTTGAATTTTACTCCAACATTAGTTATCATGTTGACAATTTGGACATTCTTGAACTCTGGTAAATTGAATTATAAATCTCTAATATTTATCTTTGATCTCACTTAATTCATTCTTTATATCATTATCATCATCCTTATGCTTATATTGTGGTGAAAGTCATCTTTGGCCCGTAGTGCATAGATGGACTGTTGATTGGTATGATTATGAACATGAATTGTGTATTGGTATAATAATGACCGGTAATGTTGCAGACAAATGATGTGGTGAAATGACCCGTAGTGCATAAATGCACAGATGTTTGGCATGATCATGATCACTGGTGATACAAACGAATATCCTTGGCCCGTAGTGCATGGAAAATTTGTTGATTTGAAACATTTATTGATTATTGTTGCGGAGATAAAATATTGATGATGGACTTTTAAATCATAAAAGATAGTAGACATCATGCTCTACTTGACTCTTCAAATGGATTGTTATTTTCGCTGCAGTTGTTGATCTAAAACTTGTTGTCTAGTGTATTCTATTAGATTTTTCTCTGTTGAGGATTAAGGATAATTTATTCTGCATTATCTTAGTTATAATATTCTTTACTGGGCTAGTTGAGCTCACCCTTTTCTTTCATTGTTCTCTTCAGGAAATGAGAATATAGCTGGGACTAGTTGAGGAATTGAGTGATGGTCTAAGATGGTTGCTATAGTAGTCCTCACTATTCTATAAAATAGTGTGACAATAATTGTAATGAGGACTTTATTTGAGTTTGGATATTATCTACGAGATAATATTTGTATTAAAACACACAACTTATGTTTTGTCGTATTTTACACGACAGTTAATAGTTGTATAAATGAAGTTGTATTTAATTTATGTACCATATATTTGGCCACTCAGAATGGGTTGTGTAGACCTATTTTGGGGACGTCACATCTTTTCGTGTTCCTTTGAGAACTTAAAATATTTGTTGCTGTATTTTATATGGCATTGTAATAATTTGAGTATGAATATTGTCGTATTATATACGTTACAATATTTGTATTGAAACTCACAGCATATGTGTCTTCGTATTTTGTGCGATAATTCAATTGTTGTAATAGGAAAGTTCGCGCTAGTAGTGTTATTTTTGGTGACTCAGAATGGGTTGTGTGGACCTATTTTGGGGGCATCATAGATCTGACCCAATATTTTCCCAATTTTTTTTTAATTAGCACGAAGTCAATAATTTCGAAGTCTAGTATAGCTTGAAGATTTGGAATACCTATATTCCCTCCATTAACTTCAATTATCTCCAATGCTTCACTACTTAATAATTATATCTTCTAACATTCTTAATGTTTACTACACTGAAACTTCTCAGTTTTCCATACACAACTTTTCTATACCCAAGTATAGTTCATCAAACATACTACACATTATGAGTTCAAGAACTTTCAACAATAATATGAGTTTTGGGAACTTGACCTATTAATATGTAGTCCAAGAACCAATCATGCATTGTCCATACGCCTAGGGGTTCAAAAACATACCATACGATTATGAGTCACAAACTTACCATAAGCATGAGTTTTAAGAATTCGCATTTATTCTTAATATTCTCTAACTATCAAATATAAATATGAAAAAAGAATCACATTCTCGTCATATGTATATCGATAGCGCGATACCAACATTTCAATGATTATCAATGTGATAAACTGAGTAGTCGTTAGACCAAGCACAAAACCCTTGCCCATACAAAGGTTTGCACAACTCAGCTATCACATGAGTCCTCAATCGAAATCCCACATGATCCTAGCTTCCTCTTTACTTAACACAAATTTTCTTTAATCCGTATGTAAGACCCCAACTTATTAATAAATGAAATTAAATTTCCTCTATTTATTATTCTGAAATAGAAATGGTTGATTTGATTAATGTGGTTAGTTATTGGTAAAATGCGCAAATATTTCAAATAAGCAAGTGGTTATAAAATATTCATTTTTGGTCGGTGAATATTCGTGTGGTCGTGGAATATTCTTTCTGTCGGGGAATATTCGTACCACAGCGCAGCTATTTGTGGGCCCCATAACGGAAAGCGATTGGATGAAGATAACGACAAAAATTGAGTTTTTATAAATAACGGCGTAGTTGTCACCGTTAACACTATTGAAATACCCGGTGGTTAAAATACAGTAATACGCGTGGTTGCACAATAGCACACTGATTGCACAGTATTTTTCATTATCAGATCAATAATTCATATTATTTAAATAATATTATTAGATAGCATTATTGGCAATGTCTAGAAAGTTCTGTCTAAGGAGAGGTTTAGTCATCTAATTGCTCGCTAGTAAGGAGAAATCCTTATTGGAAAGCCCCCTCTTTCCTGGGAACGGCCTGGTTTTCATAAATGTGATTCTGTAATGATTCATATAATAAGGAAATATTTATTTTATGTGGATATAAATGAGGGATATATTTTTGTGGTTAAAAATGAAGGAGTTAATGTTGAGGTTTTTATCAGTATTTTTGTAGGAATGGAGGTATTAAAAATTAAGGTTTTTGAGATATTTTACGGGGGTTATAATTTTTAATCCGACCGTTGGATCGTGGTAATTTTTGGATATGTTATACATATATAAGTTGAGTATATTTCCACAAATTTTGAACCGTTAAAAATGAACGTATGATTTATTATGAATTTTACGAGATGACTGGTTCAGAAATTGTAGAAGTTGCGGAATTTGTCATTTTGGTGGAAAATTCTAGAATTGGTGGGCCCCACTCTTGGTTGGTAAAGAAATGTGCTGAGATTTTTATTCAAATGTGGTGGGTGAGAATAGTAGCAGGTAAAGCCATCAGCTTGCAGGTTAAGTCTACTTCGGCGTGCTAACATTTTCCTTTAAATAGAGGGCTAAGTTAGAATTGAAAATCACACCAGAATTCATAAGTTTTCTCTCTTTCTCTCTGTAGATTATTGAGTGTATTCTGTGAGTATTTAGATACTTTGAGAGTTGCTATTCAGTACAAGTTTTATTCAGCCTTATATCTGATATTCAGTCAGAAGTACTGTTATTTTGAGGTAAGGGATATTATTTTCTTCTTAAATGATATTATTTTCTTCAATATCATTATGCTGAAATATTGATACGAGTTTTTTTTATCAAATTTATAACTTTTTGTGTCGGGGTTAGTATTCACATATACGGCACTATTCACGTATACGGCTATTCACCGAAAAATGAAATTTTCTTCTTTTTATCCAAGATGTCTATTATGGTTACTATCTTTGATTTTATCCATGTTTTGATCTTTATTTTTTTGAATTCTGTTTCACAATTGATTATTATGAAGTATTATTGATCTTGGATAAACTGTTATACGAATCCCTACTATTTATCCTTTTGTCTCACTGAATTCGTTTTCTTTAAGATATTTTTCATCATTCTCAGTCCTAAATGATGGTACTACTGAATATCTTTGGCTTGTAGTGCAAAGATGTATGATTACCTGATGAATATCTTTGGCCTGTAGTGCAAAGATGAACAGGTGTTGAGATGAACATGACTGACTGGTGATACAAATGAATATTTTTGGCCTGTAGTGCAAAGATGAATATTTGGTTAAAGATAATTATTAATTGATGTTACAGGGATAAAATATTGTTGATGGACTCTTTAATCTTAGAAGATAGTAGAATTCATTCTCTACTTGACTCTTCTAATGGTTTGTTGTTTCTGCTGCAGTTGTTGATCTAAAACTTGTTGTCGATTATATGCTATTAGATTTTTCCCTGTTGAATACTAATGATAATTTGTTGTATATTATCTTAGTCATAATATTCTTTACTGGGCTAGTTGAGCTCACCCTTTTCCTTTTTGTTCCATTTTTCTTCTCAAGAGGTGAGAACATAGCAGGATCTAGTCGGGGTATGGAGTGATGGTTCTAGAAAGATGTTTTAGTTGTCCTCACTATTTCTATAAAATAGTGTTTGAATAATTGTAATGAGGACTTATTTGAGTGTGGATATTGTCTAGAAGACAATATTTGTATTTAAACTCACAGTATGTGTTGTCGTATTTTGCACGACAATTGTATTATTGAATTTGTAGTTTGCTTTTTGTACCATGTATTTGACGACTCAGAATGGGTGTTGTATACCTATTTTGGGATCGTCACAGTTGGTATCAGAGCTTAGGGATATGATCCCTAGCTGAGATGTGAGACAAGAACTAGGAGGGGAGAGACGGAAAATTCCTTCGCTAGTATGACCTGAATAAGTTTATTTGGTAATTATTTGGTCGGTCAGATATAGGGATAATATGTGACATGTCAATTAACCCTTGTTTTACGGCAGTATTTTAGAATGGCAGGTGAGAATGTTAATAATGGAGTAAATCAGACCGTGGAGACACCTTTGATCACCACCCAGAGGAACGTGCAACAGGAAGGTAGTATTCCTCCTGTAAACAACGTTACCGAGCAAACGATGAATGATGGAATGTTTAGGAGATTTTTGCAATTCATGCAAAATCAGACGAGGTTGACTCGTGTGCAGAATACGGGTGGAAATAATAACAACGCGCGGGTTGTCACAGCCAAGCAGTTCAAAGAATTGGGACCACCAGAATTTAAGGGAAAATCGGATCCGATCATGGCGGAAACATGGGTCAAGCAAATTACCAAGATATTCGATGTCATGGAATGCACGGAGGAACAGAAGGTTCCATTTGCCATCTTTATGTTCTGCGGTGAGGCAGACTACTGGTGGGAGTCTGTGAAGCGTACCCAGCCTGACGCACTCAACATGTCCTGGGAAACGTTTCAGAAACTGTTTAATGACAAGTACTTTTCTGAAAGTATTCGTCATATGAAGGAGGTAGAGTTTATTAGACTGGAATAAAATAACATGATGGTGTCCCAGTACGAGGTGAAGTTTACAGAGTTATCCAGGTTTGCACCTCATTTGGTCGAGAATGGGGAACGAATGATAAGGATGTTTTTGAGAGGTTTAAAACCCGAGATTCGGCAATATCTTATCTCTCATAAATTTTCTTTATATTCAGATGTTGTAAATAAGGCTCAATTATTAGAGCGAGATAATGAGTATGTTCAATCGAGGGACCACAACCAGGGTCATACTGGTGACAACAGTCATCGGAGCAATGAGAACCAGCGAGGAGGGAAAAATACAGTCAAAAGTGGTAACCACTCGGGTGGTCATCGTGGCCATGATAATAGGAGAGGTGAGTGTGAAAATTTCAAGAAGAGAAGATTTAACGATGACATGAAGACGTCGACAGCAGCACCAGCACCAGGAATAAATTCTAGGGGAGGAGAACGACCGCCAGTTAGATGTTACAGATGCGGAGAGGAGGGACATATAAGTCAACAGTTCAAGGTATGTTATAATTGTGAAAAGGAAGGACATATCGCTCGAGATTGTACTATAGCAAAACCAAGTCCAGCTGGGACGGTGACACTAAAGGCGGATACGGACAAAATAAAGTCGGCGATTTCTGAAAGAGCGTTTGTCGTGACTGCCCAAAACGCGAGGAACCCGAACGAAGGTATAACGGGGTAGTTAATTATAAATTCTTACGAAGTTTATACCTTACTAGATACCGGTTCTACCCATTCTTTTATCTCTCCTGCTTGTGCTCAACGTTTAAACTTGACTCCGGAGAAATTAGACTTTGACTTATCTGTGGAGACTCCGTTAGGAGAAACTTTCATTACATCTACAGTTTATAAATCTTGCTTAATCCAAGTTGGCACAATCACATTACCTGTTGACCTTATCTCTTTAAAATACTTACTTTTGATGTGATTTTAGGAATTGATTGGTTAACTACTCATCATGCCAAAATTGATTGTTTTCATAAGGTTGTTAGTTTTCATATTCCTAACCAACCTGTTATGCGAATTCAAGAAACCAAACCACTAAAATCAATCGCTGTCATACCAAGCCATAAAGCCATTCGTTTATTAAAAAACGGATGTCAAGCTTTCTTAGCCCATGTCATGGACTTGAACAAAAATATGTCAGATTTGAATGATATTTCTGTTGTTAGTGAATTTCCTGACGTTTTTCCTGAAGAAATTTTTGGCCTAACCTAGAGCGTGATATTGAATTTTTGTATTGATCTTCAACCCAATACAAAACCCATTTCTAAAATCTCATATTGAATAACTCCTATTGAACTTCAGGAGTTAAAAACCCAACTATAGAAGTTGGTACCCGAGCCTCTATCTAGTGACTTCCTTTGTGGAATGCACTAAAGCTAGACTCTCCGTAAGGGACTCTATATTTGTGTGGTGGTAAAATAATAGGTGCCATTGTGACGTGCTATCCAATATTGGGATATGAATCATAATTGAGAGCAACCGAAGTCGGTGACCAAAGTACGTAGCTTTCTGGGCTTAGTTGGTTACTATCGGAGATTCGTGGAAGGATTTTCTCGAATCGCTACTCCGTTAACTTAGCTGACTCAGAAAGATACAAAATTTGTATGGAGCGAGGAATGCGAGAAGATTTTCCAATAGCTCAAGAGGCGACTCATTTGGAACCTGTTCTGACCATACCATCCTGGAAAAGCGAACGTGGTAGCTGACGCGTTGAGTAGAAGATTGTACGCGAGTACGAGTGCGATATTGTTGAACACGAAGACTTATTTTGTATAATTTATAAATGATAGAGATAGAGTTAATGACTCTAGGGACCCACGTGATGATATACGAGTAAAATCGACTTTAATCGATAACGTTAAAGCCGCTCAAGCTACAAACCTAGAGCTGATGAATATAAAGAAGAAGGTGCAAGAATGTGTTATTCTAGAAGTAAGAGTCGATGAAGAGAAGAAAGCTCAAGCCTTCGATTTAATTGAAATCCTCGATCGAGTAGGAACTGTGGCCTATAGACTCGCCTTAACGCTAAGTATGTGGCGTGTTCATAACGTTTTTTACGTATCGATGTTACGTAAATATGTGGACAACCTGAATCATATTATTACGTTAGAATCGGACGAGATAGCCGAAGATTTAGATTACGAGGAGGTACTTGTTAAGATATTGAATAGGAAAGAACATGTCCTATACACGAAGGTTATACCACAAGTTAAGGTTTTGTGGAGAAACCATGCTATTGAAGAAATAACTTGGGAGTTAGAATCAGAAATGAAAGCGAGATATCCTCACCTTTTCGAAACACCAGGTACGTACGTCAATTTCGAGGACGAAATTTCATAAGGAGGGGAGGTTGTAAGACCCCAACTTATTAATAAATAAAATTAAATTTCCTCTATTTATTATTCTGAAATAGAAAGGGTTGATTTGATTAATGTAGTTAGTTATGGGTAAATTGCGCAAATATTTCAAATAAGTAAGTGGTTATAAAATATTTATTTTTGGTCGGTGAATATTCGTGTGGTCGTGGAATATTCTTTCTGTCGGGGAATATTCGTACGACGGCGCAGCTATTTGTGGGCCCCATAACGAAAAACGATTGGATGAAGATAGCGACAAAAATTGAGTTTTTATAAATAACGGCGTAGTTGTTACCGTTAACACTGTTGGAATACCCGGTGGTTAAAATACAGTAATACGCGTGGTTACACAGTAGCACACGGATTGCACAGTATTTTTTATTATCAGATCAATAATTCATATTATTTAAATAATATTATTAGATAGCATTATTGGCAATGTCTAGAAAGTTCTGTCTAAGGAGAGGTTTGGTCATCTAATTGCGCGCTAGTAAGGAGAAATCCTTATTGGAAAGCCCCCTCTTTCCTGGGAACGGCCTGGTTGTCATAAATGTGATTCTGTAATATTATTTGTGAATAATTAATTATTGATTCATATGATAAGGAAATATTTATTTTATGTGGATATAAATGAGGGATATATTCTTGTGGTTAAAAATGAAGGAGTTAATGTTGAGGTTTTTATCAGTATTTTTGTTGGAATAGAGGTATTAAAAATTAGGATTTTTGAGATATTTTGCGGGGGTTATAATTTTTAATCCGACCGTTGGATCGTGGTAATTTTTGGATATGTTATACATATATAAGTTGAGTATATGTCCATAAATTTTGAACCGTTAAAAATGAACGTATGATTTATTATAAATTTTACGAGATGACTGGTTCAGAAATTGTAGAAGTTGCGAAATTTGTCATTTTGGTAGAAAATTCTAGAATTGGTAGGCCCCACTCTTGGTTGGTGAAGAAATGTGCTGAGATTTTTATTCAAATGTGGTGGGTGGAAATAGTAGCAGGTAAAGCCATCAGGTTGCAGGTTAAGTCTGCTTCGGCGTGCTAATATTTTCCTATAAATAGAGGGCTAAGTTAGAATTGAAAATCATACCAGAATTCATTAGTTTTCTCTCTTTCTCTCTCTAGATTATTGAGTATATTTTGTGAGTATTTAGATACTTTGAGAGTTGCTATTCATCACAAGTTTCATTCAGCCTCATATCCGATATTCAGATAGAAGTACGGTTATTTTGAGGTAAGGGATATTATTTTCTTCTTAAATAATATTATTTTCTTCAATATCATTATGCTGAAATATTGATATGAGTTTTTTTTTTATCAAATTTGGAACTTTTTGTGTCGGGGTTACTATTCACATATACGGCACTATTCACGTATACAACACTATTCACCGAAAAATGAAATTTTTTTCTTTTTGTTCAAGATGTCTATTATGGTTACTATCTTTGATTGTATCCATGTTTTGATCTTTATTTTTTTGAATTCTGTTTCACAATTGATTATTATGAAGTATTATTGATCTTGGATAAACTGTTATACGAATCCCTACTATTTGTCCTTCTGTCTCACTGAATTCGTTTTCTTTAAGATATTTTTCATCATCCTCAGTCCTAAATGATGGTACTACTGATTATCTTTGGCCTGTAGTGCAAAGATGTATGATTACCTGATGTATATCTTTGGCCTGTAGTGCAAAGATGAACAGGTGTTGAGATGAACATGACTGACTGGTGATACAAATGAATATCTTTGGCCTATAGTGCAAAGATGAATATTTGGTTAAAGATGATTATTAATTGATGTTACAGGGATAAAATATTGATGATGGACTTTTTAATCTTAGAAGATAGTAGAATTCATTCTCTACTTGACTCTTCTAATGGTTTGTTGTTTCTGCTGCAGTTGTTGATCTAAAACTTGTTGTCGATTATATTCTATCAGATTTTTCCCTGTTGAATACTAATGATAATTTGTTGTATATTATCTTAGTCATAATATTCTTTACTGGGCTAGTTGAGCTCACCCTTTTCCTCTTTGTTCCATTTTTCTTCTCAGGAGGTGAGAACATAGCAAGATCTAGTCGGGGTATGGAGTGATGGTTCTAGAAAGATGTTTTAGCTGTCCTCACTATTTCTATAAAATAGTGTTTGAATAATTATAATGAGGACTTATTTGAGTGTGGATATTGTCTAGAAGATAATATTTGTATTTAAACTCACAGTATGTGTTGTCGTATTTTGCACGACAATTGTATTATTGAAGTTGTAGTTTGCTTTTTGTACCATGTATTTGACGACTCAGAATGGGTGTTGTATACCTATTTTAGGGTCGTCACACCGTATCTTTAGCATTTACCACTCTTTCTAGAGTTTACATAGTACAATTTCATATTACATTCTCCTTATAGCGTCAGGATATATCTTCTCAATCGTTTAACATGTCATATGTTATTCAACAACTCCATTTGATCACGTTGTGATCTTTTCATATCATATCACTTTTTATCATATAGACCTTATCTATTTATTATCACTTTTTATCTTCATTATCAGAGTCAAGTAACTCCGAATTCTTATCTTTATAACTCTTCATAATTCTTCTTTGAATCTTAATTATCTTCTTCTAATCTTAATGATGAATTTGCTAAATTCATCTTTTATCACTTAAACTATATTTGAGTTTATTCCTTATCTTCCTTATCATCATCTCTAAGGTTATAGCCTAAGGTATTTCTACCTAATGTTTATAATATACAGCTTTGATACCAAATATTGTGACAACCCAAAAATTTAGAAAATCTTAAATAATTAAATTAAAGTTTAAAGTTTAAAACCTAGAGTGAAGATAGATGATTTATTTAAAAATTTTAAGAAAAATCTAAGAAAATGGTATGTTGAAATGATTCAACGAGAAGGTTACGAGAAAGAATAAGATCTAAACCGATTAAAAATGATTCGGTATTGTGATTCCGGGGATGGAATCCTTATAAGGGGGAAAGAATGTGATAACCCAATTTTTTGGGTAATATTAAAATAAGAATAAAATTAATAAAATTCTTACTAGATAATATGTTGTATGATATTATATTGTATAAGTGGGTATGAACTATGCAACATGTGATGCTTATACTTAATAAATATATTGGTATTATATACTTATTATATGTAAATAAATTGTAGGGGCAATTTATTAAAGGAAATGAGATGGGTAGAATTAAAATAATCTATAATATTAAATGATTTTAATGTGGTGAATTGGTGGCATTAAAATGTATAACCACCCTTTTTTTTTTGAAGAAATCATATATTACATTATTGGATGTAATGTATGTATGTTTTTAATGTAGTAAGTATATTATTATATTTATTACAGTTAAATTGTTAAAAATAATTTATAGAAGGGAAAAGAAAGTAATTAGTATACAAGAATTATTGTATACTTTAAATAAATGATATTAAAATAAATTCCAGAGTTGAATTATTTTAATAAAATAAAGATATTATTTTAACTATAATATCTTATTTACTGAATAAATTTTCATTTATAAGGTAAATATATTAAGTTATACTCACTATATGTAAATAAATTGATATAAACAATTTATAAGGTGAGAGAATAAATTTTTTATTTATTTTCTATTTGTGATATGAGTACATGTGCATTATAAAGAATAATTGCAAGGGGATAAATATAAATATATATTTATTACGCAGGGAAATAAAATTGTGGGAACAATTTGGGTAATGTGGCAAAAAGAGGCGGGTTAAGCATATAATATTTATATATACTTTACTCAAGAGTATTAAAATAAATTCTTATATAAAATTAATTTAATAAAGAAAAGATATTATATTTATCGTAATATCTTAAGAAAGTAAATAAATTCTTAATTGAATTTGTGATAATGAGGTAAGGATATTATATTATAATATCTTGGGTATGTAAATAATTGTATTTACATAAGAAATTATGTGTATCATATTTATTTTAAAATAATAAAATAAATATGTAATTTGAGTATGTTATGTTATAATTTATATATCAAAGATGGGTTATGTAAATTATATGATTCCAATAGGGAGTTGTTTAGTTCAGTTACATAGAGTAGTAAGATATCTTTAGTGAATCAGCCAGCCAATTAGCAGGTTGGTTGACATTCAGTTAGGGGCTAGGAAGCATAGAGTGACTGCAAGTGTCAATTAGGTTGCTATAAATAATTGATAGGGGGCTGGTTAGGGGCCAATATAGGGGTCAAATATGAATCTAGGTAATATAGCAATAAGCCTAATAGAGGCCAAACTAGGGGCCAACTGTGAGACCCCAGATTTTATGAATAAAGATTTAAATTTCTCGAAATATTTTTTTTAATATTATGATGTGGATTTGATATAATGTTATAGTTGTGGGTAATATCTAGAAATTTTGCAAAGTATGCAAGTTGTTGTATTATATTCGATTGGTCGGGGAATATTCGTTTTAGCAGGAAATATTCGTACAACGGCACAATCATTGGTGGACCCCACAACAGAATGATTGTCGGATTGAGAAAACGACAAAAATATTTTTATGAAAATAACGGCGGAAATTTTACCGTTAATACTGTTGAACTACTCGGTAGTAAAAGTATAGTAATACGCGTGGTTGCATAGTAGCATACGGTATTGATTATTGATGCTTACGTGAGAAGTCACTCAGTTTTGCTTATTATTTGGATTCCTATTTACCTATTTTTCAAAATAATCGGTAGAAAATTATTTAAAGGTGGGGCCCACATGTGAGGCCCATATGTGTTGAAAAACTGATTTTAAAATCGGGGGTGAGAGAAAGTTACGTATAGAGGAGGAAATTATATATATAAGTGTGAGATGTGTGTGTGTATATATATATATATATGAATGTGATATGGGTGAGAGTGATGTGTGAGAGTGACTTGTTGGTGGAATTTATTGTGTGAGTGTGTGTGTGTTGGATGTGTGTGTGTGTGTGTATATATATATATATATATATATATATATATATATATATATATATATATATATATATAATATTGAGTGAGTGGAATTATATGTAGATGTTTGAATGATAGTAGTAATGTGTGAGTGTATGAAAGTGATGGGTGTAAGAGATGTGTAAGAGTGTAGTGAAAGTGATATGTTGGTGGGAGGGTAACACGTGGAGCCCACGTGTGGAAGAAAAAAATGAAAGGGGTTTGGATTTTGGAATTTACGGGTGGTTGATTGTTTTTTTTAACATGTGTGGTATATATATATATATATATATATGTATTATAATTCCTTGCTTTGATCTTATTGGTTGGAGGTTTGAAAATTGGCATCCTAGGTTATCAAAGTTTTCATCCGTAATTTGCATAATTATTGAGTCCGTGAGAAAAATCCTTACACAGTGCCTTTCCATTCTTCTATAAATAGAAGCTCATTCCTTCATTATTTCTTACAAATTCACTGAAAATCTAGAGAGAGAAATTATAAAGAGAAAGAAGAAAAGTATTCTGCTACTTCACTACTCCAGTATTCAGTTTTACTAAAGGTAAGGGATATTACTTGTTGTACCCGCAAGGGGTATTATTTCTTTTATATTCATGAAGAGAACTTCTGTTATTTCATTCTATATTATTCTGTTGGAATAACCTGTTTATGCGAAGTACCGCATACATGGTGAAATTCTTCTATTATTCCATTTTTTATTATTCTGTCGGAATATCCTGTCTGTGCATTTTACGCCGGACCTGGTTCCATTATTTATTATTCTGTCGGAATATCATGTCTGTGCGTTTTATGCCGGACCTGGTTCCATTCTTTATTATTCTATTGGAATATTATGTCTGTGCGTTTTACGCCGGACTTGGTTTCGTTATTTGTTATTTTGTTGGAATAACCTGCCTGTGCGGTCTATCGCATGCATGGTGATTTCTTTTGTTATTCCATTCTTTATTATACTCAGTTGGTTAAAAGTTTAACTTCTATACTCCATAAAATTAGTGGAATATCCTTGATATTTGCGCTTCATCCAGTATCTTTTCATGAAAATATTCTTCTGAGCATTCTTGAATTTTACTCTACAAAGAAGTATCATGTTGACAATGTGGACGTTATCAGTTCCTAGATAAATTAATTCTTGTACTTGTTTTATTGAATTCTTATATCATTATCATCATCCTCATGTTTATATTTTGTTGAAAGTCATCTGTGGCCTGTAGTGCATAGATGGACTTGGTATGATTATGACCAGGGATTATTCGGTGTAATCATGACCATAATGTTACAAATGATGTGGAAAAAGTCCTCATTGGCCCGCAGTGCATTGATGGACAGTTTTTGGTATGATTATGACTATGGATTCTCTTTGGCCGTAGTGCAAAGATGAATTATTTTATGGCATGATCAGGACCGTTGATGAATACACTATTATCTTTGGCCCATAGTGCATGGATAATTTGTGGTCGTGATACTAATGAATACACGATTATCTTTGGCCTGTAGTGCATGGATAATTTGTGGTCGTGATACTAATGAATACACGATTATCTTTGGCATGTAGTGCATGGATAATTCGTGGTCGTGATACTAAAGAATATCCTTGGCCTGTAGTGCAGGGATGATTTAATGATGTAAATTATTTATTAAGCTGAGTTTCAGCGATAAAAGTGATGAAAAACCTTTTAAATCATAGAAGATAGTAGAGTTTATTTCTCTACTTGACTCTTCTAATGGATTGCTTATTCCGCTGAATTTTTTTGATCTAAAACTTGTTGTCTATTATATTCTATCAGTTGTTATACTGTTGAAGGCTAATGATAATTTATTCTGCATTATCTAAGTCATAATATTTTTTACTGGGCTAGTTGAGCTCACCCTTTTTTTCACTGTTCTCTTCAGGAAATGAGAATATAGCTGGGATGAGTCGGGAAACAGAGTGATGGTCCTAGATGGTGCATTAGTAGTCCTCACTATTCTGTGAAATAGTGTGATGATAATTGTAATGAGGACTCCTTTTGAGTTTTTATACTCTCTAGTAGACAATAATTGTATTCAAACTTATAGTTTTTGTTGTCGTATTGTGCACGATAGTTGTAATATTAAGTTATATTTGAATTCTGTATATGTATCTGGCGACTCAAGATGGGTGATGTATACCTAATTTTGGGGGCGTCACAGTTGGTATCAAAGCTTAGGGATATGATCCCTGGCTGAGATGTGAGACAAGAACTAGGAAGGGAGAGACGGGGAATTCCTTCGCTAGAATGACCTACCTAAGTTTATTTGGTATTTAATTGGTCGGTCACAGTATAGAGATAATATGTGATATGTTAATTAACCCTTGTTTTGTGACAGTGTTTGAAAATGGCATCTGAAAATGCTGAGATAAGCAATGAAGCACATGAGACCATTGAGTTAGCTCAACCAAAAGGTAACAACAAACAAAACGATAATAATCGTACCGGTGGCAACGGCCGTCGAAACAATGATAACCATCGTGGGGAAAATTATCAGGCAAGAAATGGTAACCACTTCGGTGGTAATCATGGTCAAGATAATAGAAGTGGAAAATTCAAGAAGAGAAGATTTAGCGATGATGGGAAGACGTTGGCAGCAGCACCAACACCAGCAACAAATTTTAGGCTAGGAGAACGACCGCCAGTTAAATGCTATAGATGCAAAGAGGAGGGACAAATAAGTCCAAATTGTTCACAGCCTTCCAAGGTATGTTTTAGTTGTGGAAAAGAAGGTCACATAGCTCGATTTTGTCCTGTAGCAAAATCAAGTCCAGCTGGGACGGTGGCACCAAAGGCGGATATGGACAAACCAAAGTCGGTGGTTTCAGGAAGAGCGTTTTTCGTGACTTCTCAAAAAAGCGAGTAACTCGAACGAAGTTAGCACGGATTAGTTAATTATAAATTCTTGCGAAGCCTGTACCTTATTAGGTACCGATTCTACCCATTCTTTTATCTCTCTTGCTTGCGCTCAACGTTTAAATTTGACTTCGGAGAAATTAGACTTTGACTTATTGGTTGAAACTTCGATAGTAGAAACCTTCGTTACCTCCACTGTTTATAAATCTTGTTTAATTCAAATCAACACTTTCACGTTACCTGTCGATCGTATCTCTTTGAAAATACTTGCCTTTGATGTGATTTTAGGAATCGAGTGGTTAACTACTCATCATGCTTTTTGTAAGGTTGCTAGCTTTCATACTCTTAACCAACCTGTTATGCGAATTCAAAGTAACAAAACCACTAAAGTCAATCATTGTCATATCAAGCCAAAAGTAAAGAGCCCTGATCCTTTCGTTGTTGACTTCCTTGTGTAGAATGCATCGAAGCCAGACTTTCTGTAGGCGACATCGTGAATAACGATGGAAAGTTGATAGGTATCAATGTGACGTGATATCCAAGTCTTGGATGAGGGTCACAGTTTTGAACGATATTTCTATTGTTAATAAATTTTCTGACGTATTCCTGAAAACTTCCTAGCCTACCCCTAGAGCGTGAAATCGAATTTTGTATTGACCCCAGTACAAAACCCATTCCTTAAACCCTCAAAAATTTCTTTACTTAAAACGAACGTATCATGCGCCAAAGACGTTGGCTCGAGCTGTTGAAGATTATGATCGTACCACTCAATATCATCGTGGAAGTGCGAACGTAGTAGTTGTCGCGTTGAGTAGAAGATCGGATGCGAGTGCGATGTTGTTAACACAAAGACCTATTTTGTATAACTTACAAATGATGAAGATAGAGTTAAAGACTCTAGGAACTCACGTGAAGATAACGAATATACGATTAGAATCGACTTTAATCGATAAAGTTAAAGCCGTTCAAGCTACATACTCAGAGCTGATGAACGTGAAGAAGAAGGTTCAAGAGAGCGTTATTCTAGAAGTAAGAATCGACGAAGAGAGGAAATCTCAACCCTCGATCCATTTGAAATCCTCGATCGAGTAGGAACTGTTGCTTATAGACTCGTTTTACCGCTAAGTATGTCGCGTGTTCATAACGTTTTTAACGTATCGATGTTACGTAAATATGTGGACGACCCGAACCACATTATTGATTTAAAACCGAACGAGATAGCAGATGATTTAACGTATGAAGATGTACCTGTTTAAATCCTGGAATATATTCTACGCTTAAAGGTTATACCTCAAGAGTTAAAATCTGACGAAGTGTCCGCATCTGTTCGGCATACCAGGTACGTAAGTAAATTTCGAGGGAAAAATTCTATAAGGAGGGGAGATTGTGAGACCCCAAATTTTATGAATAAAGATTTAAATTTCTCAAAATATTTTTTTAAATATTATGGTGTGGATTTGATATAATGTTATAGTTGTGGGTAGTATTTAGAAATTTTGCAAAGTATGCAAATTGTTGTATTATATTCGATTGGTCGGGAAATATTCGTTTTAGCAGGGAATATTCGTACAACGGCGCAATCATTGGTGGACCCCACAACGGAATGATTGTCGGATTGAGAAAATGACAAAAATATTTTTATGAAAATAACGGCGGAAGTTTTACCGTTAATACTGTTGAACTACTCGGTAGTAAAAGTACATTAATACGCGTGGATGCATAGTAGCACACGATATTGATTATTGATGTTTACGTGAGAAGTCACTCAGTTTTGCTTATTATTTGGATTCCTATTTATCCATTTTTCAAAATAATCGGTAGAAAATTATTTAAAGGTGGGGCCCACATGTGGGGCCCATATGTGTTGAAAAATTGATTTTAAAATTGGGGGTGAGAGGAAGTTACGTATAGAGGAGGAAATTATATATATGTGTGAGATGTGTGTGTGTGTGTGTGTGTGTGTGTGTGTGTGTATATATATATATATATATATATATATATATATATATATATATGAGTGAGTGAAATTATATGGAGATGTTTGAATGATAATAGTAATGTGTGAGTGTATGAAAGTGATGGATGTAAGAGATGTGTAAGAATGTAGTGAAAGTGATATGTTGGTGGGAAGGGAATACGTGGGGCCCACGTATGGAAGAAAAAAAATGAAAGGGGTATGGATTTTGGAATTTACGGGTGGTTGATTGTTTTTTTTAACATGTGTGGTTTATATATATATATATATATATATATATATATATATATATATATATATATATATATATATATATATTATAATTCCTTGCTTTGATCTTATTGGTTGGAGGTTTGAAAATTGGCATCCTAGGTTATCAAAGTTTTCATCCGTAATTTGCATAATTGTTGAGTCCGTGAGAAAAATCCTCACACAGTGCTTTTCCATTCTTCTATAAATAGAAGCTCATTCCTTCATTATTTCTTACAAATTCACTGAAACTCTAGAGAGAGAAATTATAGAGAGAAAGAAGAAAAGTATTCTGCTACTTCACTACTCCAGTATTCAGTTTTTCTAAAGGTAAGGGATATTATTTGTTATACCCGTAAGGGGTATTATTTCTTTTGTATTCATGAAGAGAACTTCTGTTATTCCATTCTTTATTATTATATTGGAATAACATGTTTATGCGAAGTACTGCATACATGGTGAAATTCTTCTATTATTCTGTCGGAATATCTTGACTGTGCGTTTTACGCCGGACCTGGTTCCATTATTTATTATTCTGTCGGAATATCCTGTCTGTGCGCTTTACGCCGGACCTGGTTCTATTCTTTATTATTCTATTGGAATATCCTATCTGTGCGTTTTACGCCAGACCTGGTTCCGTTATTTATTATTTTGTTGGAATAACCTGCCTGTGCGGTCTATCGCATGCATGGTGATTTCTTTTTTATTCCATTCTTTATTATACTCAGTTGGTTAAAATTTTGACTTCTATACTCCATGAAATTAGTGGAATATCCTTGATATTTGCGCTTCATCCAGTATCTTTTCATGAAAATATTCTTCTGAGCATTCTTGAATTTTACTCTACAAAGAAGTATCATGTTGACAATGTGGACGCTATCAGTTCCTAGATAAATTAATTCTTGAACTTGTTTTATTGAATTCTTATATCATTGTCATCAACCTCATGTTTATACTTTGTTGAAAGTCATCTGTGGCATGTAGTGCATAGATGGACTTGGTATGATTATGACCAGGGATTATTCGGTGTAATCATGACCGTAATGTTATAAATAATGTGGAAAAAGTCCTCATTGGCCGGTAGTGCATTGATGGACAATTTTTCGTATGATTATGGCTATGGATTCTCTTTAGCCGTAGTGCAAAGATGAATTATTTTATGGCATGATCAGGACCGTTGATGAATACACGATTATCTTTGGCCCGTAGTGCATGGATAATTTTTGGTCATGATACTAATGAATACACGATTATCTTTGGCCCGTAGTGCATGGATAATTTGTGGTCGTGATACTAATGAATACACGATTATCTTTGGCCTGTAATGCATGGATAATTCGTGTTCGTGATACTAAAGAATATCCTTGGCCTGTATTGCAGAGATGATTTAATGATGTAAATTATTTATTAAGCTAAGTTTCAGCGATAAAAGTGATGAAAAACCTTTTAAATCATAGAAGATAGTAGATTTTATTTCTCTACTTGACTCTTCTAATGGATTGCTTATTCCGCTTAATTTTTTTGATCTAAAACTTGTTGTCTATTATATTCTATCAGTTGTTATACTGTTGAAGGCTAATGATAATTTATTCTGCATTATCTTAGTCATAATATTTTTTACTAGGCTAGTTGAGCTCACCCTTTCTTTCACTGTTCTCTTCAGGAAATGAGAATATAGCTGGGACGAGTCGGGCAACAGAGTGATGGTCCTAGATGGTGCATTAGTAATCCTCACTATTCTGTGAAATAGTGTGATAATAATTGTAATGAGGACTCCTTTTGAGTTTTTATACTCTCTAGTAGACAATAATTATATTCAAACTCACAGTTTCTGTTGTCGTATTGTGCACGACAGTTGTAATATTAAGTTATATTTGAATTCTGTATATGTATTTGGCGACTCAAGATGGGTGATGTATACCTAATTTTGGGGGCGTCACACTAACTGACTGCTAAGGAGTAGCTAGTTTGCCAGGAAGCAATGACGAAGCTTAGCCATATATGGCAGAACATTGCACCCAAGTTTAGGTTGCATATCACTTTGTTGAACTTCAAAATCTGTAGCATATATAGAGGAAAGGGAACAGTGTTTCGGTTGGTTAAGAGGAGGAACAAAACAGCAAAACAAGTCTCCATCTCACTATTTTGATGCCTAGAAGAAAGCAGCCCAACAAGGTACAATAAATTGAACATTTTCCATTCCTTTTCCATCCCATTATGATCATTGCATAAGCTGAGTAGTGGCCGGGTGCTTAGATTGGGCTGTTACATAGAAATTCAAGTTTTGGACTATTTTGTGTTAATGATTTGGCTATATGTTTTTGAGTGTATTATTGTGTCTATGTGGGTATGGTAATATAGTTGTCTTATTGTTGTTTTATGCTATAAGGCTGGGTCAAAATGTCTGAGATGTATGCTTTATATGTAAGTATGTGGCCTGCTCACCATCTGTTTGATAAAGTGACTAAATGAGGGCTGATACAGCATCCTTATATACTAGCTATGTGAACAGTCCCAGATCATGTATATATATCAATTTGGCAAGCCAATGTTTCAAGCATACTCCTATGCTATAATGTAACATGATTTATAGTAGCTTGTGATAACTGTGATAGCTCACAAGTAGGTTACATGAATTACAAGGGGCTTTTATATCAAGCTTAATAGTGATTGGTATTTCTTACCTTTAATATGGTTTTATGATATAACATGTGATAAAATGCACCAAACCTTGAATGCCAAAATGATAGAACTTAATTAGTATTTGCATTTTTAAAAATGAACCTAAAACAAGGCAAATATGGGTTTGTTTTGAACATGCCAGACTCAGCCATGTCTTAGGAGTATCCTGTATGCAATTTAGGAAATTAAGAAACTAAACGTTAAGCTCATATAGTTATATTTATGCTAAAGAGTTAGTTATAAGGAAATTCAAGTTAGTTTGTTTTGGGAATTTGTAAATGTGGTTATCTTAATTGTGATCATGTTAGTTAACCATGAAAATGAAAGATTACATGCTTAGTGTATTGCAAATGAGTGGAAAGAAAGAAGTTAGTAAACTAATTTGTTAATTAATTAGTGTACTATATATATTCATGTATGCTTTTTACTGTTATTGGATCCTTGTGGACTGAATTAGAGCCATGGAGATTAGCGTGGTTGTGCAGAGAAATAAGGTTGGCGAAAATGGCTTGATTATGTAGCCCCCAACCTTTAGAAATCAGTCCACAATATAGGCGCACGCATTATGTTTGATAAAATGCCAAAACAAGCTAATTTAGCTAAAAAATTGGAATTTTATGAAGTTGAGACTCTAAAACAGTCTTAATATACTATATAAGACTTATTTGTGAAGAAAGTCAAGCTAGAATGAGCCGGGGCGAGTTTTGTACGAAAAATGAAAAGTTAAAAATTAGTGTGTCGTGCTACTTTGGGCTAACTATTTCGGTTAATTAGACTTGCTGGAAAATTATAGTTTTTTGGGGTCTTAAAGTGTGTCATACCTGCTGTCCATAGACTCCAGAACAGAGTCGTTCCGATTCGGACGATAAATTTATGACATGCCAAAATGGGTGCGTCGAAACTACCCAAATCTGGAAAACAGATTCGAAGAAGTCCCCTGGCACGAATTTTCTAGAATTCTATGCTTTGAATTTGGAAATGGTCAAAGAATAAAAGTTGTAGTCCCAGAAGTTAGCTTCGCGTGGGTTCAAGAATCACTTAAAAATATTGAGAAACGAAGGAGTTATGACCATTTTAGGGAAGCCTAAAATAGAACATTCTGTCCACTTAGAGCATATTTCTGTTCTGTTCGGTTTGGAATTTGGATTTGTGATCTGAAGAGAAGTTGTATTCCCGGAAGTTAGCTTTGTGTGGGCTCAAGAATCGCTCAAAAATGTTTTGAAACGAAAAAGTTATGACTATTTTAGCGAGAGAGGGTAAAGCCGAAATGAAAGTGAAAAATTGTTATGAACGTACACTTTTGGAGCTCTATATGGGCTGCTTAATGAACCCGAAATGGGGGCTTCATATTTTTTAAAAATAGTCTCATATGATACGAAAAACATACTGAAATTTGGGAATTTTCTGATAAGCGAGCAAGGCGTGAGAGAATCACAAACTGGCTCATTCGTTATGCAAGGCAGCAGCATGCGCTGTGCCAGCCGCGCGCGCACGCCGCGCCGTGCTGCTGGTGCAGTCGCTTGGCGGACGTTTTGAGCGCTGTTTTGATCAATGTTCGTAGCTTGTTTTTACGTTTAGAAATTTTTTAATGTACTATGTCATAAGGTCTATAACATACTAGAAATTCGCCACGATTTGATTAATGGTTTAAGAATTAAAAATGAGTGAAGGAGCATGTCAGAACATAAAAACGGGCGACGCCGAGTGTAGGCGCTATGGGCTATTTTGACGTTAGGTATTTCGGATCTTATTTGGGCTAGATTTTAAGTGATGTTAAGTCTAATAAAGTCTCAAGCGATATGTTTTGACGTTATGTGATAAGATATGCCACGAAAACTCAATACAAGCATAAATAATGTAATAAAAATATAATGTACATATAAATTTACATATTTAAGAGATATAAGCCGAAAATAGTATGTGAAAATGCTTTTATTGCAAAACGAAAAGTATAGAACCATTAGAAAATTGTAATGAACATAAAAGTGATTAAATAAAGGTTTTCGGAGATCAAAATGGTGATTTTGAGCTAAGATTGATGTTATGGCGTATATATACACATATTTAATATATATACGAAGCAAGGATGTAAGTTATTCATGAAACAAAGTGCGAAACTAATTTGCTAATGAAATAGAATATTTGTGTATGAGGCAATGGGCCGAGTTAACTTATGAGTTATCAAAAAGGTATAAAAATAATGTAAATAAAGGAAATAATATAATAAACTGTGCTTTACTATAAAAGGTATAAACTAATCATTTAAATCTCGAATTTGCAAGTAAAAGTAAAAGGTATTTCTAAAATGGGGTATGGATGGTTTGAACTTCAAGAATGTGAAATGTTTACATATTAATGATATGAGAAACCTTTATTATGCGTAAAAAGGTTAAAACGGGCAAAGTTTTCAAAGGAACCTAAGATGGTTTTAGGATGGAAATAAAATATTATAGTTTAAATAAACTAATAATCATGGATTAAATATATGCATGCATGTTTTGTGACATAGTTGGTTATCTAATGTGTGTATATATGTAAACACAATTGTGTAGGATTTGTGGAGAGAAGCTAAGTTAAATTTTTCGGTAATCTCCAATCAAGGAAAGTTTCTCAGTTTATTTATATGGACTTATAATTGCTATAGATAACTGTTAGCATGATTTATGTTTAAAGTATGTAATACCAATGAACTGCATTATTTACTTTGTGAATGATGAAGATCAAATTATGATTAATTATTGAATTGAGTCAGGGAACTCAATATATATGTGCAATGAATGACATGTACAGGACATGTGTAGTATGATATGGTATGTATGTTGCTACTAGCAGGACATAAATGTGATAATGCATTTGTAATATGCTTGAACACCAAGAATATAAATGCATGAACTGAATGAGAAACCTATGTGCTACGTCATGCATGTTAGACTGTTAGACTTGATGGGTCATCGTGCACAATCTTGCTTAATTTGCAGGTTAAAGCTATATATGATGAGATTTATTGTGACACCCCCAAATCCTAGTACTTCATTTCCTCAAGATTTGGTGCTCACGTAATCAAAATATTCATTTACTAACTACCCATTCATAATAGAATAAAAGAAAACCTGCCCATACAGGATTAAACTTAAATAAAATCTCTCAGGTTATCTAACCTTTAACAACAATCATTTAAATGCGGATAATTAAATAACTTCATTACAATCATTAAACCAAAGTCTGAAAATAAACTATCAAACTATTACAAGTCTTCAGCACTTATTCATCTTTCCTTTTCCCTTACTGGTGCTTGGTACGTCACCAGTTTCAACTTTAGCTGTAAGAAATTTTACAGGCAAGAGTGACCAAACAAGGCACACTTGAAATAACAATAAGTAAATCTTTAAACTTGTACATCAATTGACAATATTAGTAACAATAGAACTGAACAATATATTCTATTAACTTTCTGAAAGGTATAACATTCACTGAGGGTCTAATGACCACGAATCGTGTCCACAGTTATAAGTAATCTTTTAACTTTACCATTAACAGTCATAAGACTATAAGGACTCCACGTACTTAGGGGGATCAACCCTTCATATAATGTATTTTTCACAACCATTTCAACGCTAAGCGTAAACCTCTATTAAAAGAGTTGTTCATCTCAGTATTTAGAATACAAGTCCACACCAATGTAAGTTTGGTTTGGATAAGCTTTCAAGGTAATTTGGAATTCAACGAACATCAACTACGGAGTAGTTGAATAAAATCCATGACATTATACTTATAGAATAATCATAATTGAATTAATATTAGTAACTAAAATCATGCTTTAGGAATAATCTAATAGCATACAATTTGAATACTATAGCATACCTTGCTTGAACAATTCTAAGCCAAGGTTAATTAGAATTGAATATTAAACATGCATAGAAATCTAGTTATGCATGCTAACCAAAAATTGAATTACAAGAATAACTTGTTCAACATCAAATAGTTCAATAAGACAAAGGATTAAAAAACTTGCTCAATTATAAAATAGAGTTAGAAAACTTGCTCAATTATAAAATAGAATTAGAAAACTTGCCTTGCTCGTAGACTAAATCGAACAATTTGAATCACAATATCCTATAAACATATGTCATCATGACATAGTTAGACATTAACACATAACCAATACATTCACCACGTAGGTTTGATTATTCAATCACATAATCAAATTATAACACAAGTTACTCCTTAATAACATATTTATTCACCGTATAGAAACACTAACATTAGTATTTTATAGTCCTACTATTATCATATAGTGTTTCTTAAAATTTTCGTGTACAAAAAGTACACCGTCAGACCATTCTGCTAACTCGCGCTGCAAAGCTGAGTCGGCGCTGTGGCGCGGTGAATGAACTACGAAGTCGCGCTGCGGCGTGGTGATGGTGTTGCGGCGCCACCAATACACTGCTGGAGCTGCGCCGCGGTGCGAAACTGCAGTTTCGACTGACAGCTTCGGCAACCGTGCAAGAAAAAGCCAAAATTGGCCTAAAAGCTCGAATCTAATAGACTGATTATCACGTAATTTACATATAAAATTCATATAAACATATTGTGAAGACTTCTAACATGTTTCTACTCATAAAATAATTTAAACATCAAATATACAACACTCAATTTCAATGTTTTTGGCAAAAACTCTATTTTTGATATTTTCAATAAAAATCAACACTGTGATTTTGTTTTTCAACCAAAACAGTAAATTTAAAACATCATAGTTATGATTACACATACTCTATTAATTTCTATAATCAATATATCAATCTAACAACTAATTAAACCTTAATTTCTATTTTAAATTAAGTCATACTCATATATTTTTCATATAAACACTCTGTAATATATTTTCTTCACAAAACACATACATACATGAATTAATTTTTCTATAATCATGCATAAACTTATGAGATAACCTTATAATCAATAATTATACCAAACTTATAACAACAATTTATCTTTTGTAAAAAAAAATTCACAGAGAACTTTTTGGGAAGAGGAAAACTAAAATTTTAAAGAGAAAGGTTAAGCTTCTACCTTTGATTAAGAAGATGATGGCTACTTTTGATTATCAATTCCTTTTCTCCAATTCCTTTATCAAAACCTGTTAGGATTTCTCTCAATTTCTCTCTAGTTTTCTTCTTCTTCTTCTCTTTTTCTTCACTGAGTCTTTCTTCCTAACTCTACTACGTATAATAATATAACGTATATAGTAATAATAGATATATTAAATATATAATATAATACTAACTTAACTGACATCAGTTAAAAACTTTTAAAAATCAAAAGCCATAAGGCTTGTTTGGCTAACCACTAAAAATATAACCCATTAATCCTTATGCCTTGTTTGGTAAAACACAATTATATTAAAGACTTAATATGCAATAATACTTGTTTGGCCAAAACTAAATTACACTCTTTTAATTTATTTTAATAACTCCCTTATAGCAAGGTTATTAGTCACACTTTTATTTAATTAATAAATCAATTAAAACATTAATCTATTAAATTACTTTAGCACATAATTTAATATCACATAACTATAATTTCTTTTATAATTATAATTTTATTTAACCAACTAATATTTTAAATTACAATTTCCCATTTAAAATATTATAATTTATTTAAATCACTATAAGCTCTCTAGCTTACTTATTAAATTCAATTATTATATAATCTCATAACAATTAATTTTCTTATCTCCTTAATTATTTATTCAACAAATAAATAACTAAATCACATCAACTCAATTTGCCATATAATTCAATAAATATTTAATATTGCAAATAAATATTTAATATTTAGTATTTAATTATTTATTCAACAAATAAATAACTACACCAAATAAACTCAAATTGAACAATTATTTATTCAACAATAAACATATCCATTAAATACTTATATAAATCAATAAATATTTAATATTACATTTTAAAATTCTAGAATGTTACATTTATCGTGATTAGGAGCGCATGAAAATAAGACTAGTGATTTATTTGAGATTGTGTTGAATCATTTGATGGTATTTTCATGTGTAAATCACAGATGTGTTCTAAAAAGGGATATGCTTGAAAGAATGAACTGTATGTATATATATATATATATGATTCTAGTATAAAGAAGAATTATAAAGGTTGCGATTCAGAGAATGAATGAATGGAAAAAAAACAATTATTCTGCATTTTTAGTTATTTTAACATTAAATAATGTTTTAAAACTAGAACGGGATAATATTAACGCACAAGATCGGGGAGAGAAATTGTACTGATTTTGGGGGCGTTACAGTCCCTTAACCCTCAAATCTGGTACATCACGATACATCATATTCTTAAACATTCTATAATTAATTCGAAATATATAAACATACATTGTTTATTTCAAAATAATTATACAACATTTCTCAATGTTTATAACCTTAACTTGATACATACTTTCAATAATTTAAAAGGTTTACAATAATATTAATGTAGGACAACTTAATAGCTACATGGTCATAATAATCTACTCTTGGAATTTATCCTCGTCTCTGTCTTTCTTCGAACCTTCGTCTTAATCTGAAAATGTTATCATGATATAACAAGGGTGAGCAACTATTTTGCCCAGCAAGTTTATGTACAATGAAGATATATCATGATTGAAAAGGAGTAAGATTTCAAGTTTTCAACAACGTATAATAATTGTGAAAGATTGAGAAATAAGTTTCAATAATTGAATGACTAAGTCAATAAGCTGAGTAGTCAACAATGACCATGAACATATTTAAGTGAACAATATGGTAATCAAGGTGATCGGTCTTTCATACCTGGTGAACATATACAACATGCACAAAGTGCGAATCTATAATCATAGATGTGGAATAATTGTCAAAAATTAATTCACCAGCATGCTTGACACATAATAACTCGAGTTTGAGTTAGGAAACTTGCAATAAATGCGAATATTCAATAATAACCATAGATGTGGAATAATCATCAATAATTATCCACTAAATGCCTGAAAAATAACAACTCGATCAAGTTTGAGTTAGAAAATTTGCCTTGACCGTCGATTACCGCTAACCAGTCTAATTTAATCTCTTATGAAAGACCTATCATTTATAAGATTGATCTTTCAATCAGTATAACATAACATGCCTTATAATACTACTACTTTAATAAATTAGCTAACATTTAGCCACATAATCAATAATTCATTATCTCATTATCATTACAATCACTCAATCATCATCTTAAAACTTTTGTTTAATATTATTAATCACTTAATAATATTTCATTCAATTCTTAATAATCACTTCATAATATCTTAATCGTTTAAAAATATTATTAACCTTTGAATAATATATTATTCATTTACACATATTATTAATCATTTAATAATATTTTAATTTAACATTAATCTAATATTATTAATCATTTAATAATATTTCACTCATTATCAAATATTATTAACTATTTAATAATATTTTAATTTAACATTAATCTAATATTATTAATTATTTAATAATATTTTAATTTAACTTTAATCTAATATTATTAATTATTTAATAATATTTTAATTCTAAATATTAGTAATTACTTAATAATATTACTCCCTTCGTCCCATAGTTATAGGCTGATTTTCCATTTTGAGATGTCCCAATATATAGGCTACTTACTATTTACAAAATTTAGTTGGTTCATTGTTTTACTTTTATGCCCTTATAATAAATATTCAACCATTACTCTTTTTTTGAAGAAACAACATTTAATGTCATTATTTTTATCATCACATTTAATGTTGTTGTATTCTCTTTGGTTAAAGTTCTATGGTTATGGACTTTAACACGTCAATCAATGAAGTTGAGAGTTCCAGTGTGATAAGTAAGGAGTAATTAACTTATTCATTAATTCCATATTAAGGGGTATATGTGGAAAATTTATGTTAAAAATTGTCACTTAAATTGATTTTCTTAAACTATGTGCCAAAAATAATCAGCCTATAACTATAGGATGGAGGGAGTATAAGATAATATTATTAATTCTTTAATAATATTTTAATCATTTATTAACTTATAAACAATTAATTTTAATTGTTTACCTTTTACTAATTTATTTATTTAATAAACCTAAAATGTCATAAATATAACATCTCATCAAAAATGATCAAAATAGCCTTCATAAATCTGATTACGTCATCTTTAGGGTCTTTTTTCAAAAAAATTATATTTTTACCCTTTATAACATCACTTAACTTATTTTATCCATTTATTCATAACTCAATCATTCACATGAAAAAAATCAAAACAATTCCAAAAATTCTAATTTTTTGGTAAACATCAGTTAATATTACCCTTATGAACATATAATTTTTCTAGAATTTTTCAGTTTCGTTTATTATGCTTAAAATGGTCAAAATAGTCGGATCTTGCAACAATTTTCATAAACTGAGTTTTTGTTCAAAAATTTCGAAACTTTCAAGGGATGTTCCTGTTATGTATATGTACTTCTGGTGCAAATGTCAAAATTTTTGGAGTAACATACTAAGAGGTATTCCCTTTTACTTTTTAAGTAGTTCTTTCTCGTAAAAATCCATAACTTTCATCTTATACATCCAAAAATCACAATCTTTTTACAGAACACAGTTAACTCATGATATTATCATTCCAAAAATTTTCAAAATTTTTAGAGCAAAATAATCAGACAAAATTGCCCCTGCTATAAACTGCCCAAAAACAATCCATTTTTCTCCTTTTCAAAAATATGGATTGTTTTGCTTAAAATAGCCTCCATGGCTTGAAAAATCATCATATTTGAGTGTTAAAACTTGACTTTAAAAGCTAACTTACATATATAGCACCCCTCTTTAACGGATCACAAAAATAAGGTGTATACCTTAAATGGTAGATGATCACAATGAAGAAAAGTTAAGGTTTTCTACCCTTAAAAACATAGTTTCATTTTCTTCCTTTTGATCAATACATGAAACACTAGGAAACATGTAGATCTAAGGTTTTTGAGTTTAGAACATTAACTCTTTATTTCATCATACCAACAAAAGAAAGGAAAACAAACCTTAAAATCTAGGGTTTTTACCTTGATTTTATGGGACACCTCATTTCTCTTCCAAAATAGTTGATAAA
Source organism: Panax notoginseng (assembly GCA_016801055.1). Classification (NCBI taxonomy): domain Eukaryota; kingdom Viridiplantae; phylum Streptophyta; class Magnoliopsida; order Apiales; family Araliaceae; genus Panax; species Panax notoginseng. The sequence goes on along the minus strand of CM029012.1, from coordinate 223,331,245 downwards.
CTTTGGATGCATGAAAGATCACACACTCCTCTCTTGTTCCTAGGGCTGCCGAAATTTTACTCTCTCCTTTTAACTCTTTTTTTTATAATTTGCTTTGTTAAGTTAGAATGAGATGAAAGAGAAAGAGAGTAAGGTTTTGTTAGGGAGAATTGTAGAGATATAAAGTATGTATGCATATTATTGCCCAAAACTTCTCCTTCTATTCTCACTTGATCATTCTTGCTTTGCTTGTGCACTTGGATAAAATAAGTAGCCAAATTAATTAGTGACACCTAAGGGGAGTTGTTAGCTAAACTTTTGACAAAATGGGAAGTAAAAAGATTTAACCCACATGCTCATATCTATCTTCTTTTGACCGGGTATAGTCCCCTTCTCTATCCCATTTTTTGATTTATTATTAATGCCCTATTTTTGCTTAATCAAATGTCCACAAAGTCCTTCACTTGTTGAGCTAAGTTTGGGCCATCTTTTTCCTTCTTTTGGGCTTCCTAAACAATTACTTGGGCCATGTAAATTACCATGGGTCCAACACTTTAATTTTATCTTACCCTAATTATTTAATTAGGACAAGGCTTCTAATTTTTAGGAATTCAAGACCAAGGGCAAGATGGTCTTTAGGTCATTTGAAATTTTCTTTAAGGACACATTGGTCATAATCAATTTTCTTCAAGGACAAAGTTATCATCTAAACAAAATTAGGAAATTTCCTATAAATTTCCTTCAAGGATGCCATGGTTATTAACAAATTTCTCTAGGGCAAAATGGTCATTCCCCTATTACTAGGAAACTTCCTAGCAATTTCCTTCCTAGGGCACAAAAGTCATCAGTAATTTTCTTTTAGGTCAAAATAGTATTTTGCCGCATCAAGGAAATTTCCTAATAATCACCACCCATCATTACTAGTGGGGCCCACCCTTATTTACCAACACTTTTCTACATTTAACTCAAGTATGGATAGTTCCAAACCATAGTTATTCTACTAATCACATGTCCCACATAAGTCATAATATATATTTATCATCACTGATAAATAATTATTAAATTTATTTATTAGGTTAGACATTTAATTCATGTCTTCTTAAAGTCTTCTTATACGGTTTGCTGTATTCAATAAGCCTTTTCCATATGGCTTGCCATATATATTATTTTTACTTGCCACATTCTTAATTATATGTGTATCTACACATATACACATTCATTTTATTCTCATAACATTTTTTTTTAAAATTTATTTTCTTAATAAATTTTCCACGTACAAAATCTTCTTATAGGCTTTGAATTTTCATAACCCTTATTTTCTCAATTCTTCTAATTTAATTTCTTTGCATTGCTTAAAAATTTCAAACCATATAGGTTTTTCTCAAAAAAAAAATATTTAATTATTCCTCTATTTCAAGTCTAAGTTTTTTTCTTTAACCTTTAATTTAATCGTTCAAGATTTTATAAATTTTCAAGTTGTCACAAACATAATGCCCCTCGAGCATACACTTTCTCATCCTCCACAATATATTGACTAAATTCGCTATCAATAAAGTATTGTTTAGGGTTATGGAGTAACGTACATGTAATAGGATGCTCTATAACCGGTAATCCTAAAATGAAATATACATCTTCAAGGGTGACTGTCATTTCAGCAGTCAGGAAGTGAAATGTATTGGTCTCACTACGTACGCCAACGCTCCACTAATACTTCTATCAACGAAGCGTCTAATTGGTTACAGACATTAGTATTTTTAAATACCCCAAAACCTCAGTCGCATAATAATTCTTTTTGGGTGTCACTTAAAACCCACACTTCCAACGAACGTCCACTCTCATCGGTTCTTAATGACATAATGTAATAGGGATTGTCCCATACGGCTGTTGAAATGTGGTTTGGTTGATCCCACAACAAAGTGTTAACAGTGGGTCCGGTATTGAATTCCATTTCTGTAAGTAACACAACCAAAAAAAAGATCTATCAATAACACAAATAACATAAAAACAACATAGATATAACACCATTAACTCTTAAAGTAAACAATATAGATATTTTTGGAGAAGTGAACAAAAACAAAATAAACATCCATCAACTTTTAAAGTGTAAAACATAAATTTTTTTAAAAAAAAAAACTTCAAATTTGATTAATAAACAACCATACATATATGTTGGAGGATTTACCGAACTCCTTTTGATTTGTTACTTTCGTCTCAAATTCGCTACAATGATTGTTGTTTAAGTTTTTTGATTGCTTTGAACAATATCAGATGGACAAGATGGAACAACTTAAAATTTTGTTTGGATGAAAAATGGAATAACTTAAAATTTTGTTTAGATGCAAGGCGTTATTTTGTATACCTAGCGTCCGCAGTATTATACTACGGATGATTAATACCTTCAGCGGTTTGTATACACCGTATCCAGTTATGTTTGAATTAAAAATGACACTGTATCCAATTATGTTTTAACTAAAAATGGCTCCGTATCCCATTATTGAAAACGACGTAGTCCGACTGTCCCTTCAATATTCTAGCTTTCGTAGTATTAAACTGCGGATAGGACCTTTCAGAAGTGTTGATACTATACGACGTTGTTTAAATCCTTGAACTACCGTCCACGGTTTTAAATTGCGTATGGGACCTTTCAGGAGTGTTGATATTGTACGACGTCATTTAAATCCTTAAACAAGCGTTCGCAGTATTAAACTACTTACGGGACCTTTCAGGAGTGTTGATACTGTACGATGTTGTTTAAATCCTTGAACTAGTGTCTGCAATATTAAATTGCGTACTGTATATGCCCACAATATACTGCCATAACGGGTCAATTATTTAGTTCTTCTATGAAAACTCTGGAAGTGTCAACACAACAAATTAAGGTTTATTGTTTTATGACCTCAAGATGTTGTGATGGGCACTCCAAGGTTTGAATAGAAGAACTAAACAATTAACCCATCCTTGAAGTACACTTTTTAAGACATCTAGAAGTTAAAATTAAGTTTATAAAGCTAAAAATCATTTGTTTCTGCTGCATATTCTTGCTAGTAATTACATATTCAAGTGATTTGGGATAATGAGAAACACACATGGCAACCAAAATTGGAAGGCTTGATAAAGCGAGTCGGTCGAATGAAGCTTCGGATTCAGAACAAATTAATGGCTTCCAAATTTTGTGCCCTTTGAAAATGGTGTCACGCATGTCTCTTCATCCCAGATCACATGAAACAGTAATAACAAGAATATACTAGACGAAACAAAAAATTCTTGATCTTTAGGTCGAACTCTTTGTGTGTATCCAGGATGTCTTCTGACAGTTCTATCTCTTCTTATATATAGGGGACCTAACGCCCACAGTATTAAAGTGCGGACTAGACATTTAAGTTCCATTTATTGAATACGACGTCGTCCGACCGTCGCTTCATAATCCCAATGTCTGCAGTATTAAGCTGCGAAAGGGGACCTGTAATGGAGGGGCATTTTGGTCATCTATCCAGTCCGCGGTATTAAAGTACGGAATACTAAAAACTAAATCACGGGCGGGGTCTCTATAAAACAGCTCGATCTTCGGACGGAGGGTCGCGATGTGTTGTAAGGCTATACTCTTTTTTACAACGTTTGCTATGGATCGATCCTCATATATATATATATATATATATATATATATATATATATATATATATATATATATTATCAATCACTAATCAAAAACTTGTTTAGTCCCATTAGAAAATACATCAAATTTCATATTATGTCTTTCATACTAGAAAAAACACAACTAGGGTATTTTTCAAAAAGGTTTTTTGGAGGTCACACTCTAGGTTCGACATAAAGTCATAGGAGAGAAAATCTTGAGGATACTAGAAGACCGTAATACTTTTGTGGAGTATCAAGTAGCTTCAAAAAGTTTGAAGAAATTTGAAAACGTGTTAATCCAGCCAAACACTAAATAACAAATTCTTCCTATATATATATATATTGTGACGCCCCTAAAATAGGTCTATACAACTCATTCTGAGTCGCCAAATACATGGTACAGAATCTAAATATAAACTTCATTAATACAAGTGTCGTGCAAAATACAACAACACATAAACTGTGAGTTTTAATACAAATATTATCTCGTAGACAATATCCAAACTCAAATAAAATTCTCATTACAATTACTATCACACTATTTTATAAAGTAATGAGAACTACTATAGTAACCATCTTGGTCCATCACTCCAATCCCCGACTAGTCCCAGCTATATTCTCATTTCCTGAAGAACAATGGAACCAAAAGGAAAAGGGTGAGCTCAACTAGCCCAATAAAGAATATTATGACTAAGATAATGTAGAACAAATTATCCATAGTCCTCAGCAGGGGAAAATATGATAGAATACAATAGACAACAAGTTTTAGATCAACAACTGCAGCAGAAATAGTAATTCAATAGAAGAGTCAAGTAGAGCATGATGTCTACTATCTTCTATGATTTAAGAGTCCATCATCAATATTTTATCCCTAAAACATCAATCAATAATTATTTCCAATCAATAAATTAAATATGCACTATGGGCCAAAGAGGACTTTCACCACAAACATTTATCTATAACATTAAAGGTCATGATTATACCAATACACAATTCTTGGTCATAATCATATCAATCAATGGTCCATCTTTGCACTATGGGCCAAAGATGACTTTCAACACAATATAAACATGAGAAAGATGACAATGATATAAAGAATCAATCAAGTGAGATCAAGGATAAATACTAGAGATTTATAATTCAATTTATCCAGAGTTCAAGAATGTCGAAATTGTTAACATGATCATTAATTGTGGAGTAAAATTCATGAATGATATTCATGTATCAAAAATAATTTAGACCGAAAAGAAATCAATTTTTTCATGAATAGTACCCCGTGAATAGTACCCCGGATGAATATTACTCGAATGAAAAGTACCCCGAATGAATAGTACCCCGGTTGAATAGTATTCCAAATGAATAGTACCCCGACATAAATTGTATCCCGCAATGAAAATATTACAATTTTAATAAAAAAGTTCAGACCAATAGTGAAATGATAATAGATGAAGCACAAACTTGTAAGAATATTCCACTAATTTCAAGGGTTTTCACTATTTAATAATAAGGTTATGAAAACAAACAATAAATTCGTACCATAAATGGATAAATCTGAAAGAAGACGATATCCCTTGATGAGTACAAAAGAAATGATATCTCATACGAGTGTAAAAGAATATACAAAACTGTAAATGGATTTTCACCCGTCATGCGGTAATCCGCGTAGACAGTTCATTTCCACAATTTAATAAAAAATAAATACGAAGGGTTATTCACCATGCATACGGTAATCCGCATAGACAGGTTACTTTCTCAGATTAATAAAGAATGAATATGAAGGGTCATTCACCAAGCATGTGGTAATCCGCTTAGATAGGTTACTCCCGCAGATTAATAAAGAATGAATACGAAGGGTCATTTACCATGCATGCGGTAATCTGCGTAGACAAGTTACTCCCACATGTTAATAAGGAATAGAATGACAATCCTTATGAATATGAAGAAAATAACATCCTTTACAAATACGAAAGAAATAATAACCCTTACCTTAGTGGGAGATTGAATACTGCAATAATGAAGTAGCAGAATATTTTTCTTCATTCTCTCTATAGATTCAGTGAATTCGTAAGAAATAATGAAGTAATGAGCTTCTATTTATAGGAGAATGGACTAAATAGTAACTAATTCAAGAACGATCCAGATTGATTTACTATTAAAACGGACGGACCATATTAATTTACTATTAAAACTTTAACCGACGGTCCATACTGTTTTACTATTATAACTTCAACCAGCGGTCCATATTGATTTACTATTATAACTTCAACAAACGGTCCGTATTGATTTATTATTATAACTTCAACCGACGGCCTGAAAAATTAGCACATCTCCCCCATGGAATAACAAGTCAAACTTACGACAAACGCCTCATGACAAATCCCTCTATTTATATCAAAAATTGAATAAATATTTATCACAAATCACTTATCTTTAATCAACACATTTATAATATTTTAACAATTATTCATCATTTAATATTATAACTAACAATATTAACAATCAGATCGTTCCCAGTAAATAAGGGATTTTCCGATAAGGATTTTTCCTTACTGGCACGCAATTAAATAACTAAACCCCTTTCCTCGCCGGAACTTTCTAGACATTGTCAATAATACAAATAATAATATAAATAACGGTGTCATCTCAATTATTGATTTAATAATATAAAATATTGTACAGATGATACTGTGACAATAATTGAATCAATAATATAAGATACTATATAGCAACTACTGTGACAATTATTGAATGAGACTAAGTAATTTCTTACGTAAGCATCAATAATCAGAGATAATGTGTAATACCGTGTGCTACTGTGCAATAACGATAAAAGTCTTGCCGTTATTTTTTATAAAAGGTTATTTTTGTTACTTTCTATATCTGATAGTTATTCCGTTAAGTGGTCCGCCAATGATTACGTCGTAGTACGAATATTCTCCGATAAAAATAATATTCTCGACCAAACGAATATTTTATGACCACTTGCTTACTTTGAAAATTTTGCATATATCACCCATAGCTATAGCATTAAATCAAATCAACACCTTACTATTCAAAATAATATTTAGAGAAAATTAAATCTTTATTCATAAAAGTTGAATAAATATTTACCACAAATCACGTATCTTTAATCAATACATTTTTAATCTTTCAACGATAAGAATTTCTCCTTACTGGCGCGCAATTAAATAACCAAACCCCTTTCCTCGACAGAACTTTCTAGACATTATCAATAATAAAAATAATAACATGAATGATTGTGTCGTCTCAATTATTGGTTTAATAATATAAAATATTATGCAGATGATACTGTGACAATAATTGAATCAATAATATAAGAAACTATGCAGCAACTACTGCGATAATTATTGAATGAGACTGAGTGACTTCTTACGTAAGCATCAACAATCAAAGATATTGTGCAATATCTTGTGATACTATGCAACAACGCGTATTACTATACTTTTATCACTAGGTATTTCAACAGTTTAACGGTAAAAGTCTTGTTGTTATTTTTTATAAAAGGTTATTTCTGTCGCTTTCTATATCCGACAGTTATTCCATTATTTGGTCCACCGATGATTACGTCGTCGTGCGAATATTCCCCGATAAAAAGAATATTCTCCGACCAAACAAATATTTTACATATCACCCATAACTATAGCATTATATCAAATCATCACCTTACTATTTGAAATAATATTTAGAGAAAATTAAATCTTTATTCATAAAAGTCGGGGTCTTACAACCTCCCCTCCTTATGAAATTTCATCCTCGAAATTAATGTGCGTACCTGGTATGTCGAAGAGGTGATGATACTTTGTTTTAATTTTAGATTCTAACTCCCAGGTCATTTCCTCAATGGTTTCTCCATAAAATTTTGACTTGAGGTATAACCTTTGAGCGTAGAATATGCTCCTTCTTATCCAAAATCTTGACAGGTACCTCCTCATACGTTAAATCTTCGGCTATCTCGTATGGTTCTAATTCAATAATGTGGTTTGGGTCTTCCACATATTTACGTAACATAGATATGTGAAAAAATGTTGTGAACACGAGATATACTTGGTGGTAAGGCGAGCCTATAGGCTACAGTTCCTACTCGATCAAGGATTTCAAGTGGACCAATGAATCGAGGTTTGAGTTTTCCTCTCTTTATAAATCTCGTAACTCCTTTCCATGGAGCAACACGTTACAATACATGATCTCCGACATTGAACTCCACGTCCCTTCGATGAAGATCGGCATAACTCTTTTGTCGATCTTGTAAGGTTTGTATACGTTACCGGATCATTTGAATCTTTTTCGTAGTCATGCATACCAATTCTGGTCCCAAAAATGTTGCTTCACCCACCTCGTCCTAGCATACTGGAGAACGACACTTTCTTCCATACAACGCCTCGAATGGAGCCATGCCTATACATGTTTGATAACTGTTATTGTAGGAAAATTCTACCAATTATAAGTACTTGTCCCAACTTCCTTTGAAGTCTAGAACGCAGAGTCTCAATAGATCTTCAAGAGTTTGAATAGTCCTTTCTGATTGCCCATCCGTCTGGGGATGATATGCAGAACTGAATCGTAAATCAGTGCCCATAGTTTTTTGCATGCTGACCCAAAATCGTGAAGTGAATCTTGGGTCTCGATCAGAAACTATAGATACTAGCATACCATGCAATCTCACAATCTCATGTATGTACATACAAGCAAGACATTCAAGTGAATAAGTTTCTCGTATAGACAAGAAATGAGCAGACTTGGTTAATCTATCGACAATGACCCAAATTGCATCTATGCCTTGAGAAACCTTGGGAAGGCCAGTAACGAAATCCATTTTAATGTTCTCCCACTTCCATCCTGGAATTTCAAGAGGTTGTAATGGACCTTTTGGCACTTGATGATCTGCCTTGACACGTTGACAAGTTAAATACCTTGAGATAAACTCCCCGATCTCTTACTTCATATTGCTACACCAAAATGTATGTCAAAGATCACGATACATTTTGGTACTTCCCGGATAGATTGCAAACGGAGTGTTGTGTGCCTCCATCATGATTTTATACTTCAAATCAGAGTCGTTAGGAATAAAAAGTCTAGAGTTGACTCGAAGTATTCCTTCCTCGTCGATCTTTGCTTCTAGAATAGTACCTTCTTGTACTTTCTTCTTCATACTCATCAGCTTTGGGTCTGTAGCTTGAGCAGCATTAACTTTATCAATTAAAGCTGGTTCTACGCATATATTTGCCATTTTCACGTGGTTTTCTAGAGTCTTTAACTCTATCTATATCCTTTGTAAGTCATACAAAATGGGCCTTTGTGTTGACAGCATCGTACTCGTACCCGCATATGATCTTCTACTCAACGCGTCAGCTACTACATTCGCTTTTCCAGGTTGGTATTAAATGGTATGATCGTAATCTTTCAACAGCTCAAGATAACGTCATTGCCGCAAGTTGAGTTCCTTTTGAGTGAAGAAATATTTGAGGCTCTTATGGTCTATGTAGATCTCCATTTTCTCCCCATACATGTAGTGTCTCCAGATCTTTATCGCGAAAACAACTGCTGCTAACTCTAGATCATGAGTAGGATAATTCCTCTCATATTCTTTGAGTTATCGAGGAAAATAGGCTATGACTTTCCCATGTTGGATGAGAACACATCCTAAACCTTAGCCTGAAGCATCGCTGTAGATGACAAATCCCTTCGAACCTGATGGTATTGTCAGAACAGGTGCTGAAATGAGTCTCATCTTGAGTTCTTGGAAACTCTTCTCACATTCCTCACTCCATCCAAATTTTGTATCTTTTCGAGTCAGCTGAGTTAATGGAGTGGCGATTCGAGAAAATCTTTCTACGAATCTCCGCATAACCAGCTAATCCTAGAAAGCTATGTATTTCAGTTACTGACTTAGGTTGCTCCTAACTTTTTATTGCTTCAATCTTCGCCGGGTTAACTGATATTCCATGTTTTGATATCATGTGCCCAAGGAATACTACTTCATCAAGCCAGAACTCGCATTTCTTTAACTGGCAATATAGCTTGTTTTCACGAAGCTTTTGGAGTATTTACCTCAAGTGTTGCTCATGATCTTCACGACTTTTGGAGTAAATGAGGATGTCATCAATAAAGACAACCACAAAATGATCCAAATATTCGTTGAATATCCAGTTCATCATATCCATGAAGGCAGCAGGAGCATTAGTCAATTCAAAAGACTTGACTAGGAATTCGTAATGTCCGTATCGAGTTCTGAAGGCAGACTTTGGAATGTCATCAGTTTTAATCTTTAACTGATGCTATCTAGAACGAAGATCGATCTTTGAAAAGAATTTAGCACTTTGTAATTGGTCAAACAGGTCATTAATGCGAGATAACGGGTACCTATTTTTGATGGTGACATGATTCAACTCCTGATAGTCAACGCAAAGTCGCATACTCTCATCTTTCTTCTTTACGAATAAAACATGAGCACCCCAAGGAGATGTACTAGGAAGAATGAAACCAATTTCTAACAGTTCATGTAGTTGGGTTTTTAACTCCTGAAGTTCAATAGGAGCCATTCGATATGGGGTTTGAGAAATGGGTTTTGTATCGGGTTCAAGGTCAATACAAAATTCGATTTCACGCTCTGGGGGTAGGCCAAGAAGTTCTTCGGGAAATATGTCAGGGAATATATTAACAACAGAAATATCATTCAAATCTGACGTATTTTTGTTTAAATCCGCGACATGGGATAAGAAAGCTTGACATCAGTTTTTCAATAAACGAATAGCTTTATGGCTTGATATGACAGTGATTGACTTTAGTAGTTTGGTTGCTTGAATTCGTATAACAGGTTGGTTAGGAATATGAATACTAATGACCTTACGAAAATAATCAATTTTAGCATGATGAGTAGTTAACCAATCAATCCTTAAAATCACATCAAATGCAAGTATTTTCAAAGAGATGAGATCAACAGGTAATGTGAGGGTGTCAATTTGAATCAAACAAGATTTATAAACAGTGGATGTAACGAAGGTTTCTCCTAACGGAGTTTCAACAGATAAGTCAAAGTCTAATTTCTCAGGAGTCAAAGTCAAACGTTGAGCACAAGCAGGTGAAATAAAAGAATGGGTAAAACCAGTATCTAATAAGGTATAGACTTCGCAAGATTTTATGATTAACTTACCCGTGATAACTTCGTTCGGGTTTCTCGCTTTTTGGGACGTCAAGACAAACGCTCTCCCTTGAACCACCGACTTTAACTTGTCCGGGACAACTTTTGGTGTCATTGTCCCAGCTGGACTTGACTTCGCTACAAGACAAAATCGAGCTATGTGACCGTTCTTTCCACAACTGAAACACACCTTGGAAGGTTGTGTACAGTTTATATTGATGTGTCCCTCCTCTCCGCATCTATAACATTTAACAGGTGGTCGTTCTCCTTCCCTAGAAATGGGTGCTGGTGCTAGTGTCTTCCCGTCATTGTTGAATCTTCTCTTTTTGAAATTTCCACTTGATTCACCTCTCCTATTATCTGGGCCATGATTACCACCGAAGTGGATACCATTTCTGGCATGATAATTTCCTCTACGTTGGTTATCACTGCTTCGATGACTGTTGCCACTAGTACGACTATTATTGTGTTATCGATTGTTGTCTTTTGGTTGAACTGACTTATTATCTCGCTCCAATAATTGAGCCTTATTCACAACATCTGAATACAAACAAAGTTTAAGAGAAATGAGGTATTAAAAAATTTCAGGTTTCAAACCTCTCAGAAACATTAGTGTCATTCGCTCCTCATTATCCACCAAATGGGATGCAAACAGGGATAACTCTTCAAACTTAGCATCGTATTGTGATACAGTCATATTATTTTGTTCCAGTTTGATGAATTCTACCTCCTTCATATGACGAATACTTTCTGGAAAATACTTATTGTTGAACAATTCCTGGAACTTCTCCCAAGACATCTTAAGTGCGGAAAGATGAGTACGTTTTACAGACTCCCACCAGTAATCTGCCTCTCCACGCAACATAAAGGTGGCGAAGGGAACCTTTTGCTTCTCTGTGCATCCCAAGACATCAAATATCTTGGTGATCTGCTTAATCCAAGTTTCTGCCTTAAATGGCTCTGGCTTTCCCAAAAACTCTGGTAGTCCCTACTCCTTGAATTGCTTAGCAGTGACCAGCCGTGAGTTACCATTGTTTTCACCTGTATTTTGAATAGGAGTCTCTCTCGTTTGGTGTTTCATAAATTGTAGAAAGCTCCTTAACATCCCATCATTCATCATTTGGTTGGTGGTGTTGTTTACAAGAGGAATATTGTCTTCCTGATGCACATTATCCTGGTTATTGATTGGCAATGTCTCAATGGTCCCACTGCTCCATTGCTTTTCTCAAAAAATTTAGATGTCATTCTCAAATACTGCCACAAAACAAGGGTTAATTAACAAAATTGACATGCCATAAATTATCCCTATATTCCGACCGACCAATTAAATAACAAATAAACTTAGGTAGGACACACAAGCGAAGGTTTTACTCGTCTCTCCTATCCTAGTTCTAACCTCAGATCTCCGTCAGATATCATATCCCTAAGCTTTGATACCAACTGTGATGCCCCCAAAATAGGTCCACACAACCCATTCTGAGTTGCCAAATACATGGTATAGAATTCAAATACAAACTTTATTTATACAACTGTCGTGCAAAATACGACAACACATAAGCTAAGAGTTTTAATACAAATATTGTCTTGTAGACTATATCCAAACTCAAATAAAGTTCTCATTAAAATTATTGTCACACTATTTTACACAATAGTGAAGACTACTGTAAGAACCATCTTGGACTATTACTCCACTCCCCGACTAGTCCTAACTATATTCTCGCCTCCTGAGAAGAACAATGAAACCAAAAGGAAAAGGGTGAGCTCAACTATCCCAGTAAAGAATATTATGACTAAGATAATGTAAAACAAATTATTCTTAGTCCTCAACAGGGAAAAATTTGATATAATACAATAGACAACAAGTTTTAAATTAACAACTGCAGAGAAAATAGCAATCTATTAGAAGATTCAAGTAGAGCATGATGTCTATTATCTTCTATGATTTAAAAGTCCATCATCAATATTTTATCCCTGTAAAACCAATCAATAATCATTTCCAATCAATGAATTATCTATGCACTACGGGTTAAAGATAATCGTTTCTATCACTAGTGGTCATGATCATGCAAAACACCTCTCCATCTATGCACTACGGGCCAAAGATGACTTTCACCACAAACTTTTATCTGTAACATAAAAGGTCATAAATATACCAATACACAATTCCTGATCATAATCATACCAATCAACAGTTCATCTTTACACTACCGCCCAAAGATGACTTTTAGCACAATAGAAGCATGGGGATGATGACAATGATATAAAGAATCAATCAAGTGAGATCAAGGATAAATATTAGAGATTTAAAATTCAATTTATCCATAGTTTAAGAATATCCAAATTGTCTACATGATCACTTATTGTGGAGTAAAATTCAAGAATGATATTCATGTATCAAAAATAATTTTGACAGAAAAGAAATAAATTTTGTCGTGAATAATATCTCCTAAATAGTACCTCGAATGAATAGTACTCAAATGAATACTAGTACCCCACATGAATAGTACCCCGAATGAATAGTATCCCGAATGAATAGTACCCCGACATAAATAGTATCCCGCCATTTAATAAAAAAAGTTCAGACCAATAGTGGAATGATACTATATGAAGCACAAACTATTAAGAATATTCCACTAATTTAAAGTGTTTTCACCATTTAATAATAAGGTATGAAAACAAACAATAAATTTGTACCATGAATGGAGAAATATGAAAGAATACGATATCTCTTGATGATTACAAAAGAAATGACATCTCATACGAGTATAAAAGAATATACAAAATTGTAACTAGATTTTCACCCGTCATACGGTAATCCACGTAGACAGATCATTTCCACAATTTAATAAATAATGAATACGAAGGATTATTCACCATACATGCGGTAATCCACGTAGACAGGTTACTCCCGCAGATTAATAAAGAATGAATATGAAGGGTTATTCATTATGCATGTGGTAATCCGCGTAGACAGGTTACTCTCGCAGATTAATAGGGAATAGAATGAAAACCCTTATGAGTATGAAGTAAATAACATCCTTTACGAATACGAAAGAAATAATACCTTTTATCTTAGTAGGAGATTGGATACTGCAATAGTGAAGTAGCAGAATACTCTTCTTCTTTCTCTCTATAGTTTCTCTCTATAGTTTTAGTGAATTCGTAAGAAAGAATGAAGTAATGAGCTTCTATTTATAGGAGAATGAACTAAATAGTAACTAATTCACAAACGGTCCAGACTGATTTATTATTAAAACGGAAGGTCCATATTGATTTACTATTAAAACTTCAACTGACGGTCCATATTGATTTACTATTATAACTTCAAGCAGCTGTCCATATTGATTTACTATTATAACTTCAACCAACGATCCATATTGATTTACTATTATAACTTCAAACAACGGTCCAAAAAATTAGCACATTTTCCGATGGAATAATAAGTCAAACTTACAACAAACTTCTCATGACAAATCCCTCTATTTATATCGAAAATTGAATAAATATTTACCACAAATCACGTATCTTTAATCAACATATTTTTAATCTTTCAACGATTATTCATCATTTAATATTATAACACACAATATTGATAACCAGATCGTTCTCAAGAACGAGGGGACTTTTCGATAAGGATTTCTCTTTACTGGCGCACAATTAAATAATCAAACCCCTTTCCTCGACAGGACTTTCTAGACATTGTCAATAATACAAATAATAATATGAATAAATGTGTCGTATCAATTATTGATTTAATAATATAAAATATTGTGCAGATGATATTGTGATAATAATTGAATCAATAATATAAGATACTATGCAACAACTACTGTGGCAATTATTGAATGAGACTGAGTGACTTCTTAAGTAAGCATCAATAATCAGAGATACTACGCAATACCGTGTGCTACTGTGCAACAACACGTATTACTATACTTTTATCAATGGGTATTTTAACAGTTTAAAGGTAAAAGTCTTTCCATTATTTTTTATAAAATGTTATTTATTTCGTTTTCTATATCCGATAGTTATTCCGTTATGTGGTCCACCAATGATTGCACCAAGCAACGAATATTCCCCTACAAAATGAATATTTCATGACCAAACGAATATTTTATGACCACTTGCTTACTTTACAAAATTTATACATATCACCCATAACTATAGCATTATATCAAATCATCACCTTACTATTCAAAATTATATTTAGAGAAATTTAAATCTTTATTCATAAAAGTTGGGGTCGTACAATTGCTTATCTCAAAATTTCAGATGTCATTCTCAAATACTGCAACAAAATAAGGGTTAATTAAAGAAATTGACATGTCACATATTATTCCTATATTCCGATTGACCAACTACATAACAAATAAGCTTAGGTAGGACACTAGTGAAGGTTTTACTCGTCTCTCCCCTCCTAGTTCTAACCTCAGATCTCCACCAGAGATCATATCCCTAAGCTCTATTACCAACTATGACGCCCCAAAAATTGGTCCACACAACTCATTCTGAGTTGCCAAATACATAGTACAGAATCTAAATACAAACTTTATTAATACAACTGTCGTGCAAAATACGACAACACATAAGCCGTGAGTTTTAATACAAATATTGTCTCGTAGACAATATCCAAACTCAAATAAAATTCTCATTACAATTATTGTCACACTATTTTATAGAGTAGTGAGAACTACGATAGTAACCATCTTGGCCCATCACTCCAATCCCCGACTAGTCATATCTATATTCTCATTTCCTGAAGAACAATGGAACCAAAAGAAAAAGGGTGAGCTCAACTAGCCCAGTAAAAAATATTATAACTAAGATAATGTATAAAAAATTATACTTAGTTCTCAACAGGAAAAAATCTAATAGAATACAATAAACAACAAGTTTTAGATCAGCAATTGCAGCGAAAATAACAATTCAATAAAAGAGTTAAGTAAAGTATGATGTCTACTATCTTCTATGATTTAAGAGCCCATCATCCATATTTTATCCATGTAACATCAATCAATAATTATTTCCAATCAATAAATTATCTATACACTACAGGCCAAAGATAATCGTTTGTATCACCAGTGGTCATGATCATGTCAAACACCTGTCCATCTATAGACTACGGGCCAAAGAGGACTTTCACCACAAACCTTTATCTGTAACATTAAAGGTCATGATTATACCAACACACAATATCTGGTCATAATCATAGCAATCAACTGTCCATCTTTGCACTATGGGCCAAAAATGACTTTTAACATAATATAATCATGAGGAAGATGACAATGATATAAAGAATCAATCAAGTGAAATCAAGGATAAATATTAGAGATTTATAATTCAATTTATCCAGAGTTCAAGAATGTCCAAATTGTCAACATGATCACTAACTGTGAGGTAAAATTCAAGAATGATATTCATGTATTAAAAATAATTTAGACCAAAAAAAATTAATTTTATCATGAATAGTACTCTGTGAATAGTATCCTGAATGAATAGTACTCGAATAAAAATTATCCCGAATGAATAATTTCCCGAATGAATTGTAAGACCCCAACTTTTACAAATAAAGATGAATTTTCTATAAATGTCATTTTTGAATATTATGGAGTTAATTTGATATAATGTTATAGTTGTGGGTAATATTTATAAATTTTGCAAAGTACGCAAGTTGTTATATAATATTCGATTGGTCGGGGAATATTCGTTTTAACAGGGAATATTCGTACAACGATACAATCATTGGTGGACCCCACAACAGAATTATTGTCGGATTGAGAAAACGACAAAAATATTTTATTAAAAATAACGGCGGAAATTTTACCATTGTTACTGTTGAACTACTCGGTAGTAAAAGTACAGTAATACGTGTGGTTGCATAGTAGCACACGGTATTGATTATTAATGCTTATGTGAGAAGTCGCTCAGTTTGATTCAATTATTGTCAGTTAATAATATGAATTATTTAGCGATAATGACGTTTTGTTTTATTCGTATTATTTACGTAATAAAATAGAAACATCTTTTTATATAAAACAGAATACTTTATTAAAGTTATTCTATAAATAGAATATATTATATTTTATTTAAAAGATTTTTCTTTAAATATGGACCGTCAGATTAAAGTAATCAATCTGGACCGTTCATGGATTAGTTACTATGCATTCTATTTTTCTATAAATAGCAGCTCATTCCTTCATTATTTCTTACGAATTCACTGAACTCTAGAGAGAGAAACTATAGAGAGAAACTATAGAGAGAGAGAGAAGAAGAGTATTCTGCTACTTAACTACTTCCTTATTTCAGCTCGTCTTTAAAACGGTAAGGGGTGTTATTCTTTCTTATTCATGAAGAGAACTGTTGTTATTTTATTTTTATTATTCTGTTGGAATAACCTGTATACGCGGTCTACCCTATACTTGGTGACATTCTTCTGTTATTCTGTTGGAACATCCTGTCTGTGTGTTTTACACCGGACCTGGTTCCGTTTTTATTATTATTCTGTTGGAACATCCTGTCTGTGTGTTTTACACCGGACCTGGTTCCGTTTTTATTATTATTCTGTTGGAACATCCTGTCTGTGTGTTTTACACCGGACCTGGTTCCGTCTTGTTATTATTCTGTTGGAACATCCTGTCTGTGTGTTTTACACCGGACCTGGTTCCATTATTTATTATTCTGTCGGAATATCCTGTTTGTGCGTTTACGCCGGACCTGGTTCCATTATTTATTATTCTGTCGGAATATCCTGTCTGTGTGTTTACGCCGGACCTGGTTCCATTATTTATTATTCTGTTGGAATAACCTGTCTGTGCGGTCTATCGCATGAATGGTGATTTCTTTTGTTATTCATTCTTTATTATACTCAGTTGGTTAAGTTTTGACTTCTATACTCCATGAAATTTGTGGAATATCCTTGATAATTGCGTTTCATCCAGTATCTTTTCATGAAAATATTTTTCTAAGTATTCTTGAATTTTACTCCACAAAGCAGTATCATGTTGACAATTTGGACGTTGTTAATTCTTGGATAAATTAATTCTTGAACTTGTTTATTGAATTCTTATATCATTGTCATCATCCTCATGTTTATAAAATATTGAAAGTCATCTGTGGCCTGTAGTGCATAGATGGACTTGGTATGATTATGACCAGGGATTATTCGGTATAATCATGACCGTAATGTTACAAATGATGTGGTAAAAGTCCTCATTGGCCCGTAGTGCATTGATAGACAGTTGTTGGCATGATCATGACCATTAATGAATATACGAATATCCTTGGCCGTAGTGCAGGGGTGATTCGATGATGTGGATTATTTTATTAAGCTGAGTCTCAGCGATCACAGTGTTGGAAAATCTTTTAAATCATAAAAGATAGTAGGGTTTATTTTCTACTTGACTCTTTTAATGGATTGCTTGTTCCGCTGCAGTTAAACTTGATGTCTATTATATTTTATCAGTTAACATTGTTGAAGGCTAATGATAATTTATTCTGCATTATCTTAGTCATAATATTTCTTACTGGGCTAGTTGAGCTCACCCTTTCTTTCACTGTTCTCTTCAGGAAATGAGAACGTAGCTGGGGCAAGTCGGAGAACGGAGTGATGGTCCGAATGATAGTATTAGTTAGTAGTCCTCACTATTCTATGTAATGGTGTGTTAATAAATGTAATGAGGACTCCTTTTGAGTATGAATACTCTCTAGAAGATAATATTTGTATTCAAACTCATAGTTTATGTTTTGTCGTATTGTACACGACAGTTGTATTAGTAAGTTATATTTGTATTTTGTACTATGTATCTGACGACCCAAGATGGGTGATGTATACCTAATTTTGGGGGCGTCACAGTTGGTATCAGAGCTTAGGGATATGATCCTTGGCTAAGATGTGAGAATAGAACTAGGAGGGGAGATTCCTTCGCTAGTATGACCTACCTAAGTTTATTTGCATGGTATTTAATTGGTCGGTTATAATATAAGGATAAAATATGACATATCAATTAATTTTTATTTTGTGGCAGTATCTGAAAATGGCATCTGAGAATGTTGAGAATAGCAATGGAGCACAGGTGACTGTTGATTCACCTCATATCAATAATCAGGATAATGTGCATCAGGAAGGTGACAATCCTCATGCAAACAACAACACTGACCAAATGATGAATGATCAAATGTTCAGAGGTTTTATGCAATTCATGCAACAACAGGTGAAAGTGGCTCCTGTCCACAACGTAGGTGGAAATACTGGAAACTCTCTGGCGGTCACCGCTAAACAGTTTAAGGAGCTGGGACCACCGGAGTTTAAGGGAGAACCCAAACCACTTGTAGCTGAAACATGGATAAAGCAGATCACCAAGATATTTGATGTCTTGGGTTGCTCCGAGGAGCAAAAGGTTCCCTTTGCCGCCTTTATGTTGCGAGGAGAGGCAGATTACTGGTGGGAATCGATAAAGCGTACTCAACCTGCCGCACTGAAGATATCCTGGGAGAAGTTCCAAGAGCTGTTTAACGACAAATACTTTCCCGAGAGTATTCGTCACATGAAGGAGGTGGAGTTCATCAAATTGGAGCAGAATAATATGACCGTGTCGCAGAACGAGGCAAAATTTGCGGAGTTATCCCGGTTTGCGTCCCACCTGGTGGATAATGAAGAAAGAATGACGCGGATGTTTTTAAGAGGTTTGAAGCCAGAGATACGTCAACATCTTGTTTCTCATAAATTGTGTTTGTATTCAGATGTTGTAAATAGGGCTCAGTTGGTGGAGCGCGATAACGAGACAACGCAACCAAAAGAGAGCAGCCGGCAAAATGATAATACCAGTTAGAGCAGTCATCGAAGCGGTGACAACAAGCGTGGAAGGAATCAACAGGCCAGAAATGGTAACCACTTCGGTGGTAATCAGGGCCAAAACAATAAGAATAGGCATTTCAAGAAGAGGAGATTCAACAATGATGGAAAGACGTTAGTACCAGCACCTGTCGTTAAGGAAGGAGAACGACCACCTATCATATGTTTCAAATGCGGAGGGGAGGGGCACATCAGTCCAAACTGCGCGATGCCGTCCAAAGCATGTTATAATTGTGGAAGAGAAGGTCATTTAGCCCGATTTTGTCGTTTACCGAAGACAAATTCAGCTAGGATGGAGGCACCAAAGGCCGTCCCAGAAAAGTCAAAACCGGTTGTGCAAGGGAGAGCGTTTGTTGTGAACTCCCAGAAAGCAAGGAACCCGAATGAGGTCATCACGGGTAAGCTTATCATAAACTCTAACGAAGTCTATACTTTATTTGATACCGGTTCTACCCATTCTTTTATTTCTCCTACTTGCGCTCATCGATTAAATTTGATTCCGGAGAAATTAGACTTTGACTTAGCTGTTGAAACTCCATTGGGAGAAACCTTCATTACATCCACGGTTTATAAGTCTTGTTTGGTTCAAGTTGGTACCCACACATTACCTGTCGATCTAATTTCGTTAAAAATACTTGCATTTGACGTGATTCTAGGGATTGATTGGTTAACTACTCATCATGCAAAAATTGATTGTTTTCGTAAGGTTGTTCCGCTGCAGTTAAACTTGATGTCTATTATATTTTATCAGTAAACATTGTTGAAGGCTAATGATAATTTATTCTGCATTATCTTAGTCATAATATTTCTTACTGGGCTAGTTGAGCTCACCCTTTCTTTCACTGTTCTCTTCAGGAAATGAGAACGTAGCTGGGGCAAGTCGGGGAACGGAGTGATGGTCCGAATGATAGTATTAGTTAGTAGTCCTCACTATTCTATGTAATGGTATGTTAATAAATGTAATGAGGACTCCTTTTGAGTATGAATACTCTCTAGAAGATAATATTTGTATTCAAACTCACAGTTTATGTTTTGTCGTATTGTACACGACAGTTGTATTAGTAAGTTGTATTTGTATTTTGTACTATGTATCTGACGATCCAAGATGGGTGATGTATACCTAATTTTGGGGGCGTCGCATGAATAGTACCCCAACATAAATAGTATCCCACCATGAAAATATTATAATTTTAATAAGAAAGTTCAGACCAATAGTGAAATGATAATAGATGAAGCACAAACTATTAAGAATATTCCACTAATTTCAAGGGTTTTCACCATTTAATAATAAGGTTATGGAAACAAACAATAAATTCATACTATAAATGGAGAACTATGAAAAAAGACGATATCCCTTAATGAGTACAAAAGAATATATGAAACTGTAAATGGATTTTCACCCGTCATATGGTAATTCGCGTAGACATATTGTGACGCCCCCAAAATAGGTCTAAATCACCCATTCTGAGTCGCCAAATACTTGGTACAGAAAACAAATACAACTATCATGCAAAATACAACAACACAATAGCGAAGTTTTAACACGAATATTGTCTTCTAGACAATATTCACACTCAATGGAGTCCTCATTACAATTATTATTACACAATTTCATAGAATAGTGAGGACTACTATAGCCACTTATCCTGGATCACTCCATTCCCCAACTCGTCCCAGCTATATTATCATTTCTTGAAGAAAACAATGAAAGAAAAGGGTGAGCTCAACTAGCTCAGTAAGAAATATAATGACTAAGATAATGCAGAATAAATTATTGCTAGCCTTCAACAGTATAACAACTGATAAAATACAATAGACAACAAGTTTTAGATCAACAACTGCAGCGGAATAAGCAATCCATTAGAAGAGTCAAGTAGAGCATGATATCTACTATCTTCTATGATTTAAAAGTTTATCATCAATTTTATCGCTTAGACTCAGCTTAATAAATAATCCACATCACTGAATTATCTATGCACTACGGGTCAAGGATATTCATTAGTATCACAACCACAAATTATCCATGCACTACGGGTCAAGGATATTCGTGTTTTCACTAATGGTCATGATCATGTCAAACAACAATTCATCTTTGCACCCTTGGCCGAAGAGAACGCATGTTTATGATCATACCAACATTTGTCCATCAATGCACTACGGGCTAATGAGGACTTTTACCACATTATTTGTAACATTAAGGGTTATGATAATACCGAATAATCCCTGGTCATAATCATACCAATCAAGAGTCCATCTATGCTCGACGGCCAAAGATGACTTTCATCACAATATAAGTATGAAGATGATGACAATGATATAAGAATTCAATTAAATGAAAGCAAGGATAAATATTAAAGATTTATAATTTAATTTATCCAGAATTCAATAATATCCAAATTTTCAACATGATACAGCTTTGTGGAGTAAAATTCAAGAATAATATTATTTCAAAAATGATTTGGACTGAAAAGAAATCAATTTTTATCATGAATAGTACTCCGGGTGAATAGTACCCTAGTGATTAGTACCCCGTGATTAGTACTTCAAGAATAGTACTTTGTGAATAGTACTTCGTGAATAGTACTTTATGAATAGTACTTCGTGAATAGTACTTTTTGAATAGTATCCCGTGAATAGTACTTCATGAATAGTATCGTATTTATGAATAGTACTCATGAATAGTACTCTGTGAATAGTACCGTACGTATAAATAGTGCCGTATAAATAAATATTACTCGTAAATAGTACTCCAGCATGAAAAGATTAAAATTTAACAAGAATGTTCAGAAAAATATTCTTGTGAAACGATACTAGATGAAGCGCAAATTTCAAGGATATTCTACTAATTTCACGGAGTATAGAAGCAATACTTTAACAAAATGAGTATAGAATTCAGAATCTGAAACGAAATAATATTACTTACATACTACAGAGTATGAAAGAAAATATTATTTCTTACGAATATTGAACGAAATAAAATTTCTTACGAATACGAAAAATAATATCGTAAGCGAATATGAAATAAATAATACCTCTTACCTTAGTAGAAGGCTAGATACTGAAATAGTGAAGTAGCAGAATACTTTTCTTCTCTCTCTCTCTATAATTGCTCTTATGAGTCTTAGTGAATTATTGAGAATGAAAGAAGAATGAGCTTCTATTTATAGGAAAACATATTTTTGATAATTGCAAGATTAGGGGCTCGAATTATTACAGTTTAGTACATTCATCTATACCTCCATTTTTAATTTAATCCTGCAAGTATTATCAATCTTACACCACCTCCCCTAATAGTACATACATATGAATCAATAGTTCCATACATGCGAACCAACAATAATTTGCATGTGAACTAATAGCAATTAATTACTCATTTATCCGATTAATTGTCCGTTTAATCAATTTAACATCCAGAAATCAATTATTATCGAAATAAATATTGATTTCCACTGACACTAATAACTACAACACAATAAAAATATTTTTATCAATAATTTCATCTTTAATCAACACGAAATTATTCATCATTAATATTATAACTCATAATATTTAACAACCAGATCATTCCTAGGAAAGAGGGGCTTTCCGATAAGGATTTCTCCCTATTGGCGCGCAATTAGGTGACCAAACCCCTTTTCTCGACAGAACTTTCTAGACATTGTCAATAATGTAAATAATAATATGAATAACTTTGTCGTCTCAATTATTGATTTAATAATATAAAATATTATACAGATGATACTATCACAATAATTGAATCAATAATATGAGAGATATTATGCTGCAATTACTGTAGCAATAATTGAGTATAACTGAATGAATTCTCACGTAAGCATCAATAATCAATACCGTGCGCTACTATGCAACCACGCGTATTACTGTACTATTACCACCGGGTAGTTCAACAGTTTAATGGTAAAACTTTTGCCGTTATTTTTATAAAAAGATATTTCTGTCGTTTTCTAACTACGACAATACTTCCGTTGTGGGGTCTACCAATGATTGTGCCGTCGTACGAATATTTCCTGTTAAAATGAATATTCCCCGACTAATCGAATATTTTATAACAACTTGCTTACTTTGCAAAATTTATAAATATTACCCACAACTATAACATTATATCAAATCTTTATTCATAAAAGTTGGGGTCTTACACAGATCATTTTCATAATTTAATAAAGAATGAATACGAAAGGTTATTCATCATGCATGCGGTAATCCGCGTAGACAGGTTACTCCCACAGATTAATAAAGAATGAATACGAAGGGTTATTCACCATGCATGCGATAATCCGCATAGACAGGTTACTCCCGCAGATTAATAAAGAATAAAATCAAAGTGTTATTCACCATGCATGCGATAATCTGCGTAGACAGGTTACTCCCGTAGATTAATAAAGGATAGAATGACAACCCTTATGAGTATGAAGAAATTAACATCTTTTACGAATACGAAAGAAATAATACCCCTTACCTTAGGAGATTGGATACTGTAATAGTGAAGTAGCAGAATACTCTTCTTTTCTCTCTCTAAAGTTTCTCTATCTATAGTTTTAGTGAATTCGTAAGAAAAATGAAGAAATGAATTTCTATTTATAGGAGAATGGACTAAATAGTAACTGATTCACGAACGGTCCAGATTGATTTACTATTAAAACTTTAACTGACGGTCCATACTGATTTACTATTATAACTTCAACCAGCAGTCCATATTGATTTACTATTATAACTTCAACCAACGGTCCATATTGATTTATTATTATAACTTCAACCAACGGTCTGAAAAATTACCACATCTCCCCATGAAATAATAAATCAAACTTACAACAAACGCCTCATGACAAATCCCTCTATTTATATCAAAAATTGAATAAATATTTACCACAAATCACTTATCTTTAATCAACACATTTTTAATCTTTCAAAAATTACTCATCATTTAATAGTATAACTCACAATATTGACAACCAGATCGTTCTCAAGAAAGATGGGGCTTTCCGATAAGGATTTCTCCTTGTTGGCGCGCAATTAAATAGTCAAATCTCTTTCCTCGATAGAACTTTCTACACATTGTCAATAATACAAAAAATAATATGAATAATTATGTCGTCTCAATTATTGATTTAATAATATAAAATATTGTGCAGATGATACTGTGACAATAATTGAATCAATAATATGAGATACTATGCAACAACTACTGTGGCAATTATTGAATGAAATCGAGTGACTTCTTACGTAAGCATCAATAATCAGAGATACTGTGCAATATTATGTGCTACTGTGCAACAACGCGTATTACTATATTTTTATCACTGGGTATTTCAACAGTTTAACGGTAAAAGTCTTGCCGTTATTTTATGAAAATGTTATTTCTGTCGCTTTCTATATCCGATATTTATTCCGTCATGTAGTCCACCAATGATTGCGCCGTCGTACGAATATTTTCCGACCAAAAGAATATTGTATAACCACTTGTTTACTTTGTAAAATTTGCACATATCACTCATAACTATATCATTATATCATATCAACACTTTATTATTCAAAATAATATTTAGGGAAAATTAAATCTTTATTTATAAAAATTGAGGTATTACATTATATATATATATATATATATATATATATATATATATATATATATATATATATATATATATATATATATATATATTTGTTGTTCGCATAAAACCATAAAGATGATATTGATTTTATTATTTTTTTTAAACTTATTTTTGGACTATTTTTCCAACAATAAAAACGTCACTGACATATATAAAACATACCCTTGATTTTTATCGAATCACATAATTTCCTCAAATAGCTTCGCCAGTGAAGTATAAGATGATCCATTCTCCGACATGGCAACCCTACTCTTTTCTTTTATTTCCTTTACCTTCTTCCTTATTTCACTATTCTTTCCATCCATCATTAACTTCTTTATTTTTGTATCAATTTCGTCAGACCTAACAATAAAACCAGTCTTGTTATATTCATTCCTATAGTCCACCTCAATTTCCACCGCAAGACCCAACTCCTTAACCATCTCAAAAGCGTTGAGTTGTTGCTCACCGTACATTGGCCATGTTGCGACAGGCATGCCATACCACACACTCTGTAATACCGAATTCCAACCACAATGAGACACAAACCGTCCGACTGCCTTGTGTGATAGCACGGCCACTTGTGGGGCCCATCCAATCACTCTTCCGACGCATGATGTCCTATCCAAGAATCCGGCCGGGAGTTCCAAATTTGAGTATTTAAGTTGAAGCTTCGTCTCACATTCAGAGATACACGGACGCAAGGACCACAAGAAGCGATGCCCACTGTGCTCTAAACCCATTGCAATCTCCTTCACCTGATTGACACATAGTATTGGAAGTTCTCAATTGTTCGTTGTTAGTTTCATTTAATTTTTGAAGTAGTTAGGTTTTTAAATAATTTTAAAAAACTAGATTTTAGGGTGCTGATTTTTACAACGTTATAGTAATAGTTGCACACATAATATACTAGTGAGAAACTACCCACATATATTTAAATGTGTTAATTAGTTTCTTATTTGAGAATAAATAGTTTAATCACTTTATATATTTGAGTATGCAATTATATCTATTAATAAAGCGGGAGGAAAAAGTTTTTTTGGTTTTCCTTTTTTAAGTTTTTCAGTCCCAATTAATTCCCTCAAACAAATAGTTATTTAATATTTCATTCTTGTTTTCTCTCTCCTGCTCTCTTTTCCCTTATTTAAAAGTTTTATTTTAATAATAATGCTAGAGATATAAATTATTTTACAAATATTTTACAAACTGTTGATGTGGCATACTCCACCTCAGCATATTGTGTGGGGCCGAAACCTATATTAAAGCAATTTGTTGATCAATATGCTGAGGCGGATTATATCACGTCAGTAATTTGTAAAATAATTTGTGTATGTAGCATCACTCTTATTTTAAACCAAGTAGTGTGTGTAGGTAACTAGTTAATACTCCCTCTGTTCCTAAAATGATGACTTTAATGGGATTCATTAGTATAAAAAAAAATAAAAAATAAAAAGACACATTATTGTATGTATTATTATGAGATCACTAAGAATAGAGATATTTTTTTTTACTCTCTTTCTTCCATCGTACTTTACTTAGTTTGTGCGAAAAATATACTTAAACTATCCTTTTGAATATGAAAGAGTATAAAGTATGCAAACATCTACCTCCAAAAAATAAAGTATTGGATTCTTAATAATTTATTCATTTCTAAAATATAGGATTATATTGGCATTTTAAAGTCAATGCAAGACATTTTAAATTTTGGTAAGAATTCATTTACTATTAGACACTAAAATTTTCAAAATTGCAAACTATCTAAAATATTTAACCGATTCAAAAAATCACATTCGATTTACCCAAATTCTTGAGTCAGCACCTTTGGTTTGATTTCAAGTTAAATGAAGCACATATTAAATTTAAAAATACTGACACAAGTAATTTTTGTGAATTTTAGCTAATTAAACATGCAAGTATTACTTTTAAAAAGTCAAATGAAGCACATATTAAATTTAAAAATACTGACATATATTTTTTAAAGTTAAAAGGTAATATTATATTGCAGAATTTTGCAAAATGATGAATTACCTACCTGGTTGTCTGGAAAGCTTCCAAAGCTACCAAAGCACAATAACACCACAGATGAAGGTGGTTGATCATCTAACCAACCAAGGATCACGGCAGCCTCATCGGAGTTTTGGCCCTCACCGTTGAGATTTAGTATGGGTCCCACCGGATAGATCGGAGGGATCATACTATCCATCCGGAGGGAATTGATCGCATAGGGTTCCAGCTCCTCAAACGTGTTAACAATAATTCCCTTTGTCTCCTTGCACCTCCGGTACAATGATAACAAAACATCATGCCTACCTTCTTTATCCAAAAATATCGACGGCAAGACCTCGGCGGGGACCGGGTTTGCAAAACTCAGTACCAATAACTCAGTGTTCGAGTTCCTGAACTCGGTCACATCTTGCTTTTTGTCGTCGTTGAGTGACTGGAGATGGAACGCGAGGCCAAGAAAACCGGCTCCGGCAGGGGAGTATACATAAGTTGGAACATTGATCTCATCGGCAATGTCCAAGATGTCGACGAACAAAATGTCAGCCAGCAAACCAACGACCCGAGTCGACTCGGACTGAGTCATGCGGGACATTATGTCTCGCACACGTGTGTCTTCTGATTCTCGATGAAGGAAGGAAAGATGGCGCAACGTGGCTTGAGCAAATATTTTTGGGGATCGATTTCCGAGAGATTTATGTTAATGCCAAGATCTTCTTCCACATCCCAATCACGTAATTCTGCACAATAAACACAGTCAACACAAAAAGTTTGACGGCTTGACCATCGGGGGATAGCTCCGACGTGAGAGTCAGTACAGGCGATCACAAGGTTAACAATGGAGGATAAAAATATCTAGTATCTAGAGATAGATAAAATTATCAGTTACGTGTCGTTGGTTGTTGTTACCTGTAGATTGCATGTTCCTTGCTAAGATATACTCCAAAGTCCGATTTCCCATACCACCCACTACCGTCAGACACAGTTTGCCACCGCCGGCCGACTATCAATCTCATCCACATTAACGTTTGGCAGATATAACAGTCAACTGTCCTATTCTTTTATCATTACTGGTCAAAGATGTAGATATTTAAATATGTAATGGGTTGGCCCAACATTTCAACTCAAGTCTTACATGACTCAATAAAAGTAATCCACTGAATTGGCCCAATATATAAGGTATCATGATTCAAGGGAGGGGGTCCACTCGATCTGGCCCAATACCTAGAGTATTACGGCCCAACATTGCCCCCAGTCTTTTATTAAACAGGATGTTTATTGAAAGAGTATAAAGGTCCTCGGTCCATGACAAAAGGATATAACAAGATTATTAAAGACACAAAATATAGATTACCGAGGCCCAACGGGCAAATCTCACTTAGCAGATTAAATAAAAACCGGAAGTCCAATCGAAAAGCCCGATCCGGTTAATAATTTAAGACCAAAATAGGACGCCACCTCCTCTCGAAGGGACAAACCAACCTCGCCGAAAAAAGCGAGCTGGCCAAAAACCCAAACAAACCGCCACACAAACTAACAACGAGTGCCTCCTCGACATGCCCCATGACGAACAAATCCGAATCCTTCATGCCAAAAAGAGGAAAATCCAGATAACTCCTCCAGCTGCCGAAGAACCACAAGCGCCTTCCACAAAAACTGATTTTCGACCATATATCCTGATTGAAATCGTTGTTTTTGACGAAGAACCCCAAGAACAAGTAGAGCGCACACCCAAACCTGCTCGAAAAAGGAAACTAACCCCCTCAGAACCCAAACCCCAAGCCATGGGATCCTCCACTCTCTGACCAGAATTCAATGAGAATTTCCCCTTTCAGCTCTATAACTCCTTCGTTCGTGATACCGATGACCACTGGTTCGGCAACGGCTCCATAATGGACCTGATCGAAGAGGGAATGAAATACCAAGCTAAAGTAAGCTATTATTTAACTTATCAACTTACATCTCAAGCCCACGATATGAACTGATTCATTAACATTGATTATCTTCAGGCAACCGCTGTCTTCGAACGCCTCCGTCCCAAATACAAAGAAGTCGAAGTCGAAGAGGAGGCCGCTCGAAGAGAGAATGCTATATTTAAGTCTGTCTTGGCGAAGGAGAGAAACAATCTCGAAATTGCTCTCTTCAACAATAAACGCCTTCGAAAAGATCTTGCTCAAACCAAAGAAGATTTGAAGACGTCCAGGGCCACTCATCAAGTTATCACTGATATAAATGTCGATTTTCTGAAGAAAAACAAAATTTTGACGAAGAAGGTCGAAGATCTGGCCCAATCCAACTCAGTCCTGTCGAAGCAAAATAAAGAGATCCAAGCTAAAGAAGCAAAGCATGTGGCCTATTGTCAAAAGCTTGAAGAAGAACTTCGAGAACTCCGGGCTCTCAGGGATTTGGGCCCACCATTAACTGATCAGCTTCGCAAGGAGATTGAAGCAAATTACAGGAAGTCCACCGAGCAGAACAAAGAAGTTGTCCACATGTACTCTGAAGGGTATGAGGTCTACCGAAGTAAATACAAAGCCAAACTTGTAGTGGCCAAACTAAACCAGGCTCTCCTCGACTCTTCGGACAGTGAAGACAATAAGGAAGCTTAAAGATACCATTCCATCCGAAGCTTTAGGACTCCCGAAGTGAGAGGTAGACTGCATCATAGCGAATTTGTTTACCACGAAGGGCCTAACAAACCCACAGAATGACATTTGCCTACCACGAAAGGCCTGACAAATTCATAAGGACCACCTGCCGAAGAGGCTACCATCGAATGGCCAGCGAGTCCACCCGAACCTCCTAACACCGATGAAGTTTTCCTACCACGAAGGGCCTGACAACTTCATAAGAACCACCTGTCGAAGAGGCTACCATCGAATTGCCAGCGAGTCCACCCGAACCTCCTAACACCGATGAAGTTTGCCTACCACGAAGGGCCTGACAACTTCATAAGGACCACCTATCGAAGAGGCTACCATCGAATGGCCAGCGAGTCCACCCGAACCTCCTAACACCGATGAAGTTTGCCTACCACGAAGGGCCTGACAACTTCATAAGGACCACCTGTCGAAGAGGCTACCATTGTATGGCCAGCGAGTCTACCCGAACCTCCTAACACCGATGAAGTTTGCCTACCATGAAGGGCCTGACAACTTCATAAGGACCACCTGTCGAAGAGGCTACCATTGAATGGCCAGTGAGTCCACCCGAACCTCCTAACACCGATGAAGTTTGCCTACCACGAAGGGCCTGACAACTTCATAAGGACCACCTGCCGAAGAGGCTACCATCGTATGGCCAGCGAGTCCACCCGAACCTCCTAACACCAATGAAGTTTGCCTACCACGAATGGCCTAACAAATTCATAAGGGCCACCTGCCGAAGAGGCTACCATCTAATGGCCAGCGAGTTCACCCGAACCTCCTAACACCGATGTGGCATTTGTATGTACCTGTCAGACTATGAATGAGCTGCCGAAGTCCTTCAAGAATGCTTCAAATTTCGATCCCAAGAACTGGCGTCTGTTAACCTGACCCCTAGGTAATGGGCCCAGCATGACTACCCCCAGACAGCAAAAAGTATAGGAGATAAAATCGAATAGAACCTTTTTGGTGGCTGATGCGGGATCGGACTATTCACCTGGCACAAATATCCACATGAAATCCTCCGAAAAATATCCCTAGCTTCAGACGGCACCAAAACTCCTCAAGAAGGGGGATGAGTCCAAAGTAGAATATCTGCATGCAAACAGCGTCCCCTAACTCTACTTCTGCCGAAGTACTGCAACGGTTTTATCAGACTCTTCAGCTTCCCCCTAAACTTCATCAGCTTATTTAATCATCCCTAAGGACAAGGTGATACTTACCCCCAACTTCACGCACTAAAACTATTCCTGCTACCGACAAACTCGGTGTTAAATACAAGTACGATTGTTCAGCAGGAACGAACTTCACCATTAAAAATACCGAAGGAAGATATGTCCTTATTCCTTGAAATGTGCCTTCACATTCTGAAATGCATTGGAACATCTTGGCTTTCTTCGGCCCTTTACACATACCAAAGATCGGCAAACATCTTCATGCCGATTTAGACATAAACCTCTTCAAAGCCTCTTCTGAATAGTCTTGTCTTTTCCATTCGAACCTATAGCTTTAAACGGGCATCTCCGAAGACGAGTATCCACAGGGCGGTGTGCCCTCAGTGGATTCTCAGGAGTACGGCTTCTGGATCTGCTTTGATCATAATCCCGTAAACCGATAGGGCGGAGTACCCTATTCGATCAATCAGGAAAATGGTTGTTGGGTCTTCATCTACATATGCTTCGACCACAATCCTGAGAACCAATAGGGCAGGATACCCTCTTCGGTCAATCAGGAAAATGGTTGTTGGGTCTTCATCTACCTTGCTTCGACCACAATCCCGAGAACCAATAGGGCAGGATACCCTCTTCCGTCAATCAGGAAAATGGCTGTTGGGTCTTCATCTACATCTGCTTCGACCATAATCCCAAGAACCAATAGGGCAGGATACCTTCTTTGGTCAATCAGGAAAATGGTTGTTGGGTCTTCATCTACATCTGCTTCGACCATAATCCCGAGAACCAATAGGGCGGGACTCAACTCTTCGGTCAATCAGGAAAATGGTTGTTGGGTCTTCATCTACATCTGCTTCGACCACAATCACGAGAACCAATAGGGCAGGATACCCTCTTCGGTCAATCAGGAAAATGGCTATTGGGTCTTCATCTACATCTGCTTCGACCACAATCCCGAGAACCAATAGGGCAGGATACCTTCTTCGGTCAATCAGGAAAATGGTTGTTGGGTCTTCATCTACCTTACTTCGACCACAATCCCGAGAACCAATAGGGCAGGATACCCTCTTCGGTCAATCAGGAAAATGGTTGTTGGGTCTTCATCTACATCTGCTTCGACCATAATCTCGAGAACCAATAGGGCAGGATACCCTCTTCAGTCAATCAGGAAAATGGTTGTTGGGTCTTCATCTACATCTGCTTCGACCGTAAACCTGAGAACCAATAAGGCAGGATACCCTCTTCGGTCAATCAGGAAAATGGTTGTTGGGTCTTCATCTATATTGCTTCGACCACAATCCCGAGAACCAATAGGGCAGGATACCCTCTTCGGTCAATCAGGAAAATGGTTGTTGGGTCTGCATCTACATCTGCTTCGGCCATAATCCCGAGAACCAATAGGGCAGGATACCCTCTTCGGTCAATCAGGAAAATGGTTGTTGGGTCTTCATCTACATCTGCTTCGACCATAATCCCGAGAACCAATAGGGCAGGATACCTTCTTCGGTCAATCAGGTAAATGGTTGTTGGGTCTTCATCTACATCTGCTTCGACCATAATCCCGAGAACCAATAGGGCAGGACTCAACTCTTTGGTCAATCAGAAAAATGGTTGTTGGGTCTTCATCTACATCTGCTTCGACCATAATCCCGAGAACCAATAGGGCAGGACTCAACTCTTCGGTCAATCAGGAAAATGGTTGTTGGGTCTTCATCTACCTTGCTTCTACCACAATCCTGAGAACCAATAGGGCAGGATACCCTCTTCGGTCAATCAGGAAAATGGTTGTTGGGTCTGCTTCAATCCCGAGGACGGCCTCGAGACATGTCTTTAGCGGACATAGGCTTCTTTCCAACTTGAACGGTCTGTCAGCCTGACCACCTCGGTATAGGGTTCTAAGGAGTATGCCTTTTACCCTTTTCCGACCATGGTCAGGTCTTCTTCCAGCAGCAAAAATAATCTTCTTCTAGCATCACCTTGGGCTCTCGAACGAAAACCCTCAGAAATCTACTTGGAAGTAGTACCACCAGGAGCACTCTCAGAAGGACCCAATCAATCCTTGACAGATACTCGTGTAGACAAAATCATAGCCATTAGTTATCCTTCAGAAGTAACTGTTCTATTCTTCACCATGGATTCCGACGTAGAACAACTATGATTTGTGATTGAAAATATCAAGGACACTAGAACTCAGCCCTCCTTCTAGCGCCAATGTTAACGCCAAGATCTTCTTCCACGTCCCAATCACGTAAGACGCTATGATCCTACACAATAAACACAGTCAACACCAAAAGCTTGACGGCTTGACCGTCGGGGGATAGCTCCGGCGTGAGAGTCAGTACAGGCGATCACAAGGTTAACAATGGAGGATAAAAATATCTAGTGTCTAGAGAGAGATAAAATTATCAGTTACGTGTTGTTGGTTGTTGTTACCTGTAGATTGTGTGTTCCTTGCTAAGATATACTCCAAAGTCCAGTTTTCCATGCCACCCACTACCGTCTGACACAATTTGCCACCGCCGGCTGACTATCAATCCCATCTACATTATATAACAGTCAACTGTCCTATTCTTTTATCATTACCGGTCAAAGATGTAGATATTTAAATATGTAATGGGTCAGCCCAACATTTCAACTCAAGTCTTACAAGACTCAATAAAAGTAATCCACTGAATTGGCCCAATATATAAGGTATCATGATTCAAGGGAGGGGGTCCACTAGATCTGGCCCAATACCTAGAGTATTACGACCCAACAATTTATAATTGTGAGACGTGGGGTAGGTTTTGCTAAGAGTGATTTATTGTAGTTGTCTATCCCCGTATCAATGAAGAATTTCGAGATGAGGACGGTGACTGAGAGGTTTTCGTGTCGACTAATGAAAAGTTTAGCCATCTCCACCATCCCCACGAGGTGTCCGATGCCCGGGACGGGCACGAATATCAATTCTGACTTCATTTTGAATGAACTTGGAGGAGTAGAGGAAAAGGGAAACGGAAATTCAAGACTAGAAAATTGATCGATACAGATACATGAATCTCTAGCTTAGCCTTTCTCAAATTTATATACTGTAGATACTCCATTTTGTGTGGCACAAAATCATTAGTACTCTTTCACATGGAAAACGTTTCGATAAATAACAAATGAATTATTCCTTATTTCTTTGCATTAATTGATGGATTGACGGTAAAGATCCCCGCCTGTATTAGATGTGGTATTTCAATTATTCTTTATTTTACTCTTTTTTTCTGCTCTCATGAAAATTAAATTAAAATAGGATCTATCTCCATATTCAAATTAAAAAAAAATTAATTACCTCTTCTGTCCCGCGTACACTGTAACACCCCCTTTCCAAAAAAGAAAGAGAGGTTACTCAAAACATAACTAAACTGATGAATATATAACAAGTCTCTAAACCACAAAAGAATAATCTCATAATGATTAAATGTCCATAATAAATGTCATACTGGCTCAAACCACAATCTTAAATAACTATTACAAATCTAAATAAATCAATGTATCGTAGCCCAACAAAATATATATAAACCATTGGATAAAAGGGAGCTCTCATCACACTTGCCCTTGATCCCCTTAATTACCTGCCGGAAGAAAAACACAGCATGAGCCAAATGCCCAGTACGGATATAGAGTACAAACTAAAGAACTGAGATAACTAACTCAATTTAATGAACTGAACTGTAACGAACAAAACTAATACAACAAAATAATAGGCTGAATCAAATGGTTGGGGTTATTTCATACCAAGCTCAAAACAAAATAGAAATATACGTTGCCATACAGGAAAATCAAATAATGTCACACAGGCAATCAAAAAATAATGTCACACAGGCATAACATACATCAGACCGGCCGAATCCAGATGCATTCAAATCGGAAGGCGTGTTTGGCACAAACATCACCAATCCGCAGAACAGAACAGAAAACTAGGGTCGACCCATACGCCTCCCACAACAAAACATCAAATGGCCAACTCCCACCGGAGCACAAAACGGAGACGTCGTGGACTGATCACACCGCCACGGAAGGTTTCATGCCTCGGTGCCAAGAGGACATGCCTGTGGTACCCCCAGGTGGTTATAGCTCAGGTATACCCTACGGTATTCTAACAAAAATATAATGTCACAACACATTCGACAAAATATCAACACAAAGGGGTTCTAAAATGTACATGTTAAACTGAAACAAATCATCAACACAAGTATTCAAAAATATTAACATGTACTTTCTACAAAGATCGAAATAAATATTAACCATGACCCAGTAAACCAAAGAGTACAAATACTAGTTTCAAATACTAATGCCAAAATGAAACATTCTCACGAATTTAAGAAGGAACAGTCATGTGAACAATAACAAATTTCTAAACGAAAAGTGAAATGAACAAATCAAAAATAAAGGATTATCGCGGAAGGAGTACGGAATCCGTACCTGAATTAAGCAATATAATACCCAGAAATTAAATAAGATTATGCTAGTCTCCTTCAATCCGATCTAATAAAATAAAATAAAATTTTATTACAAATTTACTCATTAACAAAATAATATTGTTAAATTTATTATCAAGTAAATTTATAATTTTATTAACAAGATTAACTAGTTTAAATTAATATAAATAACTTTCAATTTGATTCATTAATTCGATTTATACACTTCATAAATCAAATACATATAAAAATATAATATATATATATATATATATATATACACACACACACACACACACACTACTCATCCTGCAAATAAACTTGATATATATATAATCCTTATTATATAACCAAAAGTCCAGTAGTTTTTGCTTTCATCCTGCATCACGTTAATTTTTTATTTATTTTTTTAGCAGCAGCAGGTTCAATATATATATAAACATAATCCAATACTCCAACCACGACAATCTGACAAACCAAAACTGTGACGCCCCCAGAATAGGTATACATCACCCATTCTGAGTTGTCAAATACATGGTACAGAAACAACTACAACTTTATTAATGCAATTGTCGTGCAAAATACGACAACACTTAAACTGTGAGTTTAAATACAAATATTGTCTTCTAGACAATATTCACACCCAAATTAGTCCTCATTACAATTATTGATACATTATTTTATGAAAATGGTGAGGACTACTAAAACCACTTCTAGAACCATCATTCCATACCCCGACTAGTACTCGCTACATTCTCGCCTCCTGAGAAGAAAAATGGAACAAAAAGGAAAAGGGTGAGCTCAACTAGCCCAATAAAGAATATTATGACTAAGATAATATAGAACAAATTATTGTTAGTCCTCAACAGGGAAAAATTTAATAGAATACAATAGACAACAAGTTTTAAATCAATATTCGCAGCGAAAATAATAATTCATTAGAAGAGTTAAGTAAAGAATAAAATCTACTATCTTCTATTTATGAATTTAAAAGTTCATCGTCAATGTTTTATCCTTGTAACATCAATCAATATATATATATATATATATATATATATATATATATATATATATATATATATATATATATATATATATATATATATATATCTGCAATCAAATGTTCATCTTTGCACTACAGGCCAAAGATATTCAGCAGTTGGTCATGTTCATCTAAACACCTGTTCATCTTTGCACTATGGGCCAAAGATATTCATCGGAACATCATTCATATTTGCACTACATGCCAAAGATATTCAGTAATATCATCATTTAGGACTGAGGATGATGAAAAATATTTTAAAGAAAACGAATCCAGTGAAACAAAAGAACAAATATTAAGGATTCGTACTTTAAACAATCCAAGTTCAAAAATACTTCATAAATAACCATAGTGAAGTAAAATTCAAGAATGATCAAAACATGGATACAACCAAAGCTAGTATCCATACTAGATATCTTGGACAAAAACAAAAATTTAATTTTTCGGTGAATAGTGTCGTATTCGTGAATAGTGTCGTATACGTGAATAGTACCGTATACGTGAATAGCAACGCCGACACAAAAAGTTTCAAATTTGACAAAATATTCAGATCAATATTTCTGCATAATGATATTGAAAGAAATAATATCATTTTTTAAAA
Organism: Panax notoginseng; assembly: GCA_016801055.1. Lineage (NCBI taxonomy): Eukaryota > Viridiplantae > Streptophyta > Magnoliopsida > Apiales > Araliaceae > Panax > Panax notoginseng. Next base: position 223,294,111 of record CM029012.1, on the reverse strand, counting down.
AAATAATATCCCTTACCTCAGAAAAGACAGTACTTCTAGCTGGAATACTGGATATAGTACTGAATGGAACTTGCACCATATAGCAACACTCAAAGTATCAAAATACTTACAATAATACGCTCGATAATATAGAGAGAGAAAGAGAGAGAAAATTTTAATTTAGTGTGATTTTCAATTCTAACCTAAGCACCCTATTTATAGGAAAATACTTAGAACACCAAAGCAGAAAATTTAATAAAATAATATTATTTATTAAATTTTTCATACGCCCACTTTTGAAGATCTGAATTCAGCCATTAACATGTGCAAGTGGGGCCCACCAAAGTGTAAAAAACGTTTTTATTAAAAAAAAATTAAACTTCAAAAATCAATTATTCTAGAACTTTGAAACTTCAATAATTCATAATAAATAGCCCTTTTATCAGAAAAATTCAAACCTTATGTTTTTTTATAGGAAATTTCATTCTCTACAACTTTGCAGAAGAAAGTTTTTCCAAATTCTAAACAGAAATTGACCGAAATCCACATACGGACGATTTTACAAGCTATAATCAAATTTCAGTCAAGAAATTGGGTCACAAACATGTTTAACTTGTTATACATATTTTTAGTAACAAAAATACTCATTTTCCTCATATACTCATATATCCCACATTCATTGTAAAAATATCACTATTATTATATTATTACAATATAATAATATATTTAAATGAATTATTTTATCAAAAAAAAAAAATATCAATTTTTCAACAATTGTCACTTTAAAATTTTCTCCATCTATATCCACATAAAATGAATATTTTTCTTATCATATAAATCAATAATTAATTATTCACAAATAATATTACAGAATCACAATATCTACAACCAGGCCGTTTCCAATAAGGATTTCTTCTTACTGGCGCGCAATTAGATGACCAAACCTCTCCTTAGACAGAACTTTCTAGACATTGGCAATAATGTTATCTAATAATATTATTCAGATAATATGAATTATTGCTCCGATAATGGAAAATATTGTGTAGTGACAATTATTGAATAACGGTAATATAAAATATCAATGCAACAATTATTGAATCAATAAAACAAAATATTGAACAGTAATTACTGTAACAATTATTGAGTAGTGCCTTTTTACGTAAGAATCAATAATTAGTGCAATACCGTGTGCTACTGTGTTTTAACCACCGGGTATTCTAACAGTATTAACGGTAACAACTACGCTGTTACTTATAAACAACTTATACTTGTCGTTTTCTTCATCCAATCGCTTTCTGTTATGGGGCCCACACAAGGCTGCGCCGTCGTACGAATATTTCCCGACGGTAAGAATATTCCACGACCAAACGAATATTCCGACAACAATGAATATTTTATAATCACTTGCTTACTTGAAATATTTGCGCATTTCACTCATAACTAACCACATTAATAAAATCCACCCTTACTATTTCAAAATAATAAATAGAGAAAATTAAATTTCATTTATAATAAGTTGGGGTCTTACAAAAATTATATATATATATATATATATATATATATATATATATATATATATATATATATATATATATATATATATCATGAAGCTATCCACTTTATAACCCATTAAAATCAAATTCTACGGAAGTAATATACATATATATAAAATATGTATTTTAACTTTAAGGGACATTGAACATTCTATAAGGAAGATCTATCAAAATTTCAAAAGAAAAAGTAAACACTTACCAATTCGATCTTGCCAAAAAAAATCAACTTTAAACAATTTTCCCCTCTTCAGTTTATGCCGTTGTGCCTATTTTTTTCTTTTCTTTTCTTTTATCAGACGAAAGAATGTAGTATATATTATGTAGGGTTCCTATTTCAGTTATTTATTTATTTATTACTCATCTTATTGATTTTTTTAATTATAACAGGATTTAATATTACTAAACACAGATTGGATCCAATTAAATTAAGCCCAACTTTACCAAGTTAATTTACCCAACACTTATTAATATATTATTAGCCCAGACAAATTAAATAACTAGTTTGACCCAAAATAAATGACAAAGTCCAATTAATATGTTTTAAAATAAAATAATTTTTTATTATTTAATATATATATTTTTTCGGGTATTACATACACAATATTATATTTTAATTTAATGAATTCTTAATTTAAAATTGATATGAATGCATGTTTTTCATTAATAAAATAGTTAATATTGTAAATTACTTAAAAAGGGAAATTGAAAAAAGTGTCCCCTCATTACAATACAAACGTTAATGTTTTAAATTTTGCAAATGTCAAAATTAATATTTCAATTTTTTGCAAGAGTATCCCCTCCCACTAATTTTGTCCAAACATGTGCAATTTCTAAGGGCAAAATAGTCTATCACCATATAAAATTATTTTCTCACCTAATAACTAAAAGGTTAAAATAGTCCTTACAACTTACTATAATAAAACAAATAAATAAAACATTAATTATATATTTAATATTTTAATATTAAAATCAATTTATTAAGTTTAAACATAGTAGCGCATATTCCAACCAATAAAAAACAAAGTTAATGAAGCAAATCTCTTACTAGTTGGGAATCACAAACCCATATTCATCAACTCAGACCCAAACCCCCCAACCTCACAGCTTAAACTTCATCCCCATATTCATGAACAGGAAGATCCATCGTCCTGAGCCCCGATCAAAGGGCCCCAATATATATATATATATATATATATATATATATATATATATATATATATATATATATATATATATATATAATCGAACTATTTGCTCGTGTCTGAAGGCACGACATACCGAAAAATTAGATTAAAATTTAAAAAATACTACACTACCTAAAGACTTTTTGCAATCTAAAAAAACTTACAATCACATATAACAATTATCATATTTCACCACACCACCACAATAATTAATTTTCTTTTAAAAATAGATATCCAGAAAAATCTAAGCATGTCTACAAAATTTACAAATCATCAATAACTATTTTCATAATTCACCACACCACCACAATAAAAATTATTATTATTATTATTATTATTATTATTATTATTATTATTATTATTATTATTATTATTATTATTATTATTATTATTATTATAGTAATAGTAATAATTATAATAATAATTACGATAATAGTGATAATAATAGTAATAATAATAACAAAAATAATAACAATAATAATAATAATAATAATAATAATAATAATAATAATTATGATAATAATAATAATAATAATTTTTATTGTGGTGGTGTGATAATAATAAAAATTATTATTATTATTATTATTATAATAGTAATAGTAATAATTATAATAATAATTACGATATTATTATTATTATTATTATTATTATTATTATTATTATTATTATTATTATTATTATTATTATTATTATTATTATTATTGTTATAATTATTATTGTTATTATTATTGTTGTTATTATTATTGTTATTATTGTTGTTATTATTATTACTATTATTATTATTATTATTATTATTATTATTATTATTATTATTATTATTATTATTATTATTATTATTATTATTATTATTATTATTATTACTATTATAGTTATAATAATAATTATTATTATTATAATATAGGCATAATGCTCTTGATAGTTGTTTTACTGTATTGGATGGGGCTAGTCGGTTTCGTAGGATCATGAAGCGTATGCTTAATGTCCATTGATGTTGTTTCAATGAATAAAAAGACACATCTGTTAATTGCACCTTTTCTTACATGAGTTTTGATCAATTTGGGGATTAATTTAGACTCATTAATTGATTGAATTTATATTAAATTAAAAGTGCACTTGGTAGTCTATTACAAGGAGATTAATAGAGAGTAATATATGATTCAAGTAGGAATTATATATTGTGTTTTAATTGTATCCAAAGTGGAGTATATGAAAAGGTTCATTGTTGTTTAAGAAAACTATTTTCTTTAAGTCCCACATGGATTAGGAATAAAACTATTTAATACTTTATAAGTATATGTGGAATAGTTTAATTCACTAGTGGAACTAAAGGAAAGGCTTGGAGTTGGTCACAATGACGTGGTGCAAAGCACCTCCCACCCGCGACTTGGAACCCGGGTGACGGGGAACAGATGCGGGGGTCGCAAAGTCGCATTGACGCTTTAGGCGCACTTTGCACGTGTGCATCGTCGCTAGGAGCCTCGCCCGAGCCAAGAGCCAACTTTTTATCTTGAACCAGATTCATGGAACCTTTAATTATTATGGATATAAAGAGATCTAAAACTGTTATAAACTGATTTATGATTAATACATCATTTACTTTGTAAACTGATGTTTAATTAACAATTTAGTTTTATCAGTTTTAAAAACTGAACAGTCTTGCCATCTTCTTCCTGCAAATCAAACCTTTACAAAGTAGCATAAAAATTGAGATTTTTAGTGAATTGCTATTACTGAAAATTAGAAAAGACTTGACATATATCTTGGAGGTGAATTGCTAGTAGCATTTAGCAAACCGTAGTGGTAAGGGGCAATAAATACCTTAAAATCAGGGAATACCCGTGTCAAATCCTTGTTTCTTTTAATTTGTATTCATTTTACTTTTTCAATCTTAAGGTGTTTATCGGAATGGATACAGAGTCTTTCAAAATCATGAACCAGGATTTTGTCAAGCTTGGTCGTTTTGATGGAACTAATTTCAGTCGTTGGTAAGATAAACTGAAATTTTTACTTACTGTTTTGAAGATTGTGTATGTTTTGGACCCTAATCTTCAGCCTATTCCTGAAGATCCCAAACCAATAGAAGGTCAGCAGCTAGATAATGATGCCATCGAAGCACTAAAAGAGCAAAGAAGGAAAAGAACTGAAGATGAGGAACTTACTCGTGGACATATCCTCAACACGCTGTCAGATCGTCTCTACGATTTCTACAGCAATATTCAGTCACCAAGGGAATTATGGGAGGTTTTGGAATTTAAGTACAAGGCAGAGGAAGAAGGTACAAATAAGTATTTAGTATCTAAATATTTTGATTATAAGATGGTTGATAACAAACCTATTTTGGAGAAAGTGCATGAGCTCCAGATTATTGTTAATAAGTTAAGGGTTCTTAAAATTGTCTTGCCTTAAACTTTTCAAGTTGGAGCAATAATTGCAAAATTACCTCCATCTTAGAAAGATTTTTCCAAAAAGTTGATGCATAAATCTGAGGATTTTTCCTTGTATCAAATTCAGAAGCATCTTCGCATTGAGGAGGAGGCCCGAAAATGCGATGCTAAGAATTTGATTTAAGGATAGTCTAGTGTAAACTATTTGGAGGCAAGATCATTTAAAGGGAAAGGACCTGGATTTGAAAAAAGATAATCATAAGTTCAAGCATCCTGGACAGAAAAATAAAAAATCGGATCCTAATAAGAGAAAGGGTAAGTGTCATGTTTGTGGAGAAACTGGACACTATGCTGGAGAATGCAAACAACGCAAAAGCGGCTCCACTAACATGGTTGAGGAGAACCTTGTTGCCATGGTATCTGATCTTAGTCTTGATGTGACTATGATTTCTGAAGTTAACATGGTAACTGAACCAAATGGTTGGTGGTTGGACTCTGGAGCTACTGTCCATATTTGTAATAATCGAAAAATGTTCAAAACATTTGAAGAGATTATTGGACATGAAGTTCAGATGGGAAATAGTTCAGCGGCTAAAGTTGATGGAAAAGGAACTGTGGAAGTTAATTTCACCTCTGGGAAGAAGCTAACCTTGCTGAATGTGTTGTTTGTGTCAGAAATTAGAAAGAATTTAATTTCTGTTAATCTTTTAGATAGGAAAGGGTTTAAAATTTCTGTTGAGTTCGGCAAAGTCATTCTTTCAAAGAATGGTATTTTTGTTGGAAAGGGTTATGCTTGTAATGGAATGTACAAATTATCTATTAATAAGAACAGTTTTGTTTCTGCTTATATCACTTGCGCAATTTTTTTATGGCATAGTCGTTTAGGACATATAAATTCAAAGAATTTGAAAAATATGCATGCAATGAAATTGATTGATATTGGCAATACTGAACTTGAGAAATGTGAAATTTATGTTAAATCAAAAAATTGTGAGAAAACCATTTCCAAATGTACATAGAGAATCACAATTATTAGATTTAATACATACTGATATCTGTGACTCAAATGGAATATTGACAAGGGGTGGAAAACGATATTTCATTACTTTTGTAGATGATGCTAGCAGATATTGTTATGTGTATTTGTTGAGAACAAAAGATGAGGCATTTAACTCATTCAAAAAATACAAATTAGAAGTAGAAAATCAACTTGAGAAGAAGATTAAAATTTTACGTTCTGATATAGGCATGGAATATTGTTTGAATTCTTTTGATGCATTTTGTGAAGAAAATGGCATTATACATCAAACAAGTGCAGCATATACACCTCAACAAAATGGTATAACAGAAAGAAAAAATTGTGTGTTTCATGATATGATTAATTGTATGTTAAATCATGCTTGTTGGCCAAATAATTTATGGGGTGAAGCACTTCTAACTGCCTGTCATATTTTACATAGGATTCCGAGTAATTTAATTAAAACTAGTCCTTATGAAATATGGAGAGGCAGAAAACCTAACATAAATTATTTTAAAGTGTGGGGGTGTATATCTTATTTTCGAGTTCATGATCCTAAAAGGACTAAATTATGAGTTAAAGCTACTAGAAGTATATTTGTTGGATATGCTAAAATAGTAAAGCATATAGGCTTCTTGATTTAGAGTCTAATGTAATAACTGAGTCAAGGGATGTGGAATTTTTTGAAAATAAATTCTCAAAAGATGTTGAGAATGTGGATATGCCTAAATTTAATGAGCCTAGATGTCCTATAAGGTCTAACGTTGAGGTTGAAGAACCAAGTGTTTCCAATTCAACCAAGTGGACCTAGAAGTAGTACTAGAGCTAGAAAAAATAAAGAGTTAGATGATGATTTCATTTCTTCTCAGTCTCTATTATTTTTTGTGGAAGGAGACCAAAATAATGAGGTGGTAAATGAAATACCCTATGTATACAGTCTTGAGACTGATCCTAAATCATTTAAAGAAGTTATGGCTTCTAGCGATGCTGCCTTTTGGAAGGAAGCTGTAAATGATGAAATGGATTCAATCTTGGGAAATAATACTTGGGTATTGACAGATTTACTTAGAGGTTCTAAACCTATAGGTTGCAAATGAGTTTTTAGAACAAAGTATAACACTAACAGTACTATTTCTGCTTTTAAAGCAAGATTAGTAGCAAAAGGTTTTAGACAAGTAGAGGGTATTGACTATTTTGATACTTATGCACCAGTAGCATGAGTTACTTCCATTCGAATTCTTTTTGCCTTAGCTTCATTGTATGATCTTTACGTTCATCAAATGGATGTAAAGACCACATTTTTGAATGGCAGTTTGAATGAGGAAGTATATATGGAACAACCCGTAGGGTTTGTTGCTCCCGGTAATGAGGCTAAAGTATGCAAATTAGTTAAGTCCCTTTATGGTCTAAAACAGGCACCAAAACAGTGGCACGAGAGATTTGATGCTGCTATTATAAACTTTGGGTTTAAATATAATAGTGCAGATAGGTGCATATACTCCAAAATCACTTCTGATTATATGGTGATAGTCTGTTTTTACGTAGATGATATGTTGATCATCAGTACGAATATGGTAGGAGTAAATAAGACTAAAAAGTATTTATCATCTGTCTTTAAGATGAAAGACTTAGGTGAAGTGGATACTAATTTAGGCATCAAAGTTAAAAAAATATAGTTGGGGTTATGTATTGAATCAATCTCAGTATATTGAAAAAATATTAACAACGTTTAGTCATCTCGAGTTCAAGGAGGTGAATACTCCTTCTGTGAATGGAGTTAAACTCAAAGAAAATGAGGGTAGAGCTATTGCACAGGTGGAATACACAAGTGCTATTGGTAGCCTTATGTATGTTATGCATTGTACTCGGCCAGATATTTCTTTCACAGTTTCTAAACTTAGTAGATATACGAGCAATCCTAATATTGATCATTGGAAAGCTATTGGAAGGGTACTTGGATATCTAAAAAGAACTAGTGGCATAGGATTGTTTTACTATAAATTCCCTAGTGTTTTGGAGGGATACTCTTATGCAAGCTGGATTAATAGTGTGGGAGATAATAAATCTACAAGTGGGTGAATTTTCACTCTTGCCAGTGGTGCTGTTTCTTGAGCAAGCAAGAAACAGACTTATATTTCTCACTTTACTATGGATTCAGAGTTTATAGCTTTGGCTCGAGTAGGAAAAGAGGCTGATTGGATTAGAAATATGTTGTTAGACATAGATCTATGGCCAAATCCAATGCCTCAAATTTCACTATATTGTGATAGTGAAGCTACGCTAACAAGAGCGTATAGTGGTACCTATAATGGTAAGTCTAGACATATTGGTCTAAGACAAGAACTTGTGAGACAATTAATATATGATGGTATCATAACTATTTTCTATGTGAAGTCAAGTAAAAACTTGGTTGATCCACTTACTAAGCCTCTGACGAGAGATTTAATAAGTTTGACTACACGAGATATGGGACTTAAACCATTCTGACCAAGGGTGATGGGAACCCAACCTATTACTAGGTTACCCCTAGTTTATAGGTTCAATGGAAAAAACAAGTCACAGTTGTTGGCTGTGTTACTATCAATTTGGTTTCATATGTAGTATATGATAGTAACGTATGTTACACATTCGAGGATGAGCTACGCTTTTAACAAAGTGTTGCACTTATAGCAACAGGAGTGCTAGAGAAACATTTTTCCTATATAAACTAGAAGTGAAGCCGCTTCTTATAGAGAGTTATGGTTTACTCTCTTAGAGGTTCAAGAAACAGGATATTGCACATGGCTTTAATAGCGCAAAGTGATTATTATGCTCACCGTAAAGGGAGGTTTTGTGTGTGTATGATAGCTCTGGTCATATCATTTGAAATAGAGGTTCAATCTACGGACACCATCTATTTTGATCTGACTTTGAGTTGTTTATACTAAAAGAAGGTTCAATGTTCGTCATACCTTCTATTATGCATACAAACCTTAGAGTTGATAGATAAAGAATTGTTTGAAGAAAAGCAGTTTCTTAAACAAGTGGGGGATTGTTAATTGCACCTTTTCTTACATGAGTTTTGATCAATTTGGGGATTAATTTAGACCCATTAATTGATTGAATTTATATTAAATTAAAAGTGCATTTGATAGTCTATTACAAGGAGATTAGTATAGAATAATATATGATTCAAGTAGTAATTATATATTGTGTTTTAATTGTATTCAAAGTGGTGTATACGAAAAGGTTCATTGTTCTTTAAGAAAACTATTTTCTTTAAGTCCCATACGGAGTAGGAATAAAACTATTTAATACTTTATAAGTATATGTGTTCACTAGTGGAACTAAAGGAAAGGCTTGGAGTTGGTCACAATGACGTGGTCCAAAGCACCACCCGCCCGCGACCTGGGACCCGAGGGACAGGGGACAAGTGCAGGTCGCAAAGTCGCATTGGCGCTTTAGGCACACTTTGCTCGTGCACATCATCGCTAGGAGCCTCGTCCGAGCCAAGGGCCAACTTTTTTCTTGAACTAGATTCATGGAACCTTTAATTATTATGGATATAACGAGTTCTAAAACTATTATAAACTGATTTGTGATTAATACATCATTTACTTTGTAAACTAATGTTTAATTAACAAATCAGTTTTAAAAACTGAACAGTTTTGCATCGTCGTCCTGCAAATCAAACCTTTACAAAGTAGCATAAAAATTGAGATTTTTAGTGAATTGCTATCACTGAAAATTATAAAAGACTTGACATATATCCTGGAGGTGAATTGCTAGTAGCCTTTAGTAAACCTTATTGGTAAGGGACAATAAACACCTTAAGGACAGGGAATACCCGTGTCCAATCTTTATTTCTTTTAATTTGTATTCATTTTACTTTTTCAATCTTAAGGTGCTTATGGAAATGGATACAGAGTCTTTCAAAATCATGAACCAGAATTTTGTCAAGCTCAATCGTTTTGATGGAAATAATTTCAGTCGTTGGTAAAGATAAACTAATTTTTTACTTACTGTTTTGAAGATTACGTATGTTTTGGACCCTAATCTTCAGCCTATTCCTGAAGATCCCAAACCAACAAAAGGTCAGCAGCTAGATAATGATGCCATCAAAGCACTGAAAGAGCAAAGAAGGAAAAGGACTGAAGATGAGGAACTTACTAGTGGACATATCCTCAACAAACTGTCGGATTGTCTCTACGATTTCTACAGCAATATTCAGTCACCAAGGGAGTTATGGGAGGCTTTGGAATTCAAGTACAAGGCTGAGGAAGATGGTACAAATAAATATTTAGTATCTAAATATTTTGATTATAAGATGATTGATAACAAACCTATTTTGGAGCAAGTGCATGAGCTCCAGGTTATTGTTAATAAGTTAAGGGTTCTTAAAATTGTCTTGCTTGAAACTTTTCAAGTTGGAGCAATAATTGCAAAATTACCTCCATCTTAGAAAGATTTTGCCAAAAATTTGATGCATAAATATGAGGATTTTTCCTTGGTTCAAATTCAGAAGCATCTTCGTATTGAGGAGGAGGCCCGAAAACGCGATGCTAAGAATTTGATTCAAGGACAGTCTAGTGTAAACTATTTGGATGCAAGATCATTTAAAGGGAAAGGCCCTGGAGTTAAAAAAGATAATCATAAGTTCAAGCATCCTGGAAAGAAAAATAAAAAATATGATCCTAATAATAGAAAGGGTAAGTGTCATGTTTGTGGAAAAACTAGACACTATGTTGGAGAATGCAAACAACGCAAAAGCGGCTCCGCTAACATGGTTGAGGAGAACCTTGTTGCCATGGTATCTGATCTTAGTCTTGATGTGACTATAATTTCTGAAGTTAACATGGTAAGTGAGCCAAATGGTTGGTGGTTGGACTCCGGAGCTACTGTCCATATTTGTAATAATCGAGAAATATGTAAAACATTTGAAGAGATTATTGGATAGGAAGTTCAGATGGGAAATAGTTCAGAGACTAAAGTTGATGGAAAAGGAACTGTGGAAGTTAATTTCACCTCTGGGAAGAAGCTAACCTTGCTGAATGTGTTGTTTGTGTCAGAAATTAGAAAGAATTTAATTTCTGTTGATCTTTTAGATAGGAAAGCTTTTAAAATTTCTGTTGAGTTCGGCAAAGTCATTCTTTCAAAGAATGGTGTTTTTGTTGGAAAGGGTTATGCTTGTAATGGAATGTACAAATTATCTATTAATAAGAACAATTCTGTTTCTGCTTATATCACTTGTGCAATTTCTTTATGGCATACTCGTTTAGGACATATAAATTCAAAGAATTTGAAAAATATGCATGCAATGAAATTGATTGATATTGGCAATACTGAACTTGAGAAAAGTGAAATTTTTGTTAAATCAAAAATTGTGAGAAAACCATTTCCAAATGTACATAGAGAATCACAATTATTAGATTTAATACATACTGATATCTGTGAGTCAAATGGAATATTGACAAGGGGTGGAAAATGATATTTCATTACTTTTATAGATGATGCTAACAGATATTGTTATGTGTATTTGTTGAGAACAAAAGATGAGACATTTAACTCATTCAAAAAGTACAAATTAGAAGTAGAAAATCAACTTGAGAAGAAGATTAAAATTTTACGTTCTGATATAGGCATGGAATATTGTTTGAATGCTTTTGATGCATTTGTGAAGAAAATGGCATTATACATCAAACAAGTGCAGCATATACACCTCAATAAAATGGTTTTGCAGAAAGAAAAAATTGTGTGTTTCATGATATGATTAATTGTATGTTAAATCATGCTTGTTTGCCAAATAATTTATGGGGTGAAGCACTTCTAACTGCCTGTCATATTTTAAATAGGATTCCTAGTACTGTAATTAAAACTAGTCCTTATGAAATATGGAAAGGCAGAAACCTAAAATAAATTATTTTAAAGTGTGGGGTGTATAGCATATTTTCGAGTTCCTGATCCTAAAGGACTAAGTTAGGAGCTAGAGCTATTAGAAGTATATTTGTTGGATATGCTGAAAATAGTAAAGCATACAGGCTTCTTGATTTAGAGTTTAATGTAATAACTGAGTCAAGGGATGTGGAATTTTTTGAAAATAAATTCTCAAAAGATGTTGAGAATGTGGATATACCAAAATTTGATGAGCCTAGAGGTCCTATAAGTTCTAATGTTGAGGTAGAAGAACCAAGTGTTCCAATTCAACCAAGTGGACCTAGAAGGAGTACTAGAGCTAGAAAAAAATAAAGAGTTAGATGATAATTTCATTTCTTCTCAGTCTCTATTATTTTTGGTGGAAGGGGACCAAAATAATGAGGTGGTAAATGAAATACCCTATGTATATAGTCTTGAGACTGATCCTAAATAATTTAAAGAAGTTATGGCTTCTAGGGATGCTGCCTTTTGGAAGGAAGTTGTAAAAGATGAAATGGATTCAATCTTGGGAAATAATACTTGGGTATTGACAGATTTACCTAGATGTTCTAAACCTATAGGTTGCAAATGGGTTTTTAGAACAAAGTATAACACTAACGGTACTATTTCTTCTTTTAAAGAAAGATTAGTAGCAAAAGGTTTTAGACAAGTAGAGGGTATTGACTATTTTGATACTTATGCACCGGTAGCACGAGTTACTTCAATTCAAATTCTTTTTGCTTTAGCTACATTGTATGATCTTTATGTTCATCAAATGGATGTAAAGACCGCATTTTTGAATGGCAATTTGAATGAGGAAGTATATATTGAACAACACGAAGGGTTTGTTGCTCCCGGTAATGAGGCTAAAGTATGCAAATTAGTTAACTCCCTTTATGGTCTAAAAAAGGCACCAAAATAATGGCACGAGAGATTTGATGTTGCTATTATAAACTTTGGGTTTAAATATAATAGTGCAGATAGGTGCATATACTCCAAAACCACTTCTGATTATATGGTGATAGTCTTTTTGTACGTAGATGATATATTGATCATCAGTACGAATATGGTTGGAGTAAATGAGACTAAAAAATATTTATCATCTGTCTTTAAGATGAAAGACTTAGGTGAAGTAGATACTATTTTAGGCATCAAAGTTAAAAAACATAGTGGGGGTTATGTATTGAATCAATCTCACTATATTGAAAAAATATTAACTAAGTTTAGTCATCTCGAGTTCAAGGAGGTGAATACTCCTTTTGAGAATGGAGTTAAACTCAAAGAAAATGAGGGTAGAGCTATTGCACAGCTGAAATACGCAAGTGCTATTGGTAGCCTTATGTATGTTATGCATTGTACTCGGCCATATATTTCTTTTGCAGTTTCTAAGCTTAGTAGATATACGAACAATCCTAATAATGATCATTGGAAAGCTATTGGAAGGGTACTTGGATATCTAAAAAGAACCAGTGGCATAGGATTGTTTTACTTTAAATTCCCTAATGTTTTGGAGAGATACTCTGATGCAAGCTAGATTAATAGCTTGGGAGATAATAAATCTACAAGTGGGTGGATTTTCACTCTTGCCAGTGGTGCTGTTTCTTGGGCAAGCAAGAAACAGACTTGTATTTCTCACTCTACTATGGAGTCAGAGTTTATAGCTTTGGCTCAAGCAGGAAAAGAGGCTAATTGTATTAGAAATATGTTGTTAGACATAGATCTATGGCCAAATCCAATGCCTCCAATTTCACTATATTGTGATAGTGAAGCTACGCTAACAAGAGCGTATAGTGGTACCTATAATGGTAAGTCTAGACATATTGGTCTCAGACATGAATTTGTGAGACAAATAATACATGATGGTATCATAACTATTATCTATGTGAAGTCAAGTAAAAACTTGGCTAATCCACTTTCTAATCCTCTGATAAGAGATTTAATAAGTTTGACTACACGAGATATGAGACTTAATCCATTCTGAGCCAAAGGTGATGGGAACCCAACCTATTAGTAGGTTACCCCTAGTTTATAGGTTCAATGGGAAAAAAAAGTCACAGTTGTTGGCTGTGTTACTATTAATTTGGTCTCATATGTAGTATATGATAGTAACGTATATTGCACAACCGAGGATGAGCTACGCTCTTAACAAAGTGTTGCACTTATAGCAACATGAGTGCTAGAGAAACATTTTGTCTATATGAACTAGAAGTGAAGCCGCTTCTTATAGAGAGTTATGGTTTACTCTCTTAGAGGTTCAAGAAATAGGATATTGCGCATGGCTTTAATAGCGCAAAGTAATTATTATGTTCACTGTAAAGGGAGGTTTTGTATGGGTCATATCATTTGAAATAGAGGTTCAATCTACAGACACCATCTATTTTGATCTGACTTTGAGTTGTTTATACTAAAAGAAGGTTCAATGTTCGTCATACCTTCTATTATGCATACAAACCTTAGAGTTGATAGATAAAGAATTGTTTGACGAAAAGTAGTTTCTCAAACAAGTGGGGGATTGTTAATTGCACCTTTTCTTACATGAGTTTTGATCAATTTGGGGATTACTTTAGACCCATTAATTGATTGAATTTATATTAAATTAAAAGTGCATTTGATAGTCTATTACAAGGAGATTAATAGAGAGTTATATATGTTTCAAGTAGGAATTATATATTATGCTTTAATTGTATTCAAAGTGGAGTATATGAAAAGGTTCATTGTTGTTTAAGAAAACTATTTTCTTTAAGTCCCACATGGAGTAGAAATAAAACTATTTAATACTTTATAAGTATATGTGGAATAATTTAATTCACTAGTGGTACTAAAAGAAAGGCTTGGAGTTGGTCACAATGACGTGGTGCAAAGCACTACCCGTCCGCGCCTAGGGCCAAGGGGACGAAGGACGGGTGCAAGTCGAAAAGTCGCATTAGCGCTTTAGGCACACTTTGCACGTGTGCATCGTCGCTACGAGCCTCGCCCGAGCCAAGAGCCAACTTTTTATCTTGAACCAAATTCATGGAACCTTTAATTATTATGGATACAAAGAGTTCTAAAACTGTTATAAACTGATTTGTGATTAATACATCATTTACTTTGTAAACTGATGTTTAATTAACAATTCAGTTTTATCAATTTTAAAAACTGAACAGCCTTGCCATCTTCTTCCTGCAAATCAAACCTTTACAAAGTAGCATAAAATTGAGATTCTTAGTGAGTTGCTATCACTGAAAATTAGAAAAGACTTGACATATATCCTGGAGGTGAATTGATAGTACCCTTTAGCAAACCTTAGTAGTAAGGGGCAATAAACACCTAAAGGACGGGGAATACCCGTGTCAAATCCTTGTTTCTTTTAATCTGTATTCATTTTACTTTTTCAATCTTAAGGTGTTTATCGAAATGGATACAGAGTCTTTCAAAATCATGAACCAGGATTTTGTCCAGCTCGATCGTTTTGATGGAAATAATTTCAGTCGTTGGCGAGATAAACTGAAATTATTACTTACTGTTTTGAAGATTGCATATGTTTTGGACCCTAATCTTCAGCCTATTGCTGAAGATCCCAAACAAACAGAAGGTCAGCAGCTAGATAATGATGCCATCGAAGCACTGAAAGAGCAAAGAAGGAAAAGGACTAAAGATGAGGAACTTACTCGTGGACATATCCTCAACACGCTGTCGGATCGTCTCTACGATTTCTACAGCAATATTCAGTCACCAAGGGAGTTATGGGAGGCTTTGGAATTTAAGTACAAGGCTGAGGAAGAAGGTACAAATAAGTATTTAGTATCTAAATATTTTGATTATAAGATGGTTGATAACAAACCTATTTTAGAGCAAGTGCATAAGCTCCAGATTATTGTTAATAAGTTAAGGGTTCTTAAAATTGTCTTGCCTGAAACTTTTCAAGTTGGAGCAATAATTGCAAAATTACCTCCATCTTGCAAAGATTTTGCCAAAAATTTGATGCATAAATATGAGGATTTTTCCTTGGATCAAATTCAGAAGCATCTTCGTATTGAGGAGGAGGCCTGAAAACGAGATGCTAAGAATTTGATTCATGGACAGTCTAGTATAAACTATTTGGAGGCAAGATCATTTAAAGGGAAAAGACCTAGAGTTAAAAAAGATAATCATAAGTTTAAGCATCCTGGACAGAAAAATAAAAAATCTGATCCTAATAAGAGAAAGGGTAAGTGTCATGTTTGTGGAGAAACTGGACACTATGCAGAGAATGCAAACAATGCAAAAGCGGCTCCGCTAACATGGTTGAGGAGAACCTTGTTGCCATGGTATCTGATCTTAGTCTTGATGTGACTATGATTTCTGAAGTTAACATGGTAAGTGAGCCAAATGGTTGGTGGTTGGACTCCGGAGCTACTGTCCATATTTGTAATAATCAAGAAATGTTTAAAACATTTGAAGAGATTATTAGACATGAAGCTCAGATGGGAAATAGTTCAGTGGCTAAAGTTGATGGAAAGGAACTTTGGAAGTTAATTTCACCTCTGGGAAGAAGCTAACCTTGCTGAATGTGTTGTTTGTGTCAGAAATTAGAAAGAATTTAATTTCTGTTGATCTTTTAGATAGGAAAGGTTTTAAAATTTCTGTTGAGTTTGGCAAAGTCATTCTTTTAAAGAATGGTGTTTTTGTTGGAAAGGGTTATGCTTGTAATGGAATGTACAAATTATCTATTAATAAGAACAGTTCTGTTTCTGCTTATATCACTTGTGCAATTTCTTTATGGCATAGTCGTTTAGGACATATAAATTCAAAGAATTTGAAAAATATGCATGCAATGAAATTGATTGATATTGGCAATACTGAACTTGAGAAATGTGAAATTTTTGTTAAATCAAAAATTGTGAGAAAACCATTTCCAAATGTACATAGAGAATCAAAATTATTAGATTGAATACATACTGATATCTGTGAGTTAAATGGAATATTGACAAAGGGTAGAAAACGATATTTCATTACTTTTATAGATGATGCTAGCAGATATTGTTATGTGTATTTGTTGAGAGCAAAAGATGAGGCATTTAACTCATTCAAAAAATACAAATTAGAAGTAGAAAATCAACTTGAGAAGAAGATTAAAATTTTACGTTCTGATAGAGGCATGGAATATTGTTTGAATGCTTTTGATGCATTTTGTGAAGAAAATGGCATTATACATCAAACAAGTGCAGCATATACACCTCAACAAAATGGTTTAGCAGAAAGAAAAAATTGTGTGTTTCATGATATGATTAATTGTATGTTAAATCATGCTTGTTTACCAAATAATTTATGGGGTGAAGCACTTCTAAATGCCTGTCATATTTTAAATAGGATTCCTAGTACTGTAATTAAAAATAGTCCTTATGAAATATGGAAAGGTTGAAAACCTAACATAAATTATTTTAAAGTGTGGGGGTGTATAGCTTATTTTCGAGTTCCTGATCCTAAAAGGACTAAGGGGGTGTTAGATAAAAACTAAATCTGAATCTGAATGAGCCGAATTTGAATCTGAATGAACTGAATCTGAATCTGAAAGAAAAAAGTTGTTTGATAATTGATATGTCTGAAACATCTGAATGACAAAACTTCATTATTTTACCCCTCTGAAAAAATTCAAAATTATTGTAAATTTATTTAATATTACTTAATATAATAGTTAATAATTTTTTTTAAATTTTTTAATTTTTTTAATTATTTTAATTTTTTTTTACTTCATTCAGCTGCTCATTCAGCCATTCAGCTCAAAAAATCTGACTTAGCCATTCATCTAGTTCATCTTACCGATTCAGACATTCAGACCAAAATAAACGCACTGACCGATTCAGCCATTCAGATTCAGCTCCATTCAGTTCTAAACAAACAGCCCCTAAGTTAGGAGCTAGAGCTATTATAAGTATATTTGTTGGATATGCTGAAAATAATAAAGTATACAGGCTTCTTGATCTAGAGTCTAATGTAATAACTGAGTCAAGGGATGTGGAATTTTTTGAAAATAAATTCTCAAAAGATGTTGAGATGTTGAGAATGTTGATATGCCTAAATTTGATGAGCCTAGAGGTCCTACAAGGTCTAATGTTGAGGTTGAAGAACCAAGTGTTTCAAATTCAACCAAGTGGACCTAGAAGGAGTACTAGAGCTAGAAAAAATAAAGAGTTAGATGATGATTTCATTTCTTCTCAGTCTCTATTATTTTTTGTGGAAGGTGACCAAAATAATGAAGTGGTAAATGAAATACCCTATGTATATAGTCTTGAAACAGATCCTAAATCATTTAAAGAAGCTATGGCTTCTAGGGATGTTGCCTTTTGGAAGGAAGCTGTAAATGATGAAATGGATTCAATCTTGGAAAATAATGCTTGGATATTGACAGATTTACCTAGAGGTTCTAAACCTATAGGTTGCAAATGGATTTTTAGAACAAAGTATAACACTAACGGTACTATTTCTTCTTTTAAAGAAAGATTAGTAGCAAAAGGTTTTAGAGAAGTAGAGGGTATTGACTATTTTGATACTTATGCACCGGTAGCACGAGTTACTTCAATTCAAATTCTTTTTGCCTTAGCTTCATTGTATGATCTTTACGTTCATCAAATGGATGTAAAGACCGTATTTTTGAATGACAATTTTAATGAGAAAGTATATATGGAACAACCCGAAGGGTTTGTTGCTCCCGGTAATGAGGCTAAACTATGCAAATTAGTTAAGTCCCTTTATGGTCTAAAACAGGCACCAAAACAGTGGCACGAGAGATTTGATACTGCTATTATAAATTTTGGATTTAAATATAATAATGCAGATAGGTTCATATACTCCAAAACCACTTCTGATTATATGGTGATAGTTTGTCTGTACATAGATGATTTGTTGATCATCAGTACGAATATGGTTAAAGTAATTGAGACTAAAAAGTATTTATCATCTGTCTTTAAGATGAAAGACTTAGGTGAAGTAGATACTATTTTAGGCATCAAAGTTAAAAAACATAGTGGGGGTTATGTACTGAATCAATCTCACTATATTGAAAAAAAATTAACTAAGTTTAGTCATCTCGAGTTCAAGGAGGTGAATACTCCTTCTGAGAATGGAGTTAAACTCAAAGAAAATGAGGGTAGAGCTATTGCACAGCTGAAATACGCAAGTGCTATTGGTAGCCTTATGTATGTTATGCATTGTACTTGGTCATATATTTCTTTTGCAGTTTCTAAACTTAGTAGATATACGAGCAATCCTAATATTGATCATTGGAAAGCTATTGGAAGGGTACTTGGATATCTAAAAAGAACCAGTGGCATAGGATTGTTTTACTATAAATTCCCAATATTTTGGAGAGATACTCTGATGCAAGCTAGATTAATAGCTTGGGAGATAATAAATCTACAAGTGGGTGGATTTTCACTCTTGCCAGTGGTGTTGTTTCTTGGGCAAGCAAGAAACAGACTTGTATTTCTCACCTTACTATTGAGTCAGAGTTTATAGCTTTGGCTCAAGCAGGAAAAGAGACTGATTGGATTAGAAATATGTTGTTAGACATAGATCTATGGCCAAATCCAATGCCTCCAATTTCACTATATTGTGATAGTGAAGTTACGCTAACAAGAAGGTATAGTGGTACCTATAATGGTAAGTCTAGACATATTGGTCTAAGACATGAATTTGTGAGACAATTAATACATGATGGTATCATAACTATTGTCTATGTGAAGTCAAGTAAAAACTTGGATGATCCACTTACTAAGCCTCTAACGAGAGATTTAATAAGTTTGACTACACGAGATATGGGACTTAAACCATTCTGACCAAGAGTGATGGGAACCCAACCTATTAGTAGGTTACCCCTAGTTTATAGGTTCAACGGGAAAAACAAGTCACAGTTGTTGGCTGTGTTACTATCAATTTGGCCTCATATGTAGTATATGATAGTAATGTATGTTGCACGACCGAGGATGAGCTACGCTCTTAACAAAGTGTTGCACTTATAGCAACAGGAGTGCTAGAGAAACATTTTGCCTATATAAACTAGAAGTGAAGCCGCTTCTTATAGAGAGTTATGGTTTACTCCCTTAGAGGTTCAAGAAACAGGATATTGCGCATAGCTTTAATAGCGCAAAGTGATTATTATGCTCACCGTAAAGGGAGGTTTTCTGTGTGTATGATAGCTCCGGTCATATCATTTGAAATGGAGGTTCAATTGGCGCTTTAGGCGCACATGCGCATCGTCGCTAGGAGCCTCGCCCGAGCCAACAGCCAACTTTTTATCTTGAACTAGATTCATGGAACCTTTAATTATTATGGATACAAAGAGTTCTAAAACTATTATAAACTAATTTGTGATTAATACATCATTTACTTTGTAAACTGATGTTTAATTAACAATTCAATTTTATCAGTTTTAAAAACTGAACAGTCTTGCCATCTTCTTCCTGCAAATCAAACCTTTACAAAGTAGCATAAAAATTGAAATTTTTAGTGAGTTGCTATAATTGAAAATTAGAATAGACTTAACATATATCTTGGAGGTGAATTGCTAGTAGCCTTTTGCAAACCTTAGTGGTAAAGGGCAATAAACACCATAAGAACAGGGAATACCCGTGTCAAATCCTTATTTCTTTTAATCTGTATTCATTTTACTTTTTCAATCACTTTATGTATTATTGTGGGGCCACTACGAATAAAGATGAATTTTTTTTACTCTCTTTCTTCTATCGTACTTTTCTTAGTTTGTGTGAAAAATGTACTTGAACTATCCTTTTGAGTATGAAAAGAGTATAAACTATGCAAACATCTACCTTCAAAAAATAAAGTATTGGATTCTTAATAATTTATTCATTTCTAAAATATAGGATTATATTGACATTTTAAATTCAATGCAAGTCATTTTAAAATTTGGTAAGAAATCATTTACTAAAACACTAAAATTTTCAAAATTACAAACTATCTAAAATATTTAACCGAATAAAATTCAAAAAATCACATGCCATTTACCCAAATTCTTGAGTCAGGACCTATGGTTTGATTTCAAGTTAAATGAAGCACATATTAAATTTAAAAATACTGACACAAGTAATTTTTGTGAATTTTAGCTTAATTAAACATACAAGTGTTACTTTAAAAGTCAAATGAAGCACATATTAAAAATACTGACAAATATTTTTTAAAGTTAAAAGGTAATATTATATTGCAGAATTTTGCAAAATGATGAATTACCTACCTGGTTTTCTGGAAAGCTTCCAAAGCTACCAAAGCACAAAAACACCACAGATGAAAGGTGGTTGATCATCTAACCAACCAAGGATCACAGCAGCCTCATCGGAGTTTTGGCCCTCTCCGTTGAGATTTAGTATGGGTCCCACCGGCAGGGACGAAACTGACTAAGAGCAGGGCTGCAGGGGGCCATGCCCCCCCCCCAGATCTGGAATTTTTTTTTGTTGTTGCAATGGTTAGGATTTTGATGTCCGACTATTTGTAAGGTGTATATATGGATTAGCTTAACATTTGTGGTTTTTATGTCATCTTTTTGCCGTTTCCATTTTCAAAACTAGAAGAGTACTAAAATACAAAACTTTTTTGTGATTGTGTGACGTTTTCATTCATGAATTTAATTAATTAACAAATTTTTCCCTTAAACTACAATTATTAATGAAAAATTATACCTTTTAAAGTATAATTAACCGTAAAATAAAAGGACATATTTTACACTATTAATTATACCATGAGATATTATTACCTCTATTAGTCTACTAGGCTTTCTAAGTGTTTAAGAGCTCTAGCACGGTTCATGCTAATAAGTGAATATCTTAACACCACACATACACACAATAAAAATGTTATGTATATTCTCAAATTGAATTTTTTTATTTTTGGTTTTAGAATCATGAAAAAATCACATACTATGTTCTAAAAGACTTTTTTATTATGTTTTGTTGTCTTTGGTAAAACAAATCTATTACTACATTATCTTTGTTTTAGTAAAAATATATTTTATAATGGTGAAACTTTATTTTTTAATTATAAATATATATTATGTTGTTAAAAAAATTCAGGCAAAAGATAAAATCCTGATTTCGTCCTGCCCACCGGGTAGATCGGAGGGATCATACTATCCATCCGGAGGGAATTGATCGCATAGGGTTCCAGCTCCTCAAACGTGTTAACAATAATTCCTTTTGTCTCCCTGCACCTCCGATACAATGATAATGTTAACGCCAAGATCTTCTCCCACATCCCAATCACGAAGACGCCCTGATCCTGCACAGTTCAATAAGTCAACACCAGAAGCTTAACGGCCTGACCGTCGGGGGATAGCTCCGGCGTGAGAGTCAGTACAGGCGATTACAAGGTTAACAATTGAGGAAAAATATTGACTAGTGTCTGAGTGAGTGAAAAAATAATAATAATCTGTCTTGTGTTTTGTTACCTCTTTTCTTTTGTGATCCTTGCCCCATACGTTCCCTAGACCCGGTTTACCGTGCCACCCACTATCTCCTGACATCTCCCCTCACCATCGGTCACCTCAGCCGAAAGTATGTAGCTTACTTCCCTACCTACTACCACTGTTACTTCCCGCCGGTAATCGGAGTCCCATCCTCATTAATGCCATGCAGGAAGGTGGCAGACATAACAGTCAACCACTACCTTTTGTGATAATTACCGGTCAAAGGCAGGATAAGTGACAGCTTACGTAATAGACCGATCCAATGACTAAGCCCAATAACAGAGAGACGGTCCAGGCTAATCGGACCCAACCGAAATACCCCCATAACACAATCCAAAGGATAAGCCCATTTGGCCTGGCCCAGTATGAAAAGTATTATGGCCCAACATTGCCCCCCAGTCTTTTATTAAACAGGATGTTTAATGGAAGACTGTAAATTGTGAAAGGGATTTGTAATAAACCAAAAGGGGCAAAAAGAAATCTCACCGGAGCCCAACTGATAAATAACAGTCATTAATTCAAGCAGATCCAGAAGCCCAAATGGCACATGCCCAATAGCCTTAAGGACGAAAAATGAATATCCAGTGAACGTCAGCCCACTTTGGATAACCCATTAAAACCAAAATCAGACGTTACCCCTTCCTCTCTCACATCATTACCTCCAATTAATGCGCCGCCCTTGGTTTTTGTGCAAAATTTGAAAAGACCACCCACTATAAGAGCTGCCACCCATTCACCTTGGATGGTTCCTTGCTATTTCGAATTTACAAGAGCTTACTGCCTTCTCTTTCTCAAATTTCTTCGTTTTCTCTACAAATTCTCAACAATGGCATCTCAAAACCCTGATAAAAGTTCTCCACTTCGTGTAACCCCCATCTCCGCCGTAACTCCCCACTTAAGCCCTAACGAAGAGGCTCTGAGCTCAAACCCCCAAATTGATGCTCCGAGTAAGGAAGCTCCGCCTCTAGAATCACTTCCCAACCCCTCCAAATTTTTTAAGAATGAGGAAGATTTTCCTCACGCTAATACCCCCTCCACTATTACTGAGGTCGAGCTCCGTAACATTCGGGCTCGCTATCAAATACCAGATACCCACAGGGTGAGGATTACAGCCTCCCACGAAAGAATGTACCAGTGCCCCGACGGTTGGACCGCCGTCCCGATAACGTTCCTGGAGAAGGGGGTGAGGTTTCCCCTTCATGCCTTCTTGATCACCCTCCGAGGGTTTGTTGGAGTTAGGTTCGCCCAATTGGTGCCGAATTCATATATCCATATACTGGCTTACATAGCCTTCTGCTACGAGATAGGAGTTCCTCCTGCTGTTGATTCTTTCTTTACCCTATTCTCGGTAGGGAAGTCTCGGGAAAAAGGCTTCAAGGTGCTAAGTAAAATAGCCCCCAAGCCCAATGCCAGAATCGAGAAGCGGTCTCTAATGGACACTTCTTCGAGCAATCGAGGATGGCACAATAAATGGTTCTTCGTCAACGGGCCCGAAATCTCCTCTATCCCAGACTGGACTACTTCTGATCGCGTCTCTACAGACTTCGGAGATATATCCGATGAGCGTGTAAGAGAAATGACGTGTATCATAGAGAAGATACCTCTGAAGGAGTGGAGCTTCGGCCTCCTGAGCAAGCAAGCGTGGTTGTATGACCACAAATGTGAGTTGACTTGTATCAATGTACAGTTTACTGATTTATACTAGTAGTGTCTAAATTGATTCTTTGTATGTGTAGTGTCTCTTATCAAACCGACTTCGATCGATAGAAAGGATCTGGATAGGTACCTCTCCGGTAAGCCTTCATCACCTTCCGCCAAAGTCCTCCCTGAGGAACCTTCGGCCTCCGAAGATCAAATCATCGAGGATCAATCGGCACACTTCGTCGCTGAAGAAGAACCTAACCAACCTCGAAAAAAGAAAAGGGCTGTTCGGAAAGTCCGGACAAACCCTCAAGGATCTCAACCCGCTTCTGTAGCGAGTTTGATTGACATGCCTATGAAGGAGCGGATGCAAGCCCTCCGTATCAAGAAAAGGAGGACCAAGATAACCCCTCTGTCTGCTGACGAGCTCCGGATTCCCACTGCTGAAGTTGATCCTCCGATCATCGTTCCTGTGGAGATCCATGTTTCTGAAGACGAGCTCGAAAAACAAATCAAATCTCCACCTTTGACCCGTAAAAGAAAACAATCTTCCGACAGTCAACCACCACCGCCTCCCGAACCATCTATACCCTCTCCGGCACGATCCTCCCCCTCAGCCTTTAGGCGAGAAGCTGCATCTTCTCCCACCGTATGGCCGGAGTTTAATGCCAACTTTCCCTTCCAGCTGTTCGATTCCTTCGTCCGGGAGACTGATGACCATCGATTCGGGAACAGCTCAATTAGGTATTTAATCGAAGAAGGCATGAGTTACCAGGCTAAGGTGAGTTAGTTGTCCAATCTGAATATTTGGAAATTTTGTGCTTCTTCTAATAATTCGCCGACTGTCTTTGGATGTCTGTAGGCAAATGCTGTCTTTGGGAGACTTCTTCCCCGGTATAGAGGATCTGAAGCCGAAGAAGATGTAGCCCGGTGAGAGAACGCTATTCTGGCGTCGGCTCTGAATAAAGAGAGAGGGGCCCATGGTACCGCTCTCTTCAATAACGAATGCCTCCAGAAGGATGTGGATAAGTTAAAAGAGAAACTGGAGACAGCCGAGGCCACCCACCAAATAACCGTTAATGCGAACATAGACCTGGTTCGTCGAAATGAGGCCCTTGTGGGGAAGAACGAAACAATGGTGAAAACCAACAAGAGCCTGGCGATGCAAGTAAATGAACTCGAAGCTAGGGACTTGAGACATCTGAAGGAACGGGAAAAGCTCGAAGAGGAGCTTCAAGAACTTCATGCTTTGAGAGATTTAGGTCCCCCTCTGACCGAAAATCTTCGAAGAGAAGTTCAACAAGAATATCAGAAATCAGCTGAGTTGAACGAGGAGATCGTCCAAATGTTCTCGGATGGATATGACGAATGTCGAAGCAAAGACAAGGCAAAACTTGTCACTGCCAAGGTTGATCCGACCATTCTCGACTCTTTGGAAGACGAAGCTGATTCCTGAAGATGATTCTCTTTTCCCTTAGCTGTAGGATTTCTGTAAAAGTTTCTATCGTTTTGTAAACAGTAATATGTAAATGAAATATCAACATTATTCCTTATGACTTCGGTGTATTTACTGTTTATCAACACTTCAATATCGATTCAACTTAAAAAATGTACAAGCTCCTTCGTGGACTTAACTTAAACTGTTAATTAACAACTAGGCAAGTCGTATAACAGACAAGATGAAGTTAAAAAATGTGGCCTTCCAAACTCAACACTTAGAAAAAATTAGGTAATAAAGTAAAGGAATACTTATTCGTTACCAAAGTGTGAGGTAGATCTGCTTCACTGGGGATTCGTTTACCGTGAAGGGCCTAACGAAGTCTAAAGGATGACACTTGCCTACCACAAAGGGCCTGACAAGGTCTAAAGGTCGACAATTGCCTACCACGCAGGGCCTGACAACGTCTTAAGGATGACACTTGCCTACCACGAAGGGCCTGACAAGGTCTAAAGGTCGACAATTGCCTACCACGCAGGGCCTAACAACGTCTTAAGGATGACACTTGCCTACCACGAAGGGCCTGACAAGGTCTAAAGGTCGACAATTGCCTACCACGCAGGGCCTGACAACGTCTTAAGGATGACACTTGCCTACCACGCAGGGCCTGACAAGCTCATAAGGACCACTTGCCGATGAGGCTACCATCGAATGGTCAGCGAGTCCACCCGAACCTCCTTACACCAATGACGTTAACAGCAACGAAGATAAGACTTGTTTGAGAAAAAGGGAATTTTTATTGATGATGACTTAAACATTTACAGACTTCCGGTGTATTGACATTGTAGCTACTGAAAATACTTTCGAAGCCTGCCTGCATGCCAAGTATTCTTGATCTCTGATCCGTCCAAAGCCCTCAACCGATAAGTCCCCGGCTTCGGTACTTCTACGACTTCATACGGCCCTTCCCAATTTGGCATCAGCTTTTCCAAATTCTGGGGTGTAGATGCTTCGACTTCTCTGAGAATGAAATCCCCTACTTCGAACCTGCGAAGCTTTACCCCTTTGTTATAATGCTTAGCTACTCTTCGCTGATAGGCTGCTAGTTT
Organism: Panax notoginseng; assembly: GCA_016801055.1. NCBI lineage: Eukaryota > Viridiplantae > Streptophyta > Magnoliopsida > Apiales > Araliaceae > Panax > Panax notoginseng. The sequence goes on along the minus strand of CM029012.1, from coordinate 223,267,481 downwards.
GACCAAGGCTGTTTCTCTGACTTCTTCAAGTAAATCAAGATTGGCTTTCAGCCCTTCGTCATTGTATATTTCTCTGAACTGGCTAACTCGAAGACTTGGAGATCCAATTTTAATTGGGACTAAGGCATCAGTACCATAGGCCAGTCTGAAAGGTGAATCCCCTGTTGTGGTCCTCAGAGTGGTCCGATAGGCCAATAACACGCTAAGCAGCTCTTCTGGCCATCTTCCTTTAGCTTCGTCCAATCTACGCTTGATTCCATTTAGCAGCGTTCTGTTGGTCACTTCGACTTGTCCATTAGACTGAGGATGAGCTACCGAAGTCTTTCTGTGCTGGACCCCCAGTTCTTTCAAAAATACTTCAAATTTTGATCCCACAAACTGACGTCCGTTGTCTGAAATCACCACCTTAGGAATTTCGAACCGAAATACTACCGACTCTTTGATGAACTTTAAGCATTCCTGTTTCGTTATTAACCTGAGCGGTTTTACTTCTACCCACTTGGTCATGTAGTCAATGGCAACTATAACAAAGCTGACCTGACCTTTTGCTTTCGGTAGCGGACCTAGTATATCAACCCCCCAGACAGCAAAGGGTATGGGAGATAAGATCGAGTATAACTCTTCTGGTGGCTGATGTGGGATCGGACTGTTGAACTGACATTTCTCGCACTTCTTGACGTATTCAGTCGCTTCCTTGAAGATGGTAGGCCAGTAGTATCCCTGACGAAGTACTTTGTAGGCTAATGACTTAGCAGCCATATGGTCGCCACAGATGCCCTCGTGAACTTCTCGAAGAGCATATTCAGCTTCGGACGGAGTCAAATATTTTAACAGTGGAGACGAGAAGGCCCTTCGAAACAGATCCCTATCTATCAGAACGAAATTAGCACTCTTGTACTTGATTTTCTTGGCTAGCATCTGATCCGAAGGTAAAACGCCATCTGCCAGATACTCCAGATATGAAGTCAACCAGCAGTTGGTTCGGTCAACGCACATTACCGATTCATGATGTACACTAGGATGTTGCAAAATTTCCAAGTAAACCGACCAATTAAAAACATTAACATCCGTAGTGGCTAATTTGGAGAGTGCATCGGCAATGGAATTGTCGTTACGTTCGATCCCCTGAAATTTGTAAAACTGGAAATACTGAAGCCGTTCTCTCAATTCCACCAAATACTTGATCATTCTGTGACCTCGAGCTTCGTATTCCCCGGAGACTTGTTTAACGACTAGCTGAGAGTCGCCGAAGATAACTATTCTTTGCACTTCGAGACTCTTAGCTAGTCGCAATCTCGCCAACACTGCCTCATACTCTGCTTCATTGTTCGTCGCTTTAAATTGAAATCTGATGGCCTGTTGCACCTTGAATCCCTCCGGGCTGGTCAGAATAATCCCTGCTTCGCTGACGTCCGTGGTAGAAGACCCATCTGCATACAGTGTCCACGAACTCTGCTTCTGCTGAAGAACCGCAACTATGCTGTCAGATCTTTCAGCTTCTGCTACAGCTTCATCAGCTTCAGAAAACGAACACTCGACCACAAAATCTGCCAAGGCCTGCCCCTTGATGGCAGTTCGGGGATGATATTCAACGAAGAATTGAGATAACTCCATCGTCCATGCAGCTAATCTCCCCGATACCTCAGGTTTACCCATAATCTTCTTCAAAGGCTGATCTGTGTAGACTATTACCAACCTACCCTGGAAATATTGCCTAAGCTTTCGACTAGCAGTTATTAAAGCAAAAGCAAACTTCTCAATGTTTGGGTACCTTGTTTCAGCATCCCGAAGGATATGGCTTACATAATAAACCGGGTGCTACTTACCCCCAACTTCTCGCACCAAAACTGCTCCTACTGCCAACGAACTAGCTGCTAAATATAAATACAAAGGCTCAGTAGGAGCGGGCTTCACCAACAAAGGCGTCGAAGATAAGTAGGACTTGATGCTCTGAAAGGCGTCTTCGTATTCCGAAGTCCATTGGAACGTCTTGGCATTCTTTGGCCCTTTCAACGTGTCAAAAAACGGCAAACACCTTTCTGCCGATTTGGACATAAACCTCCTCAACGCTAAAATCCTTCCAGTCAGACGTTGAACATCTTTAAATGACTGAGGAGTCTTCATGATCAAGATCGCTTGAATCTTTTATGAATTGGCTTCAATTCCCCTCTAACTGACCAGATAACCCAAAAATTTGCCAGCCCCTAATCCGAAGGTGCACTTGGCAGGATTCAGTCTCAATTTGTGATGACGGACTGTCTAAAAGCATTCCTCCAGGTCATCCAGATGTTTGTGCACCAACATGCTCTTAACAATCATGTAATCCACATATACTTCCATATTCTTGCCCAACTGACGCCTGAAGACATAGTTCATCATCCTCTGGTAAGTGGCCCCGGCGTTGATGAGACCGAAGGTCATTTTCTTGTAGGCATATACCGAACGATGCGTAATGAACGCTGTCTTTGGTATATATTCTTTACACATGGAGATCTGATGATAGCCAGAGAATGCATCCATGAAGCTCAATAAGGCATACCCCGAAGTTGCATCGATGAGCTGGTCGATGTGGGGTAACGGGTAGAAATCCTTTGGACAAGCTTTATTCAGATCTGTATAGTCGATGCAGACTCGCCATTTCCCATTCTGCTTCTGGACCAGCATCACATTTGCCATCCACTGCGGATAGTCGATCTCGAAGATGAAGTCAGCAGCTAGCAGCTTCGCAATTTCTTCATCGATGATTCTTTGGCGCTCAGGCGCAAAGATCCTCCTCTTTTGCCGAACTGGCTTCTTTGACGGGTTCACTTCTAACCGATGCTCTGCGATATCCCTGCTCACTCCCGGCATATCTCGAAGTTCCCAGGCGAAGATGTCAACATAACACTACAAGAGTTCAATGAGGTTCGTCCTGAGAGGTTCCGGAGGGCCCGAACCTATTTTCACCGTCTTGTCCGCCTTGCCCGGGACGAGCTCTACTTCTTCTATTTTTCGGCTCGCATGACCAACGGTTCTAAGCTGCTTTTCGCGAAGGGTTCGATCTCTATTGCCATGGTCTATTTTTGCTTTGACACCCCTACTCCCGAAGTGATCACGACATTTCTATAACATCTTCTGGCCAGATCCAGATCTCCTTTTACCTCCCCAACCCCATGAGCCGTAGTAAATTTGATTTTGAAATGAGGGATTGAGGTTACAGCTTGTAAAGCAGTTAAAGTGGGCCTCCCCAAAATAGCATTATAAGCGGAATCTACATGCACAACATAAAATTTGTAAATAATTTCTACCTGTTGGGGGGCCGTTCTGAAGATAACCGACAGTTTGATGGTTCCAGCCACTTTGACTGGATCGTTGCTGAAGCTATATAAAGGGGCCTCCTGCCCGATCTCCATCTTCTGCCCATCAAGATGTATCCTCTGATAAGCATGGGCATATAAGATATCCACAGAAGACCCATTGTCGATCATCATTCGTTTCATATCCACCGATTCCACTTGTGCCGTCACCACCAATGATCCCTCATGTGGTTCGATAGTTTCCGAAGGGTAATCCTCATCTGTAAAGGAAATTACCGTACCCGGGAAGGGTCTGTCAGTCTTCGGGAGGGTACCCGCCACCGACATGACCGAATCCAGGTAACTTCGGCGCTTCTTTCCAACAAGCTTTCCCGAAGTGCCCCCAGTGATGACATCTATCACTTGCCTTGCCGGCGGTCCAGGAGCGGGGAACACTTGCTGAACTGGTTGGGCTGCCTGAACAGGTCTTCTATCTTGCTGTTGATTCGTTCTGGCAGCCACATAATGAACTAAAGCCCTGTCTTGCACCTTTCTCTCAAAATAATCTTTCAAACTAGCACAATCATTCGTATCGTGGCCCAAGGCTTGATGATAGTCACAATACTTACGAGAATTCCCTTTTCCGGGCTTAATGTTATCTCGAGGTGGCTCGAAAATAGGTTGATTCTTAATCTGCTCCAAGATAACAGCCTGTTGGCATTGAGTGCAGTATATGTCCTATTTACCCTCTGAGCGGGGAGCGGACGAGTGTTCTCCACCCTGTCTCCAATTATTATTGTATTTCTTTGACCTGCCGTCATGACGACCTTTATTTCCTTCATTCTTACTCTGGTCCCCCTCTGTTCTGTCCCGATCTGTCTCCTTAAGCCGATCTGAGGAAGGGCGCTTGAGGCTATTCATGGCTTCTTCTACCACAATATAACCTTCCGCTTTGTCGAAGGCTTCTGCGAGACTCTTCGGGTGATGAAACATCAACTTCTTCACCAACTTTTCCGATTTGATCAGATCTAACCCATTCTGAAACAGTCCCACGGCTTGTAGATCGTTCAGGTCTGTCACTTGGCCGACTGCTTCACGGAATCGCTTTACATATTGGCCCAAAGACTCATTCGAATACTGTCGAACCTGAACCAACGAGCCAGTTGGTTTCCCCCTCCTTTTGTTGCTCCCGAAGCAAGCGTGGAACTTACTGCACATATCCACCCAAGATGAAATTGAATCCGAAGGCAAAGTCCCCATCCACTGCCTGGCATCCTTTCGGAGTGTCGTGACAAAAGTATGACACTTAGCAGCATCGCTAAAGTCGTAATAATCCATCAGTTGGTCGAACGCCTGACTATGGTCATAGGGATCCCCCAATCCGTCATAACTTTCAATGTGAGGCAACTTCTTGGTGGGGTTAGATTTTTCTTTCAGAATCTCCGCGGAAAAAGGGGATGCCTTCTTTCCCGGAGTATCTTTTGTTTTCTGCACCTCGGCAAGCTGTCTCCGAAGCTCCTTTACCTCTTTGACCAGATACTCCACGCCCTCGGGTTGGGACGATGTTGCTTTTTTCGGTGACTCCTCCCTCCTCTGAATGGACCGGTCTCTTGCCATAGAACCCCCAACTTTCGAGGGGCTTTTACGGTGACGATGGTCCACAGGGCGGAGTGCCCTCGGTGGACTTTCGGGTGTACGGCCCCTAGATCTGCTTCATCTCTGAACCCGGCTGCCGTGGTGGGAATGCGCAACAACGATCGCCTTCTTGGTATTCTCCGGAGTACGATCCCTGGATCGACCTCTTCGTTCGCTTCGACCCTGCTCCTTAGGACCGACAGGGTGATGTGCCCTCTTCGATCTTTGAGGAGTAAGGCTTCTGGACCTTCTTCTTTCCCGAGGTTGACCCTGAGACTCACGCCCTGAATGAACAGGTTCTTTCCCACTCCGATGCCCACATTCTTCAGATTGGACATAGCTGGACGCTTCGTCCCTCAACTCTGCCATTCGAGACATCTGCTTAGCTATATCCCGCCATTGCTTCACCAGTGCCTCCATGGCCCTATCAGCTTCGTCAGCCATCTTAGCCAAGCGGGTAGCCTTTTCGTCTTGGTCATCCCGGTATCGAGTTCTAGGCGAGGTGCCTTCTACTCGTCTCCGGCCATGACCAGACTCTTTCTCTGCTGGGAAAACTAGCCTTCTTTTGGCTTTGCTCCCAGCTCTCGGACGAGAATCTCCATGCGATCGTTTGGACGCCGTGCTGGCATGAACACTTAGTGCAGGTCCCAAACGGTCCTTGACAGATACTCGCGATATCGATTCACTGGCAACCATCGGCTGCCCCCCAGGTGTAGGTGTCCTACTCTACCCCATGAACACCGACGTAGAACGAACACGGTTTGTGATTGAAAAATACTCAGGACACTAGAACTCAGCCCTCCTTCCAGCGCCAATGTTAACGCCAAGATCTTCTCCCACGTCCCAATCACGTAAGACGCTCTGATTCTGCACAGTTCAACAAGTCAACACCAGAAGCTTGACGGCCTGACCGTCGGGGGATAGCTCCGACGTGAGAGTCGGTACAGGCGATCACAAGGTTAACAATGGAGGAAAAATATTGACTAGTGTCTGAGTGAGTGAAAAAATAATAATAATATGTCTTGTGTTTTGTTACCTCTTTTCTTTGTGATCCTTGCCCCATACGTTCCCTAGACCCGGTTTACCGTGCCACCCACTATCTCCTGACATCTCCCCTCACCACCGGTCACCTCAGCCGAAAGTATGTAGCTTACTTCCCTACCTACTACCACTGTTACTTCCCGCCGGTAATCGGAGTCCATCCTCATTAATGCCATGCAGGAAGGTAGCAGACATAACATCAACCACTACCTTTTGTGATGATTACCGGTCAAAGGCAGGATAAGTGACAGCTTGCGTAATAGACCGATCCAATGACTAAGCCCAATAACAGAGAGACGGTCCAGGCTAACCGGACCAACCGAAATACCCCATAACACAATCCAAAGGATAAGCCCATTTGGTCTGGCCCAATATGAAAAGTATTATGGCCCAACAGATAACAAAACATCATGCCTACCTTCTTTATCCAAAAATATCGACGTCAAGACCTCGGCGGGGACCGGGTTTGCAAAACTCGGTACCAATAACTCAGTGTCTGAGTTCCTGAACTCGGTCACATCTTGCTTTTTGTCGTCGTTGAGTGTCTGGAGATGGAACGCGAGGCCAAGAAAACCGGCTCCGGCAGAGGAGTATACATAAGTTGGAACATTGAACTCATCGGCAATGTCGAAGATGTCAACGAACAAAATGTCTGCCAGCAAACCAACGACCCGAGTCGACTCGGACTGAGTCATGCGGGACATTACGTCTCGCACGTGTGTCTACTGATTCTCGATGAAGGTAGGACAGATGGCGCAACGTGGTTTGAGCAAATATTTTTGGGGATCGATTCCCGGGAGATTTATAATTGTGAGACGCGGGGTAGGTTTCGTTAAGAGTGATTTATTGTAGTTGTCTATCCCCGTATCAACGAAGAATTTCGAGATGAGGACGGTGACTAAGAGATTTTCGTGTCGACTGATGAAAAGTTTAGCCATCTCCACCATCCCCACGAGGTGTCCGATGGCCGGGACGGCCACGAATATCAGTTCTGACTTCATTTTGAACGGAGGAGTAGAGGAAAAAAGGGAAAAGGAAATTCAAGACTAGAAAATTGATCGATACAGATAGATGAATCTCTAGCTTAGCCTTTCTCAGATTTAGATACTATAGATACTCCATTTTGTACGGCACAAAATCATTAGTACTGTTTCACGTGGAAAACGTTTCGATAAATAACAAATGAATTATTCCTAATTTCTTTGGGTTAATTGATGGATTGACGGTAAAGGTCCCCCGCCCATTAGATGTGGTATTTCTATTATTCTTTATTTTAATTTTTTTGTTTGCTCTCGTGAAAATTAAATTAAAATAGGATCTCTCTCTATATTCAAATAAAAAAAAACTTAATTACTTCTTCTGTCCCACGTATATAGTATTATTTTTTAATTTAATGAATTCTTAATTTAAAATTGATGTGAATGTATGCTTTTCATTAATAAAATTAGTACTATTTCACGTGGAAAACGTTTCAATAAATAACAAATCAATTATTCCTAATTTCTTTGGGTTAATTGATGGATTGACGGTAAAGGTCCCCGCCTGTATTAGATGTGGTATTTCTATTATTCTTTGTTTTAATTTTTTGAAAATTAAATTAAAATAGGATCTCTCTCCATATTCAAATTAAAAAAAAAAACTTAACTACCTCTTCTGTCCCGCGTACACAGTATTATTTTTTAATTTAATGAATTCTTAATTTAAAATTGATGTGAATGTATGTTTTTCATTAATAAAATAGTTAATACTCACTCCGTCCCGAATTATCTACTGTTTTAGCAAAAAAAAATTGTCCCATAATATCTGCTTTTTCAATATTTCAATGCATTTTTTCTCTTTGTTTTCTAAGTTTGCCCCTTTACCCTAATTGTTGATAGTCATTACTTTCATTCATGTCTCCCCTCTTTTTTAAGCATCCTTTTCATATTCCCACCAATAAGGATTCATGGGCAGAAAATAAAAAAGTCAGCACATAAGGGTATTTTAGTATTTTTATCACACATATTGGTATTTGTGTGGAACTCTGGAACAGTAGTTAATTCGGGACGAAGGGAATATTGTAAATTACTTAAAAAGGGAAATTGAAAGAATTGTCCTCTCATTACAATACAAACGTTAATGTTTTAAATTTTGCAAATGTCAAAATTAATATTTTATTTTTTTGCAAGAGTGTCCCCTCCCACTAATTTTGACCAAACATGTGCAATTTCTAAGGGCAAAATAGTCTATTCACCATATAAAGTTATTTTCTCACCTAATAACTAAAAGGTTAAAATAGTCCTTACACCTTACCATAATAAAACAAATAAATAAAACATTAAATATATATTTAATATTTTAATATTAAAATCAATTTATTAAGTTTAAACATAGTAGCGCATATTCCAACCAATAAAAAACAAAGTTAATAAAGCAAATTTCTTACTAGTTGGGAATCATAAACCCATATTCATCAACTCAGACCCCCCCACTTCAGCTTAAACTTCATCCCTATATCTGTTAAAGAATCACCCAGAACCGTTCTTGAGCATAAACAGGAAGATCCATCATCCTGAGCCCCGATCAAAGGGCCCCAATTTATATTTATATATATATATATATATATATATATGGGTATATTGCTGTACACAACCTTGTAAACTTTTTGTTTATACAGTATATCAAAATGACGTCGTATTAAGCTATTTGTTCTAAAATCAAAACACGGATCCAGCCCTCCCCTCCCGAATCAAAACTCGCGGCTCTACTCTACTCTTCTCTTCTCTCCTCCCAAACACGGTTCCATTTACTCCGATTCTTTACTCTTCTCTCTTCCATTTTCTTCGATTCTCACTCTCCTAGGGTTTGCCTAAGCTTTTGCTTCAATTCGCCCAGACTTTGCTTCAATTCCAACTGCAAAGAGGTGTTGGAGCGAGAGGTACAACACTAAATGCGAGTGAGTCTACTGACCCCTTCTTCTTTTATTTTGTATTTCTATTTTTATTTTATGCAATTTTTATTACACAAACATCTCAATTGGGTCAATCAGGCCGCCGGTGTAAGATTTCGGCAATGTGACAAATTCCGGGGATATTCCGGCAATAGTGTCGGCTAATTAATCATTATACCACCAACCAATCCGATTATGCCATGGTACTCGTAAGTGCTAAATGGTTAAATGTACAAGGCATAAATATATGGAGACTATTATATGGTAGATGTACTACCAAACTTTGGTTTTTTGACTTGTACTTTAAATTAATTAGTAGGTAGATCAAACAATTATATGGACACCTAATTTAAATACTTAATTTGTATTCTTAATGCTAACTATTTCACGGGACAATTACCGTTGGAGCTTACTAACCTAATCAAATTAGTAGAACTGTAAGTATACCAATTGCCCTTTGCTAGAATTATATTGGAAAATTTTCGATATGTTTTGTTTTTTCTTTCTATGTTTTCTGTAATATTTACGATTATTTTTCCTTTTGGACTATGCAGCTAAACAACAACAATTTCATGGGGAAACTACCTAGTTTTCAAAGTTGGAAACAACTTCAAATGTTGTAAGTTCTCTAAATTTCATATTATTTTAGTTTGTTCTAACTTGATAAGAGTTTTGAAAGTAAACCTTGCAAGTGAAATTTTAATCCGTTTTATTTGTGTAATAACAGATAGATTGAAGATAGTGGTTTTGAAGGGCAAATACCATCTAGCATTTCTGTCTTGAGCAATTTAACTCAAGTATAAGCTCTCTGATTGGTGTTCATGTTTCCTTCTTAAGTATAAGCTCTCTGTTTTATTTATTGGCAGATACCTTAGCTTTAACAAGCTGGAAAGGGAGATACCAAATGATCTTGAAAGAATATCAAATCTGGAGACTATGTAAGCAATCAAAATTAAGGAAGATCTTTTTAACTTGTGTAGGAATTCTTTCTAGTTGTTTGATAGACATTTGTCATAATGTATCCAAGTGTGATGTAACACATGAATGGTCCAATTCAGTTTTAAGTTTTAATGAACCTTGGTTTAGATTAAAAATAAGTAGAGTCAGTTTTAAGTTTTAATGAACCTAGGCTTGTGGGGCCTGTTTACTCGTGGTCTCCCCCTTCGTATAGTCATGATTGGAATCCATACCGGAGCGTAGTGGGGTATCTATGATGCTTTCAAAGTTTTTGTTGGCCTGTAAGTTCTTTTTGCTGTATTTATTGATTTGCTATTTCCCAACTTTTCAAATTTGCTCTTCTATTTAATATGCAAGCCCTGAGTTTTTTTTTTAAAATTCTAAAAGCAAATTCATTTTATTGGCCCATCTTTATTCCCTAGTCATTTTGGGAAAAACCTTTTAGAGATTTTTTTGTTTCGATAGAAGTTCCATATGTTGGATTATCATTTCCTAGTCAGGACGACGCATACGTGATGTATAATACATATGCAAGGCATAAAGGTTAAAAACTTAAAAACTTCAAAAGATTAAGCTCAAAATGCACTCAATTCATGAGTATAAAACTCACTCATCAATTGTATGTATCAAAGTGGATTTTTTTAAGATTGTATAGATATTACATTAGCTTCATCAGTTGTTTATGTCGTTTAGTTCTTTTAGCCTTATTACATTGTATAAGTCATAACTTGATCCCATGTTAAAATCTACAGGTTTTAGTTGAGAGCTCTGCTTGGAGTAGTCTTGGTGCTGATGAGGAAGAGACGAACTCAAGTTATCATTTTGCCAGTGCCATGTGGATTGTTGAGATTGACTTGTCAAGTTGTCAATTATCACATTTTTTTGCAAGTTGTCTAGCACATGCTTTCAGTATAATATGAGATATTTGTAGTACTATCTTCCATAGTAAACAACTGGAATTGCTTAATGTTGTTGAGCTGTTTTTGTTTTAAAGACATGCATGTTGGTTTCTAAATTACATCCATATTACTTTTTCAATGCAGATCAATATTGAGAGATGTAATGTGGTTCTCAACAATCAATGCATTCTATTTATTGAATATTGGGAGTATTTAACATTTGTCATCTATTTGATGTTTTGATTGGTTCCCTTTTGAATTTTTGACGAGTATATTTTTACATCAAAATATATGTTCAAATACCATTATTAAAATTTTTGTATTTTAGACCTTGGTTTCATATAAATGTTTGAGAACATTATACAACTTCGTTGACTGCTGACATTAGTTTACTGCAACAGCTAAAAGCAGAGAAAAAAGAAATTCTTGACTATATATCCCAGTTATGGAGTATGTTCTCACAGCTAAAAGCAGAGAAAAAGGATTTTTTTTAATCCCTATTTGTGAGATATCACAAATAGATGTTTGAGCTCTACATAATAAAATATTTGCTTAACCATCAGCATTCGCTAACAACCTTTTAGCAGCAAATACTTTATTCTCTTGATATATCTTTAAAATTGAAATATCTCAATTCAAGACAAATAATACATTTTTTAAGGGCACAAGTCTTTGAATTTGAATAAATAAGAATTCCAATACAACTGAGATGCTTCCCCACAAACTGTTCTCAGATACGAGTATATGCAAGAAAATAAATATATAAAAGAAACCAAACCAATCACATGACATCATATGTACATTGTTGGTTTTATAGGATGGTCAAGAATTAGGAGGTTCGTTCAAAACTTCAGTCCAGATTTACAGTGACAGTATCAACAACTTCTCGTGTGGTGCTATGCCCACCAAGGTCTTTTGTCCTGTACTTGCCCTCTAAGATTACGCGCTCCACTACAGTCTCTAGTCGATCAACAAACAAAGGAAACTGCAGATGTCTCAACATCATGTCTAATGAGAGAAGTAAAGCCACTGGATTTGCCTTCTTTTGCTCTACTAATTTGTTGTTTCCATATTTCCTGCTGAAGCACCCTGTTCAAAAATGGCATGATCAGCCCCCACATTACCTGAAGCCAACAAAGTTCAAGTCAGACACTTATAAGTAATTAACATTTTAACTATACTTAAGTGAAGGACCTAGTTTTGAAGGTAAAAAAAATGCGCAAGACTGGATGAAACTCAAAATTCACTTTCTGACACAACTCGGATAAGGTTATAGCCATTGCTTATAAAAAGATGAGCCTTGCTGAGCATGTTTTGACTGAAGGCTAAAAGCTGCCCTTATTTGCAGCAATTCTAAATATCATACATATGTCTACTCCACCCCTCGTTGATTAGAGCAACATTGTGCAAGCCTTCACCTCAAACAAAGATGATGACACTATATCTAAGAAATGAGAATTAGTTGGTTAATGGTGGATACCTCCTGGCATGATGACACCAGTGCCTCCAGCAATACCAGCAGCTGTATTTGCCACCAGATTCCCATAAGATGATAAATTGGATACTAAAAAGCTCCTTAAAAGTTAGAACTCCCAGTACACTTGCACAGTGTAACATAAGTCCCAATAATGTATCTTTTAATGAAATAGCATATCCTATAGTTAAAACATATCATCAATTCTATGCGCAATTACCTAACTTCAAATTAATACAAAATATTAAAACACGGGTTTTTGTGGAATTCAATTCCTCAAATAAATCTATCTTCAGTGTTTTAAACTTCTTGGTTACAACAAATGTTCTCAATTATATATTTTCATATAGTTGGGGCCTATGGTTTCCATATCATAGAAAATCTTCTTTAAAACAATATCATCGATTAATAGTCCAAATAAAATTAGAAATCCTTCGTGGTACTTTGAAACTAGGTCCACAATTAGTTCACAAGTTATCAAAACAGTATCTTTTGAATCCAAACCAATACAAAAAAGTAAAATTTAAAATATATACGAGTTGAAACTTTAGTTAACCAAGGAATAGAAAAAAAATTAGGCGTTATCCTCGGATAATTCAAAATACAGTATCTTGGATCTGACATAGAAGAGGACTAAACAAAAGTTAGGGTTTTGAATAAGGAGTAGGGAATGCGAGGGTAGAAGATGATACCTTGAGTTGAGAAAGGAGTTTGGTACAAGTATCGAAATCGTTCCACATCATAACAGCTTTGAATCGATCGAATAGTTGCGAGACCTCTGTCAGCTTTGGATCCATCCCTCTTTCACTCTATTTGAGAGACTTTTTCACTCTATTTTCTTGTAAGCAGCTGTATCTGCCTCCAGCAATACCTCCTGGCATGACACCAGAAGCCCTTATGCACGATCGATTTGGGAGGGGAGAACTTCAATCCGTGTTTTGGGAGGACAGACTAGAGGAGCCGTGTTTTTCTTTTTAAAACAAATGGGCCAAACGACGCCATTTTGATGTACTGTGTAAAAAATAAGTTTACAAGGTTGTGTACAACCATTTTCCCATATATATATATATATATATTATATATATATATATATATATACAACACACTATTTGCCCGTGCCTAAATGCAAGACGTAACGAAAAATTAGATTAAAATTTAAAAAATACTACACTACCTAAAGACTTTTTGCAATCTAAAATAACTTACAATCACACATAACAATTATCATATTTCACCACACCACCCAATAATTAATTTTCCTTTAAAAATAGATATCCAGAAAAATCTAAACATGTCTACAAAACTTACAAATCATCAATAACAATTTTTATAATTCACCACACCCCACAAAACAATTTTATTATTATTATTATTATTATTTATTATTATTTATTATTATTATTATTATTATTATTATTATTATTATTTTAATTATTATTATTATATTTATATAATAATAATTATTATTATAATATATAGGCATAATGCTCTTGATAGTTGTTTTACTGTATTGGATGGGGCTAGTCGGTTTCGTAAGATCATGAAACGTATGCTTAATGTCCATTGATGTTGTTTCAATGATAATCTGTTCATAAACATCGATACTGGTTAAAACGGGGAGGAAATTGTTGAGTTGTTAAATAACGCCTCTTTATTTCCATGGATCTTTCATCCATTTCTCATCGTTCGGTTCATTGATCAATACTGTTTGTTCCACAATTTTTTTTGGAATGTACTGTTCCGGTAATAAAAGAACATCTTTTATTGTAGGTTTGCTAGAAGAAGCTGAAAAATTACTGGATTGAGTATTCAGACTAGAAAATTCTGTATAATACAGATTACCTCGGCCTCGTTGACCGCGGCCACGACCTCTACTGGTCATTCATGCAAATATTCTCTGGTTAGAAAATCTGGTAAAGAATTCTACTTTCTTTTAATGTATTCAATATCAAAGTCAAATACGGATAGATTACTTTGCCAATTAGCAAATATCTGTTTAGATGCTAAATTTTGAACATCTTTTTTAAATATTTGTTTTGCAGCTGAACAATCAACTCGGATAAAAAAATGTTGGTTCAAAAGATCATTCTGAAATTTTAAAACGCATTTAACAATTGAAAGACACTCCTTTTTTACAGTAGGATAATTTAAAGAAGATCCTTTCCAGACTCCTGAAGTAAAACGGATAAGATCCTCTTTTTTACGGTTAGGATTAAATTGCTTTAGAATCCCACCATATCCTGTATTAGAAGCATCAGTTTGAACGATCTTCTTCCATTCAGAATTAGGTAGAGATAAACAAGGTAGCTGTTTAACTCTGGTTTTAATCTTTTTTACTGCATCAGTATGCTCAGTAGTCCAAGGTGGAGGATTTTTCCTTAATCGAGTATACAAATGGAAGCATTCTGGGAAAGATTCGGATAACAGTCTTGAATGTAATTCAGACATCCTAGAAATCTTTGCAGTTGATTAATCTCTTTGATTTCATCCGAAAATTTAGATTCAAATTCAATACATCTGTCAATTGGAATAATAGTTCCATGGAAATATTATGTCCAAGAAATTTGATTTTAGTTTGGAAAAGTTTCACCTTAGGGCAAAAACTACCAAACCATTTTTTATGATAACATTTTAAAAAAATATTTAAATGTTTAATATGCTGGTCAATAGATGAAGAGAAAATTAAGACATCATCGAATAACAAATAATAAATTCAATAAAATAAAAGATTAAAAAATATAATTCATGATATTTTGAAATTCAGAAGGTCCATTTTTTACACCGAATGGAAGAACATTCCATTCATAATGGCCAAAAGGTACTATAAGAGTAGTTTTGTAAGTATCCTGTTCTCTGATCTGAATTTACCAAGATCCTGATTTCATATCAAATTTAGAAAAAATAGTGGCATCATGAAGTCTGTCAAGAAGATCTTTTTTATTAGGGATCGGATACCTTATCCATTGAAGGACTTCATTAAGCGGTTTATAATTAATAACGAGTCAGGGTACTCCTCGTTCAATTTTTGAATTTTTATTAACATAGATGGTTGTACAACTCCAAGGGGAAGTACTAGGCTTTATTAATTTTTTCTGTTTAATAGACTCAATTTCAGTTTTGCAAAGAAGTAAATATTCCTTTTTCATCTGACTGGGTCGAGACTTAGTAGGGATATTTTTCTCGTTGAAATTAGGAATATAAGGAAGAGAAATAATATGTTTCTTCCTATTTCAGAAAGCATTAGGGACATCATACAGATTTCAACTTGAAGAGTCTTGTGAATTAATTTTATTTTCTCCTATAAAGAAGGCTGTAAAATTCTCTGTTCTGTAGTAAGAAATTTTTATTTCTTTTTGAATAAAATTAATCTATTTTTCTTTAGAATAAATCATGTGTTTAACCTGATTTAATTCTTTTGTATAAGGTTCTGTTATAAATTCAAAACAATATGCATGTTGTTAAGAGTAGTATGAATACCCAAAGTATCAATTTTTGAAATAGGCATTAAAAGACACAAGAAAGTGGTGCCCACGATGATACTTTGATTCATATTACGGATAGATAACAAAAGAAGTAGGTAAACTAAACCTTGATTACAAATAAAGCTTCAGGGATTTTATATTTAATATTCATGGTATTTCCACTTGCACTAGTAAAAATTGAGTGGGTTTTCTGAAAGTATTTAGTAGGAATTAATCCTTCCTAATACAATTCATGTCAGTGTAAGACCCCAAATTAATAATAAATAAAATTTAATTTCCTCTATTTATTATTTTGAAATATTAAGGGTTGAATTGATTAATGAGGTTAGTTATGGGTAAATGCGTAAATATTTTAAATAAGTAAGTGGTTATAAAATATTCATTGTTGTCGGGGAATATTCGTTTGGTCGTGGAA